>JAVGWX010000003.1:9968523-10388523 GCA_036924085.1 Ariolimax columbianus | reverse complement strand
GTGCTAAGGAGAAGGGAGGGCAAACTGTGCTAAGGAGAAGGGAGGGCAGAATGTTTTAAATAGAGAAGAGAGGGCAGACTGGCTAAGGAGAAGGGAGGGCAGACCGTGCTAAGTAGAAGGGAGGGCAGTCTGGGCTAAGAGAAGGGAGGGCAGACTGGGCTAAGGAGAAGGGAGGGCAGACTGTGTTAAGGATAAGGGAGGGCAGACTGTGCTAAGGAGAAGGGAGGGCAGAATGGGCTAAGAGAAGGGAGGGCAGACTGGCTAAGGAGAAGGAGGGCAGACTGGCTAAGGAAAAGGTAAGGCAGACTGTGTTAAGGAGAAGGGAGGGCAGACTGGGCTAAGAGAAGAGAGGGCGGACTCTGCCAAGGAAAAGGGAGGGCACACTGTGTTAATGAGAAGGGAGGGCAGACTCGGCTAAGGAGAAGAGAGGGCAGACTGTGTTAAGGAGAAGGGAGGGCAGACTAGGCTTAGAGAAGGGAGGGCAGACTCAGCTAAGTAGAAGGGAGGGCAGACTGCGTTAAGGAGAAGGGAGTGCAGATTGTGTTAAGGAGAAGGGAGGGCAGACTGTGTTAAGGAGAAGGGAGGGCAGACTCAGCTATGGAGAATAAGGGCAGACTGGGCTAAGGAGAAGGGATCGAAGAGGGAAAGCTAACCCGGTAGTAAAAAATGACTGCTGACGTCGTATGCGTCCGATCGAAAGTTGCAAATATCGCAGACAAGCTGTAAACTTGGACACAGCGCATTCCGTTCTCTGGACAACATTCTGCTACTTGCAAAGCCCTTTTCAGCTTGGTAGCGGGAGAAGGAGATAGAAAAGGAACAAAAAAGAAGTATTACTGATCAACGCCCCGCCGCCATGTTTGTGATGAAACATAATGAATGATTAGCGTAATATCTATAAGTAAAGCTAAATTAATTTAACTGAATTATTGTATTTTTAAAAGTGTATTTTGAAATAAAAGCGTTCTTTTGAGTTAAGAAAATTATTTTGTTATCCCTAAGTTATTCAAGGCCTTTTTATTTGGTTTCTTTCTCCTCCACGAGTTGTGACCGGTTATTTTATATTACCCACAATTCTCACTTCAACTCTCTCTACAAACTGTTTGTTTGTTGTCATTGTTTCCACTGTATAAACAAATTATGCGTATCGGATATTTCTATGTTACGATAAAGCTGAAAAACTAAAACAATAATTGGATAATATAGTTTCAGTTACCAGATCCCCATCAGACTCTTTGCGGATCGCAACATTCTCTACGCTTACTCCAAGAAAACTCTTCGTAGACCCCATCATACCCTTTGTGAACCCCAATCAGATTCTTCTTGTACCCCAGGTACAGGAACACTTCTCTGGTGGATTGATTTTGTTCCCTTTGCCTCTACGTATTTCCATCCACATCGATACTTCTTCCTCTTCCCAACTCCCCATCAATACTTGTCCCTCTCTCCCATCAATACTTATCCCTCTTGCCCATCAATAATTGTACCTTTTCCCCCATCAATACTTGTCCCTCTCTCCCATCAATACTTGTCCCTCTTGCCCATCAATAATTGTACCTTTTCACCCATCAATACTTGTCCCTCTCTCCCATCAATACTTGTCCCTCTTCCCCCATCAATACTTGTCCCTCTTCCCCCATCAATAGTTGTCCCTCTCTCCCATCAATACTTGTCCCTCTCTCCCATCAATACTTGTCCCTTTCCCCCATCAATACTTGTCCCTCTCTCCCATCAATACTTGTCCCTCTCTCCCATCAATACTTGTCCCTCTCTCCCATCAATACTTGTCCCTCTCTCCCATCAATACTTGTCCCTCTCTCCCATCAATACTTGTCCCTCTCTCCCATCAATACTTGTCCCTCTCTCCCATCAATACTTGTCCCTCTCTCCCATCAATACTTGTCCCTCTCTCCCATCAATACTTGTCCCTCTCTCCCATCAATACTTGTCCCTCTCTCCCATCAATACTTGTCCCTCTCTCCCATCAATACTTGTCCCTCTCTCCCATCAATACTTGTCCCTCTCTCCCATCAATACTTGTCCCTCTCTCCCATCAATACTTGTCCCTCTCTCCCATCAATACTTGTCCCTCTCTCCCATCAATACTTGTCCCTCTCTCCCATCAATACTTGTCCCTCTCTCCCATCAATACTTGTCCCTCTCTCCCATCAATACTTGTCCCTCTCTCCCATCAATACTTGTCCCTCTCTCCCATCAATACTTGTCCCTCTGTCCCATCAATACTTGTCCCTCTCTCCCATCAATACTTGTCCCTCTCTCCCATCAATACTTGTCCCTCTCTCCCATCAATACTTATCCCTCTCTCCCATCAATACTTGTCCCTCTCTCCCATCAATACTTGTCCCTCTCTCCCATCAATACTTGTCCACCTCTTCTCTAATTCTTCACCAATACGTGTCCCTCCTTCCTCACTTCCTCATCAATACTCCCACTCCCCAATTTCCCCACTTTTGCATCAAGTTGTCTCACTTCATCCTTCCCCATCACTACTTGTTTCCCCACCTATTCTCTACTTCAGCATTAATTTTTGTCCTCACTTCTCCACTTCCCAATCAAGACTGGTCGCACATCATCAGTACTCCATAAATACTTGTCTGCCTTTCCCCATGAATATTTGTGCCTCTTCTCCACTTCCCCATCAATACATGTCCCTCTTCCCTATACATACTTGTCCATCTCCCTCATCAATACTTGTCCCTCTTCCCTATACATACTTGTCCATCTACCCCATCAATACTTGTCCCTCTCCCCCATCAATACTTGTCCCTCTCTCCCATCAATACTTGTCCCTCTTGCCCATCAATAATTGTACATTTTCACCCATCAATACTTGTCCCTCTCTCCCATCAATACTTGTCCCTCTCTCCCATCAATACTTGTCCCTCTTGCCCATCAATAATTGTAACTTTTCCCCCATCAATACTTGTCCCTCTCTCCCATCAATACTTGTCCCTCTTGCCCATCAATAATTGTACCTTTTCACCCATCAATACTTGTCCCTCTCTCCCATCAATACTTGTCCCTCTTCCCCCATCAATACTTGTCCCTCTTCTCCCATCAATAGTTGTCCCTCTCTCCCATCAATACTTGTCCCTCTCTCCCATCAATACTTGTCCCTCTCCCCCATCAATACTTGTCCCTCTCACCCATCAATACTTGTACCTCTCTCCCATCAATACTTGTCCCTCTTCCCCCATCAATACTTGTCCCTCTCTCCCATCAATACTTGTCCCTCTTCCCCCATCAGTACTTGTCCCTCTCTCCCATCAATACTTGTCCCTCTTGCCCATCAATAATTGTACCTTTTCACCCATCAATACTTGTCCCTCTCTCCCATCAATACTTGTCCCTCTCTCCCATCAATACTTGTCCCTCTTGCCCATCAATAATTGTACCTTTTCCCCCATCAATACGTGTCCCCCTTCCCCATCAACGTTAACAATATCAGATCACACTCTCAAACGTTCTCATACCACGCATAGGAAGCAATGAAATTGGAAAAAACTCAATAAAACAACTATTGATTTAGTATTGTATATCTATCTCTGTTGGGTTCATTTCGTCTTTTCGAGGAGATGTTCTATTATTTTATGCAAGAGCAGTTAATGACATTAAATCACGCAAACAATCTCTGCTCTCTCTATCTCTCACTCTCTGTCTTCTGTGTATTTCTCTCCGTATGCGTGTGACAATGTGTAGAGAAAGATGCAATTCTAAGGTAGTCCTTATTTCACGTACAAGATCAACAATTGTAAAGTGATTCACAAATCAGTTATAGAAGTATGTTTTTCAGAATAAGTATTCTGGTTCTTGGCTTATGTACAAGTAGTTTGTTCAGATCTGTGATGTTTTTTTTTCTTTGTTTCTTATGTATGGCTTGTAAGTACTTCTGTTTTTTTTTAACGTTTTAATCTTCTTTTTCTACTTCTTTTTCTGTTTCTTTTTCGTTTCAATCTTCCTTCTCTTCTTCTTCTTCTTCTTCTTCTTCTTCTTCTTCTTCTTCTTCTTCTTCTTCTTCTTCTTCTTCTTCTTCTTTTTCTTCTTCTTTTTTCTTCTCTTTATTCATCTTCTTTTTCTTCATCTTCTTTTTCTTCTTATTCTTTTTTCTTCCTCTTCTACTTCTTTCCTTCTGCTTCTTCTTTTTCTTTTTTGTTTTTTTCCTTCTTTTTCTTCTTCTTGTTCTTGTTCTTCTTCTGCCTCTTCTTCTTTTTTCTGCTTCTTCTCTATTTAATTCTCTTCGAAACCTCCTCCTCATCTTTTCACTGTCTGGACGGTAGAAACACGGTAAATCATTCTACTATTACTTTGGTAGTTCCTACAACGACTTGCTTGACAGAATGAGGTCACGGAACATATTCACTGAGGCTCACAGAAAACATGAGAAAAATGTAACATACAGCAGCTCAATGAATGAGCACACCTATGCGTTTCCCACGTGCTGTAGGACCAGGTCGTTCCAGCCATTCTCAGGCTAATGCCGTCGACATCTTAGATCGCGATGGGCAACAACAATTATTATGAAGTTACTAGCCACATCCACAACCTTCGGTACATGATTGGATGGTTACAGTGAGGCTATTCATTGATCTTCTCCTTGTTCTCTGTTTCTGTAGAACTATTTTGATGGTAAGTGCGTCCATTTCTACTTGCCAATGTGTGCAGCAAACATATGACACCTTCCTCGTTTCTTACGTATCCCCCAAACTATATAATATCACATGGCATTTGCACCAAGATATATATTATCAAGTAAAAGCGTAAACAATACAGTTGCTCCGTCGTCAACATTTGTATACTTGGCGCCCACTTTTATTACTTTTGTGAGGGTACATTTTTATTACCGTCCACTGAAATCAAAATTAAAGACAGTTTCCGGATCGTCCACTGAGTCTGTACATTTTGCATGCATCATTATCATCATCGTCATCACTATCAGGTGGCCTATCGTTTGCAGGACCTCGCTCCCATCAAGGCCCGTCTGAAAGACACTCCATCTTTTACCACATCTCCAGCCTGCTCAAGAGTCATTCCCAGGCATTCCTTGACATCTTGGTGCCATCGCCATCTTGGTCTGCCTCTGTCTGTCTTTCCTGGCACTTTCCATTACCGTTTTCTTAAGACCTATGTGTCTTTTGATGTGACCAACAAATTTCAATTATTTGTTCGGGATGCAATTTGTGAATCAGCTCTCTTGTCGAATGTCTGCATTCTACTTTTTTCAGTCTATGGTATTCTGAGAACATGTCTTTAACATTTCAATTCGAAGGACTCGATTTTCTTCCTTCAGGCGTGGGTAACTGTCCACGTTTCACAGCCGTATGCTGTCACTGGAAAAATTCAGGTTCTCAAATGTTAACGTGTGTCTGGTATTCTGCCATAGTTTCCTAAGGTTGTGTCGCCTTTGCATTGTGTCATAACAATAATAATAATAATAATAATAATATATTTTAAATACAGAATTGTATTATTTTGCTACTGCCCACCTGAAAGCTAAAATCGCCCACTAGTAGACGCTAGCGACCAGGTTGGAGAGCCCTGGCTTAGATCATGGGCTATCTTACTTTAATTGAAGGTCGAGGTGGTACACCATTCACCATAGACGGGCGTATTTGGATTAAGGTTGAAATTTATTTGTAGGTCAAGTTCCTAAAAATAGACTCTCATTTCAACCTGTTGTCAGCATTTATTGGACTGCACTATTGTAGGGCCCAGATCGGGTACATGACCTACATATTATGTCTCCCTAGGATGCTGTCACTTGTCACTTCTAGAGACACAAAAACGTCAATCAAGGTCTCAATCTTTCTAGAATATCTAGCCATCCCCAACTCCAGCTATTAACGCGAGATCGCGGGAGATTTGGATTTTTTTTCTGAGTAAAGGTTCTGAACATTTTGTAGATTGTGGGACCCAGACTCTTCTACGTCATAACAGATTCATTTTAAAACGTAAGCACTAAAACCTGAATTAGATATCTAGATATGGTTAGTGGGCCTCCACACGACGCCGCTTGGGCCTTCATATGACTCTTTGTGGACCCTTACATGACTCTTTGTGGAAGTCAAGTTTGGAACAACTGATCAATATACTACTATCTATCTATCTATCTATCTATCTATCTATCTATCTATCTATCTATCTATCTATCTATCTATCTATCTATCTATCTATCTATCTATCTATCTATCTATCTATCTATCTATCTATCTATCTATCTATCTATCTATCTATCTATCTATCTATCTATCTATCTATCTATCTATCTATCTATCTATCTATCTATCTATCTATCTATCTATCTATCTATCTATCTATCTATCTATCTATCTATCTATCTATCTATCTATCTATCTATCTATCTATCTATCTATCTATCTATCTATCTATCTATCTATCTATCTATCTATCTATCTATCTATCTATCTATCTATCTATCTATCTATCTATCTATCTATCTATCTATCTATCTATCTATCTATCTATCTATCTATCTATCTATCTATCTATCTATCTATCTATCTATCTATCTATCTATCTATCTATCTATCTATCTATCTATCTATCTATCTATCTATCTATCTATCTATCTATCTATCTATCTCTGTCGGTCTGTCTGTCTGTCTATATATCTTGCCCTGTTTATCTATCTATCTTGCCCTGTCTGGCCTGCCTGCTCTGCATGTCTGTCCGTCTATCTATCTATCCATCTATCCTTCCTTCCGTTCGTTCGTCTGTTCGTCCGTCCGTCTGTCTATCTATATAATCTCTGTCTGTCTGAATGCCTGTCTTTGTCTGTCTGCGATTAAACTGCATCGCAAAGGACTGGTATCAAGCTTTCATAAAAAATGTTTGGAGGTGCCTAATATAATGTTGGACTTATGCTTCAACAAATGACTGGTATCAGGCTTTCATTACAACTGCTTAGTGGAACCAAATGTAAAGGAAAATAACAGAAATAAGTTAATTGCTAATCTAATTTAGCAGATATCCAATTGATGTAACAGAGTCTGGATATTCAGCAAACTTGCTTTCAAATATAATATGGTAATAATAAACAATTTCTAAAGTTTAAAGCGTTGTGTCCCCTACTACGTATTGCCGAAGCCTTCTGCTACCTGGCAACAGGCATTAACGTGTCTATTTGAATACCAGGATTCCAAGTTTTCCAAGTAAGTAATAAAGCATTCTCTCTCTCTCTCTCTCTTTCTCTCTCTCTCTCTCAGCCTATTCCTGTGACAGAGGACATTTATTAATGTAATATGTACGCTTTCTGTAATATGTGTACGCTTTCTGTAATATATATACGCTTTCTGTAATATGTGTACGCTCTCTGTAATATATGTACGCTTTCTGTAATATGTGTACGCTTTCTGTAATATATGTACGCTTTCTGTAATATGTGTACGCTTTCTGTAATGTGTGTACGATTTCTGTAATATATGTACGCTTTCTGTAATATATGTACGCTTTCTGTAATATATGTACGCTTTCTGTAATATGTGTACGCTTTCTGTAATATATGTACGCTTTCTGTAATACATGTACGCTTTCTGTAATATGTGTACACTTTCTGTAATATATGTACGCTTTCTGTAATACATGTACGCTTTCTGTAATATGTGTACGCTTTCTGTAATATATGTACCATTTCTGTAATATTTGTACGTTTTCTGTAATATATGTAAGCTTTCTGTAATATGTGTACGTTTTCTGTAATATATGTACACTTTATGTGATATGTGTACTCTTTCTGTAATATATGTACGCTTTCTGTAACATGTGTACGCGTTCTGTAATATATGTACGTTTTCTGTAATATATGTACGTTTTCTATAATATATGTACGCTTTCTGTAATATGTGTACGCTTTCTGTAATATATGTTCGTTTTCTGAAATATATGTACGCTTTCTGTAATATGTGTACGCTTTCTATAATATATGTACGTTTTCTGTATTATGTGCTCGCTTTCTGTATCATATGTATGCTTTCTGTAATATGTGTACTCTTTCTGTAATATATGTACTCTTTCTGTAATATATGTACGCTTTCTGTAATATATGTACATTTTCTATAATATGTGTACGCTTTCTGTAATATGTGCACGCTTTCTGTAATATGTGTACGCTTTCTATTATATGTGTACATTTTCTATAATATGAAATTAAGCTATTTTGGTTTGATTAAAAAGAACACACACACACACAAACACATTCAAATAATTCCCTGAAAGCTTGAACTTTGTTCTTTCTCAAAACAAGACATTTGAAGTAAACTGTCTTTAGTTATGTCTATCTATCAAAAACCGTGTGGTAGGTCTAAAGTTATGTTTAACACGAACAGTTTGGTCTGTACTTTATTATGTCTGTCTAACACGAACAGTCTGGTCTGTACTTCATTATGTCTGTCTATCACGAACAGTTTGGTATGTACTTCATTATGTCTGTCTAACACGAACACTTTGGTCTGTGCTTCACTATGTCTGCCTAACACCAACAGCGTGGTCTGTCTGTGTTTGGTACATTACTTTGTCTTATCCAAGCTGCAGAGAATGAACCTATCAAAATTGTAACATCGTTGGATAATACCAGTTTGGCTTGAGGATAGTACATTAAGGTTAATTTAAGGCTGTTAGCATTAACATGCCGGGTATATTGAGTGCAGATTTGGAAAAATAACAATACCGACGTCGCACAATATTTCTTTACACAATTGAAAAATAGAACATATCCCGTAGAACAAACTAATTAATGGCTCACAGAACAAACATAATTAATGGCTCATGGAACAAACTAATTAATGGCTCATATGACAAACTAATTAATGGTTTATAGAACAAATTAATTATTGGCTCATAGAACAGACATAATTGATGGCTCATAGAACAAACTAATTAATGACCCATATAACAGATATAATTAATAGCTCATTGAACAAACTATTGATGGCTCATAGAACAAACTAATTGATGTCTTTTATAACAGACATAATTGATGGCTCATTGCTAAAAGTGCCGACGACAGTGCACGAACTCCGTAGCTCTCAAAGTGGTTCCGAATATTCACCTTGACCTCATCAGGTACCAATCTACAGATGGGTCGACAGGGAGAAGCGATTACACCATGAAAACACTCCCGACATTTCCGACGTGAATTGAGAGCGGTGCACTGGGATTGTGAACCAATCTTTCCATTCCTGCGACATACGTTCCCCGATTTTTGGGAGTCGGTATTAACAACAAAACAAACAAATCACAATTTTAACTGCATTGCACAGCGGTAAAAAAAACGTGTACTTGGTGCATGTATGGTACATGTACATGAACATATATAACCATGTCTGTGATATCCTCAAATTGAATCCTGTTGAAGTTTCTGCTGTTCTGGAAATGTGATTAATTGAACTTTTCTGTTTAATTTCTTCTGTTTGTAAAATTGTGCCAGGTTAGGTCCCTTCAACAGGGGTTTGTTGTATAACCTGTTCGCACGTTTGGTCTCTTAATGAGGTGGGTCGCCAACTGCACTGCTTGATAATATTAGGAGCAGAGTATATAACTGGGTAAACGTGGGAGTGGCAAAAGTAAGTCAACAACCAGTCAGTTTTGGGGTGTGACTTACAGGCTCTCGATCAGTTTTGTGGTGTGACTTACATGCTCTCGATTAGTTTTGGGGTGTGACTTACATGCTCTCGATAAGTTTTGGGGTATGACTTACAGGCTCTCGATCAGTTTTGTGATGTGACTTACAGGCTCTCATAACTTAACTTAACTTAACGTCTTTATACTGGTTTAGAAGACCCTGCAGAGTCTGTATACAACCAGTTTCATTTACATCACCTTGCTCTAAAAGCTATGCGCATCCAGTTTATTCTTAAATGCATTAACTGTCCCTGCCTCCACTACCTCCCCTGGCAATGCATTCCAAGCAGACAACACTCTCTGACTAAAAAAATATTTCCTAATATCTAATCTGGACCTCTCTTTAGTCAGCATGTAGCTATGCCTTCGTGTTATTGTGGGTGGCTGTATTTAAAAAAAACTTGTTATAGTCTAATTTATCCATTCCTCTGATCAACTTATAAACCTGTATTAAGTCACCACGAATTCTTCTCTCTTCGAGACATTGCAGGCCGGTTTTTCTGAGTCGTTCCTCGTAACTGTAATTCTGGAATCCCACTATCATCTTTGTCGCTCTTTTTTGTATTCTTTCCAGCATGTTTATATCCCCTCTATGAAAAGGACTCCCCACCTGTACACAGTACTCCAATTTAGGTCTAACTAAAGCTTTATACAGTTTGACGATCACTTCCTTGCTCCTATGTTTAATATTTCTTTTTATCATACCTAACATTGCATTTGCCTTTATCACTGCTACCTTAACTTGCTCACTCACCTTTCCTGTATGATCTATTATAAGCCCTAGGTCCCTTTCCTTATCTATCTTTCTAATATTGTTTTCTCCCATTCTCGATCAGTTTTGTGGTGTGACTTACAGGTTCTCGATCAGTTTTGCGACGTGACTTACAGGCTCTCGATCAGTTTTGTGGTGTGACTTACAGACTCTCGATCAGTTTTGTGGTGTGACTTACACACCCTCGATCAGTTTTGTGATGCAACTTACACACCTTCGATCAGTTTTGTGGTATGATACACACCCTCGATCAGTTTTGTGATGTGACTTACACACCCTCGATCAGTTTTGTGGTGTGACTTACACACCCTCGATCAGTTTTGTGATGCGACTTACACACCCTCGATCAGTTTTGTGGTATGACACACACCCTCGATCAGTTTTGTGGTGTGACTTATACACCCTCGATCAGTTTTGTGGTATGACTTACACACTCTCGATCAGTTTTGTGGTGTGACTTACACACCCTCGATCAGTTTTGTGGTGTGACTTACACACCCTCGATCAGTCTACCGGCAGACAATCTCCTTATTAAAACCAACGAAAAAGTATGGTACAGTGATGGTTCACACCCAAAAAGAGACATCAACAACGTTGATGTGACATGTTGTCAACTTGAGAAAACATCATCTTATGTTCCTGTCAGGCACATAGTGTAAATACTCAGCACGGCTTGCAACATCATTATGGTCAAATTGTTATAAATGTCGAGCTATTTGCATCATACCACCAGGGATTAGACACCAATAATAATGTAACAGTTTTCAGAACGTGACGCATAGAAGAGATGCACTTTCATCGCTAACAATAATAACACTTGACACAAACATCTCCTCTTTCAATAATTGAATGTTGATTTTTCAGCCTGTTAAGGATACTTTGAAATTCCTTAATTAGTATACTCAACATCCTCTTTACTTTTGTCTCACGTTTTTTTGGTTTCTCTCGTCGGCACATTGTTTTCCATTTTTGCGTGTGCTATCATGTTATATAAAGTCCGTCTTTTAATTCACGAACAAGGTCCGAAGCAATTTTTCACTAAACTGCATGTCAGATACAAATGATTTTTCTCATGCAGTCTTACAATATCCATGACGCTAAAACATTGATATTATTTAGTCCATAGATGTTAAAACATTTGCACATCAGCGATGATCTTTTTGGACCGTTTCAAAGAAATGACATTCAATTTAAGATTTTACAGTAAGCAGCTGAATTTCTCAGCATTTTGTTCAAATGCTTAGTGTCTTGATAGATCAATTGATTGTTTGTGTTGCCCTTTATGCACACTCGTAAAAATAGCAATATGCAACAGTTAGTACAGCCCTTCGGTCACCTTTAGACCCCCAAGGTTTTTTCAACTGCGCAGCTAATTTTATGTTGTGTTACGCATTTGAAAATTGCAATGTATTTGTTACTATTGTATGTACACCTAATTGTTTTGATAAACATACTTTAATTCATCTAAGTCTGCTAATAAGTATGTCCACAAAAATGATATTAATCATCCGAATCTGTCGATTCAAAGAGGTTGATAATTGTTACTGGCTGGACAAATTGTAATCCATCTCGTTACCAGTACTGTTCTGCTTCCCGGAGCACATGTTTAACACACTTCTTCCAGAACTGAATGTCTATTTTTGAAAGGTACTCACGTGTCAGCACTTCAACATCACTCACGTGTCAGCACTTCAACATCACTCACGTGTCAGCACTTCAACATCACTCACGTGTCAGCACTTCAACATCACACATCTTAAATGTCCTGTTCTGTTTGGCAACTTGTCCTTTGACTTTAGCCCACACGAGCTCTAATGTTAATTTTAGTTTCCGGAGAGTAACAAGTTGATTTTTCGTCAACAGTTTCAATATCTCCCGTTTTATGACATCTCTGGCTGTTCGTCAACAGTTTCAATATCTCCCGTTTTATGACATCTCTGGCTGTTCGTCAACAGTTTCAATATCTCCCGTTTTATGACATCTCTGGCTGTTCGTCAACAGTTTCAATATCTCCCGTTTTATGACATCTCTGGCTGTTCGTCAACAGTTTCAATATCTCCCGTTTTATGACATCTCTGGCTGTTCGTCAACAGTTTCAATATCTCCCGTTTTATGACATCTCTGGCTGTTCGTCAACAGTTTCAATATCTCCCGTTTTATGACATCTCTGGCTGTTCGTCAACAGTTTCAATATCTCCCGTTTTATGACATCTCTGGCTGTTCGTCAACAGTTTCAATATCTCCCGTTTTATGACATCTCTGGCTGTTCGTCAACAGTTTCAATATCTCCCGTTTTATGACATCTCTGGCTGTTCGTCAACAGTTTCAATATCTCCCGTTTTATGACATCTCTGGCTGTTCGTCAACAGTTTCAATATCTCCCGTTTTATGACATCTCTGGCTGTTCGTCAACAGTTTCAATATCTCCCGTTTTATGACATCTCTGGCTGTTCGTCAACAGTTTCAATATCTCCCGTTTTATGACATCTCTGGCTGTTCGTCAACAGTTTCAATATCTCCCGTGTTATGACATCTCTGGCTGTTCGTCAACAGTTTCAATATCTCCCGTTTTATGACATCTCTGGCTGTTCGTCAACAGTTTCAATATCTCCCGTTTTATGACATCTCTGGCTGTTCGTCAACAGTTTCAATATCTCCCGTTTTATGACATCTCTGGCTGTTCGTCAACAGTTTCAATATCTCCCGTTTTATGACATCTCTGGCTGTTCGTCAACAGTTTCAATATCTCCCGTTTTATGACATCTCTGGCTGTTCGTCAACAGTTTCAATATCTCCCGTTTTATGACATCTCTGGCTGTTCGTCAACAGTTTCAATATCTCCCGTTTTATGACATCTCTGGCTGTTCGTCAACAGTTTCAATATCTCCCGTTTTATGACATCTCTGGCTGTTCGTCAACAGTTTCAATATCTCCCGTTTTATGACATCTCTGGCTGTTCGTCAACAGTTTCAATATCTCCCGTTTTATGACATCTCTGGCTGTTCGTCAACAGTTTCAATATCTCCCGTTTTATGACATCTCTGGCTGTTCGTCAACAGTTTCAATATCTCCCGTTTTATGACATCTCTGGCGAAATCTTCAAACTTCCTTTTCCTTCCTTGCTTCACTCTGTCATGTCCAATCCAACGGTAAAAGGATGATTTATCCATACCAAACGCCAACATGCGTTCGTTTCTATGCATCACGAATATCGTAATATAAATAACCCATCTTAGATTCCCTGCGGAAGAACTGTTATAGTAAAACGGTAACCTTCTGCATTGTTGTAAATGTACAGTTCAAACTCATTTTGAAATTGATATCAATGTAAGTTTTGAAAAAGCAACTTTATTACCCCATAACAACACCTAAAACTATTAATGTGTATTGATTGGCATCCTGTCAATCTCGAGAGACAATGGACTTCACGCTAAAGAGGGGGCAGTCAGTTGATGCCCTTGCTTTGTTGCCCACGTTTGGAGTCTGCATCTTGACGCATCTTGTCTTCTTCCTCTGTCTGCAGACAAACACACAACGCCTGCCTCCAGCCAGGTCTGCATTAGGCAAGTTCCTCCCAGTTGCAGGGGTTCAGATCCAACACCTTCAGGTCACGCTTGCAAACATCTTTGTAGCGGAGGAAGGTTCTACATATTTTTCGCTTGCCCGTGGTCAGCTCTCCGTATAGGATATCATTTGGTATTCGCCCATCTTCCATTCTGCACGTGACCAAGCCACCGCAAGCGGCGCTGGGGAAGGATCGTAACTAAACTGGCAATCTTTGCACGGTCCAACACGTCGCTGTTAGTCACTCCATTGAATTTCAAGTATACGTCTCAGGCAGCGCATATGAAAAGCATTTACGCTTTTTGCATGAGAGTCCATGTTTCTCTGCCATGGAGCAGGGTACTAATAACACAGGATATGTACACAGTAACCTGTGTAGAGATGGTCAGCATGTTGTTATTCCACACCCGCTGTGACATCCTGGCAAATGCTGATGAGGCCAATCCTAATCGCTTCTGCAGCTCTGCGTCCAGTGAAAGGTTGTCGGTCATGATAGATCCGAGGTAGTTGAAGTGATTTACTTCTTCCATAATTTTTATCGTTTAAAGCAATGTCTCAAGGATCTGCACCCTGAGCCAACACTTTTGTTTTTTGTACTCTGATAGTGAGTTCAAACAGATCACAAAGTAAAAGAAATGTCGACCAGCTTTCTCAGCCTGCTTAGAATGATGCGAGTATGTCACTTTGCCTACAGTGTTGAGGAGATAATTTCCCTTGTAATCGTTGCAGTCTCCGCCGTATCCCGTTTTCTTGTAAAGGGTGACTATGTTGGCGTCTCTCATGTCCTGTGATACGGCCTCCTCATCCCAAAACTGACGTATACGCCCAAAACTGACGTATACGCCCAAAACTGAGGTATACGCCTAAAACTATTAGACAGTTTCGCACGAATGACGTTTGTTGTTTTTCACATTCGACAAAGTGCCTAGTTTGTGCACGGAATAATTATGAATTAGTATTTACTGAGCGTATTTGAAGGTCAAAACATCTATTTTTAAAACAGCACATCTGTGTACCTTAAACATTTTAAAATTATGTCCAATTCACTGAGGTTGCTTTTAATATAGACTAATGAATACATTTTTCTAAGTATGTCAAATTTCTTAAAGAAAAAAAATTCCATAACGTCATGGAAGACTGCATGCGAAAATCATTTGGATCTGATATACAGTTTAGTAGAAAATTGCTTCGGACTTTGTTTATGAATTAAAAAACGGACTATAGTTCATGTATGGGTGCATTCTTAAAATGTTAGAACATCTGTTTTAAGGACGATACAAAACTAGAACACAAAAACCGGTGTACAGTGTTTAGAAAGAGAAGAATTTGAGGTGATTTAATGCAGATTTATAAGAAAATTCAGGGAATGACAAGTTTTTGCAAGTTACAGCTGCCTACAAGAACAGGAGGGAATAGTCAAAAATTAATTAAATAAAGGTCCAGATTAGATAGTAGACAATTATTTTTTAGTCAGAGAGTGGTGAATGTTTGGAATGCATTTTCACAGGAAATAGTGGAGGCAGGGTCAGTTAATGCATTCAAGAATAGATTGGATGGGCATAATTTTTAAATCAAGTGAAGTAGAACAAACTGGTTGTACAGACTATGCAGTCTTCTCTTCTTCTTCTTCTTCCTCGTTCATCTTCAGACTTCAACTTCAACGACTAACCAAGGCATCAGTCAACTCAAGGCTCTGTACACTTCCATACAGCTTCTCGTGAAAGGACACTGGCTGTTGCCAAATGCCACTTTTTTTGTCGGTATACAGTGGACATGACTGCAAAATATGTTCTGCCTTCACGGGGGCTGTGCCTGTGTGTAGCTGGAGAATGATCACCTGGTCTCACCTGGAGAGTTGATGGTAGGCATCGTTTTCTATGTGGCCAGTGTGGTCTTTCCATTTTGCACTGTCCATTGCCCTGATGAATGCTTTTGTCTCATTGTATGTGATTTCTGTATCACTCTGCTGCAGCATTCCTCCTTCTCTGGCGAGTCTGTCTGCCTCCTCGTTGCCTGGAATGTTGCAGTGGGCTGGTATCCAATGGACTGTGCTTTTTTTTGAAGCACTGGGACAGGCGTTCAAGCGAGTCTGCCAGAGCACCGAGTTCATTTTTGTGCTGGCTCTTGAGCGCCATTAACACTGCGAGGGCGTCTGTGAAAATGACCACTTGCTTTTCTGCCTGCTCCTTATGGTCTATAAGGGTTTCAGCTGCTTGTCTCAGGGCACAGGCTTCGGCACTGAAGTTTCTGCAGAGTCTCCCAATGACAAATGCTGCTGAGTATACTTTGCTTTTTAGTTTTATAGTGATAGTTTTTAAATCAAATGAAGTAGAACAAACTGGTTGTACAGACTATACAGTCTTCTAAACCAGTATAAAAAAAAGTTAGAAGCATGTCTTTTGCAGAACTGAGTCATGTAATAATGCAAAGTCTTGTGTGTGGCAGCTTCGATTATTTGTTCCATGTAGTGTTGTGTGCGGCAGCTTCGATTATTTTCTCCATGTAGTGTTGTGTGTGGCAGCTTCGATTATTTTCTCCATGTAGTGTTGTGTGTGGCAGCTTCGATTATTTGTTCCATGTAGTATTTGCATGGGGAACGTATTTACTTATTTTTCCTACTTGACACCACGTCAAATATATTTTCAATGTTCAGGCACGTGGATTGTTTTATATGTCCTTCTCAACATTTCATCTATAATTACATCTTTTCAGAAGGTTTGGGCAGATCAGTAGGTGGCCATCTGCACTTAAAAATGAAATCTGATTCACAAGGTCATACAATTTCCATCTCTTAATTTCTGACCTAGTAAACGGGGTCAGTGAACTTTTAAAAGATTTAAGGTTGATGTTGTCAAGTTTACCAGAACGTAATCACAGGCCTAACCTACAGTCCACTAATCAAGTTGTCACATAGTTCGACATCTGCTTCTGTTGTAGACCTATCACCATAGAACTTACGTTTCCTACTAACTTTCTTTCTTATCTTCGCGTCACGACATGATTTTATTTCTAAAAATTTTCACAGAACTGTTTTTCTTTGAAAATCACAATTTGTATAAGCTAAAATTGGGACTAACATATGCATTAAGTGGGAAGTACTCATTATATTATATTTTTTAGGGAGCTTGAAAACCCCTCATTGTTAGTTGTGATAACTAAATTCTACGGAGTAATAATTTGAAACTAGTAACTGGCAGCCATTTTGAATTTTTTTTATTTATAAAAAAAAAAAAATGACCACAGGCCTGTTTGACAGTCTTTATCTTAAAAAAAACTATTAATACTAGACATTAAATTCAAGTTGTATTTGAAAAACGATTGATTATATATTCCCAACAGCGCAACACAATTCAATTTACTAAATAAAAAGCATTTTGACCAGATTCTAGATAACACTTCACCCTTAACTTTTGCAAAACGAGTTCAATTGGGTTTAAGTAAGAAGAGTAAGGTGGCGGTCTCAAACACATATGACCATTCTCTTGGTTCATTTGTCTATATGAAATATATTTTATTTCATGTATACATATATATAAGGAAGAGGAAGATCATAGTCAACGGCCAAGTGGGATATTTAAAACCCGATTATGGTCAAACGTGAACGTTTGGAAAGTATTGCACGGTTCAAATATCTGGGAGCAGATTTTAGGGAGGGGTCTAGAACGGAGATTCAGCAAGAACAGCGATGGCCATGGTCGCCCTGACAAGACTGCGAATAATCTGGAAAGACAAGAACATTAGCCTTAAATCGAAGCTGACTTTAATGTATACAATGGTCACCTCGGTATTCCTTTACGCGTGTGAGACTTGGACTCTGACGGCTGCCCTTAAACGTCAATATTATAATCTATTGACTATAGTAAAAACACGAAAATTGACATGGTATGGACATATGTCACGATCGGTGGGGCTGACCAAGACCGCCCTGCAAGGCGCCGTGCATGGGAAGCGTAGGAGAACGAGACAAAAACAAGAGATGGGTGGACAATATAGAGTGGACGGGAAGATTTATAGGTGAAACTAATACTCTGACTAACTCTCTTGACGGCACTTAGACTTTTAGTTTGGAAGATACAGACCTACAGACAGAACAAACTAACTCTCTTTACAGCACTTGGACATTTAGATGGAAAGACAGCCCTGCAGACAGAACAGATTAACTCACTTTACGGCACAGACCTTTAGATGGAAAGACAGTCATGCAGACAGAACAGATTAACTTTCTTTACTGCACAGACCTTTAGATGGAAAGACAGCCCTGCAGACAGATCAGATTAACTCGCTTTACGGCACTTGGACTTTCATATGAGCAGACAGTTCTAGAGACAAAATAACAGACTAAATCTCTTTACGGCTCTTAGACTTTTAGATACGCAGTCACGCCTGCAGACATTATGATGAAATAGTCTCTTTATAGCATGTAGACATTAAGATGAACATTATGACAATCTAACTCTCGTAGAGTATTGAATAATCGAATTAGATATATACATGGGCAAATCTGACAAACAATACCATTTTTTCTGGATGTTATTAATCATCTCACGTCTGAAGATTGTAGGAAAACTTCGAGATATTTTGTTGGAATTCATTAGAAAACATATATTTTAGTTGGAAAACAAGAGAAAATAATTTGAAATACCTAAGAAAACATTACAATTTGTTGGAATCTATGAGATTACAAACTATTTACTTTAAATGTGCTACAAAACATAAGGTATAGCAGAAATCTACCAAACTCAACGCTTGATAAGAATCTGGTATGCGATTGCATTGTTCTCTCTTATCGATCACTAATGAGTCATTGAACTGTGCAGTGAAAGCAAGTCTGAGAGACTCGGCATACCTTGCCATTGTCACAGTAGCGAGCGCTTATTGATTTTAAAAATGCGCATGACGGTGACAACAGAACGACACAAAGAAAATACAATTAAAGAACACTGAAATTCTAATTTTACATTTGAAAACTATGACAGACGGATGAATACACTCCCCATGTTTTTGTTTTTATACAAAGATTCAGCTTTGCTGGATAATGTAAAGGTTTCCGCTACTTTTGGATTTCGCCTGTTAATACGGAAAGCTCATTTGTTACCAAATGTTGGTGTACCTTCAGACCAACCCGTCATGACGGTTGCTTTGATCGCCTGCTTCCTGTCTTGTTACTTACATTCCAATAAACGTTTATCGACGTTGCTATCCTATCTGTAAGGCTTCATATAACCTCTTTATGTTTGCCATTAACTTTCCGTATACTTCAGTTGAAGCGGGTGTATAGGTATACTTATTCATTACCATCATCACCACCCTTATCATCACATCATCATTATCATCATAACCATCATCATCACCCTTATAATCACCATCCTCATCATCATCCTTATCATCATCATTATCGTCATCACATCATCATCACCTTTATCATCACCATCATCAGCATCATCATCATCACCCTTATAATCACCATCCTCATCATCACAATTATCATTTTCATCATCATTATCGTCAGCACCATCATCATCACCATCATCATCATCGTCATCACCATCGTCATCATCTTCACAATCATCATCGTCATCAACCTTAGCATTATCATTACCATCATCACCATCATCATCATCATCATGATGCTTATCATCACCATCATCATCACCATCATCATTACCATCATCACCATCATCATCATCATCATGATGCTTATCATCAACATCACCATCACCATCACCATCATTATCACCATCATCATTACCATTATCACCATCATCACCATCATCATCACCATTATCACCATCATCATCATCATCATCACCATCATTATCACCATCATCACCATCATCATCATTATCACCATCATCACCATCATCACCATTATCACCATCACCATCATCACCATCATCACCATTATCACCGTCATCACCATTATCACCATCACCATCACCATTATCACCATCATTATCACCATCACCATCATCATCACCATTATCACCATCATCACCATTATCACCATCATCACCATTATCACCATCATCACCATCATCACCATCATCACCATTATCACCATCATCACCATTATAACCATCATCATCATCACCATTATCACCATCATCATCATCATCACCATCATCATTATCATCAATCATCATCATAAAAATATAATAAAATTGCGGGATTGTGTAAAGAAACAGCTTAAGATACCACGTATTAAACAAATATGTTGAAACAGAGGAATGCTTTCAATTTAATGAAAAACGAGAGACACACGGTAAAAATGAATAAGGGTTCACATAACAGTCACACAAAAGGAAAATTATATTAGTAAATAAAGTAGATACTGTCTGAAATAACAGTGCATTAGTTTCACGCAGACATAAATAAATTTAAAATGCGTCATTAAGACGAAAAGACATTCAGAGACGCAGAGCAATAAGCTGAGAATAGCTAACTAATCTAAACAAAAAATATGGTTACTAATATAATATTGCGATTTAAAAATATAATAATAATAAAAAAAATAAAAAAATACTTAAAAAGATAATAAGAACCAAATTAATACCAGCAAGAAAAACATATAAAAGAGAAAATAAATTTAAATCAAATCGGACAGAAACAAAATACCAAAAACAGAACGTGTTTTTGTAACACAGATATAATAATGAACACGCGCGATTGCCGATATGTACATAGCAGTTTACACTTTAGATTTTATTTACAGAAAAACACAACTCGTCAAAGGATTGGTCTAGCTACTCGCGAGCGGAGTAACGTGTCCTTGTTATCTGAATGTTGTAAAGTGTGTTGTTGTAAAGTGTTTTGTTGTAAAGTGTTTTGATGTGAAGTGATTTCCCACGCCGCGTCTTATACCCGGTTACCCAGTCATCGGTTTTCACACCAATCGTTTGTAACTTTTCTAAATGGGAGCATTCAAAGCAAAGGTCGCGTTAACACGCTAGTGCGGCATATTGGGAATATTGTGTTAGGACACATTTCTTTTGACATTTGACACACTAACGGTGATGAGGTTAACAGCACGTCGGCCGCCTTTACTTTTCCAGATTATTCTGTTACCCAGTATTTGAGGATGGGTCGACTCCAAGAATCGTTTTGCTTTCGGAAAAATCTCACATCAACTTGGTAACGAACCCCGATCGCTAGTTTGAGAATCAAGTGCACTAACCACTGCGCTACCTTGGCTATTCTGAATTTACGTAGCACCTGCGCGTTAAAGGACGCGAACACATTAAAGGCCGAATGCGCATTTAAGGCGGTAAATCTTGAAAGGCCGAGTGTTCATGTAACAATGTAACAGTTTTTCATAGAGCATGAGAGCTTAAGGCATGGGGAAATGGTGGCTGGCGACTGTATTCTATGAGAGGCAAAAGTTGCCTGACAAAATAGTTAGCTATACAAGGTCAACCCAGGGCCAGTCGCCGGTGTCGACACTAGGTCAGCCCAGGGCCAGTCACCGGTGTCGACACTAGGTCAGCCCAGGGCCAGTCGCCGGTGTCGACACTAGGTCAGCCCAGGGCCAGTCGCCGGTGTCGACACTAGGTCAGCCCAGGGCCAGTCGCCGGTGTCGACACTAGGTCAGCCCAGGGCCAGTCGCCGGTGTCGACACTAGGTCAGCCCAGGGCCAGTCGCCGGTGTCGACACTAGGTCAGCCCAGGGCCAGTCGCCGGTGTCGACACTAGGTCAGCCCAGGGCCAGTCGCCGGTGTCGACACTAGGTCAGCCCAGGGCCAGTCGCCGGTGTCGACACTAGGTCAGCCCAGGGCCAGTCGCCGGTGTCGACACTAGGTCAGCCCAGGGCCAGTCACCGGTGTCGACACTAGGTCAGCCCAGTGCCAGTCGCCGGTGTCGACACTAGGTCAGCCCACGGCCAGTCGCCGGTGTCGACACTAGGTCAGCCCAGGGAAACGAAAAGTTAATGTCCCTATAGGTGGAAAACTTGTCTAGATTGAGGGTAGTTGGTAGAGTGACCATTCTTAGTTTCGGACTAGTACCAGGCTTAGGGATAGACACTGGGGAAAAAAGTGTCCACAAGTACTCGTACGGTAGGCTGTGTCACATTTAGATTGACAGTGACCTGTAGATATTGCTGTAGATACTAGATGCATACTATTAGATTGATAGCTAACCAGCCAACTAAGGAAGGACCACTAGACAGCCATTTTGAATGTACATGGCTAAGAAAAGTCTATAAAAGACAATGTAGACGGGAGATTCAGCATTCTGGAGAGAGAGTGTTTACGGGGTGGTTATCCCATCATTCACTTTCAGCCTTGCATCTAGCTGAAAGATGGGAATGGTGGACACTCTGTAAGCAATATGAGAGAGAGAGAGAGAGAGAGAGAGATCTGATGACTTGCGAGTGTGAAGATTTGTCTGGGTACGTGTCGAAAAGGGTCTGTTGAGCCAAGGAATACAAATCCCAAAGTAAGTGTCAAAAAGGGTTCTATGAATCCTGGGATATAAATCTCAAAAGAAGTGTCAAAAAGGGTTCTATGAATCCTGGGGTTTAATCTCAAAGTACATGTCGAAATGGGTGTGCTAAACTCAGTACCAGTTTAGGAAAAAGGGAGGTGAACCCTAAGAATCCTCAGGGAACACATTCTCTCAGAACAGATGTAACCGGGCAGCAAAGGGTGATGTCCCAAACGTTTGAGGACGGGTAACTGGTCTGGGTATAAGTTGTAGCTGGAGTCTCCTTCGGGAGCTCATTTGTAAACCCATATGTGTGCGTTCGACAGCCTAAAGCAGTCAATCCCGACAGAGGACGGCAGATCGTCGCCAACTTGGGGGATGGCCTGGGCTTGTGGTTAAATGACACGACTCACAACCAAAAGGTGCTGGGTTCGATCCTCATCACAGCACCGGCCGTTACCCCGTGGAAGCAAACCTTTAGAAAATGCAGGAGGAAGCAGACGCTGACATAAAATGCATGCTGAAGTGGGATGCAGTGTGCTGACAGGCGCAAAATAAAAACGGTAGTGCCTAGGGGAATAAAGAAATAAGGCGATCGCAAAAAAAAAAAAGAAAAAAAAGAAGACCCAACGTAGACGACCCAGAATACGGCAGCAGACAACGAGTTTAGATAGTTAACCTCCGATTTGTAATACCATTGAATTAGAATATGTTTAGGGTTTATGCTATTTCAAGTACGAGATTTAGAACCTGGGTTTTATAATAGTTCGGAGTTGACATCAAAAGCTCAAGTTTTAATCCTTTGTGTTAGTGTAGTGTTTGTTATATATGAGTTATATATGTGTTATATCTGTGTTATATATATATATATATATATATATAATTAGTATAGTAGTTCATTTCTTTTGTTGATATTGTAGAACAAATATTCTTGCAAATAAATGATATTATTTTTCTTAACTGTTGACGATAGTTTTATTATTTTCTGTGATTGAAGTATAACGGCTTACAGTTTATGTAGTAACTCAGTATATCCTAAGCCTTACTTGCTAAACTCATTTAAGGATATGACACACATTAATGGCCGTTTGTTCTGTTACGACACATTGAAAGATCAGTATACATTTGTGGCCGAGAACACACTTAACGGTGAGAACACACTTAACGGTGAGAACACATTTAACGGCGAGAACACACTTAACGGGAGAAGACACTTAACGGTGAGAACACACTTAACGGTGAGAACACACTTAACGGTGAGAACACACTTAACGGTGAAAACACACTTAACGGTGAGAACACACTTAACGGTGAGAACACACTTAACGATGAGAACACACTTAACGGTGAGAACACACTTAACGATGAGAACACACTTAACGCCGAGAGCACACTAAACGGTGAGAACACACTTAACGGTGAGAACACACCTAACGGTGAGAACACACTTAACGACGAGAACACACTAAACGGTGAGAACACACTTAACGGTGAGAACACATTTAACGGTGAGAACACACTTAACGGTGAGAACACACTTAAAGCCGAGAACACACTTAACGGTGAGAGCACACTTAACGGTGAGAACACACTTAACGGTGAGAACACACTTAACGACGAAAACACACTAAATGGTGAGAACACACTTAACGGTGAGAACACACTTAACGGCGAGAGCACACTTAACGGCGAGAACACACTTAACGGCGAGAACACACTTAACGGTGAGAACACACTTAACTGTGAGAACACACTTAACGGTGAGAACACACTTAACGCCGATAACACACTTAACGGTGAGAACACACTTAACTGTGAGAACACACTTAACGCCGATAACACACTTAACGGTGAGAACACACTTAACGGCGAAAACACACTTAACGGTGAGAACACACTTAACGATGAGAACACACTTAACGGTGAGAACACACTTAACGATGAGAACACACTTAACGCCGAGAGCACACTAAACGGTGAGAACACACTTAACGGTGAGAACACACCTAACGGTGAGAACACACTTAACGACGAGAACACACTAAACGGTGAGAACACACTTAACGGTGAGAACACATTTAACGGTGAGAACACACTTAACGGTGAGAACACACTTAACGCCGAGAACACACTTAACGATGAGAACACACTTAACGACGAGAACACACTTAACGGTGAGAACACACTTAACGGTAAGAACACACTTAACGGTGAGAACACACTTAACGGTGAGAACACACTTAACTGTGAGAACACACTTAACGGTGAGAACACACTTAACGCCGATAACACACTTAACGGTGAGAACACACTTAACTGTGAGAACACACTTAACGCCGATAACACACTTAACGATGAGAACACACTTAACTGTGAGAACACACTTAACTGTGAGAACACACTTAACGATGAGAACACACTTAACGACGAGAACACACTTAACGGTGAGAACACACTTAATGGTGAGAACACACTTAACGGTGAGAACACACTTAACTGTGAGAACACACTTAACGGTGAGAACACATTTAACTGTGAGAACACACTTAACGACGAGAACACAGTAAACGATGAGAACACACTTAACGCCGAGAACACACTTAACGGTGAGAACACACTTAAAGCCGAGAACACACTTAACGGTGAGAGCACACTTAACGGTGAGAACACACTTAACGGTGAGAACACACTTAACGACGAGAACACACTAAATGGTGAGAACACACTTAACGGTGAGAACCCACCTAACGGTGAGAACACACTTAACGACGAGAACACACTAAACGGTGAGAACACACTTAACGGTGAGAACACATTTAACGGTGAGAACACACTTAACGGTGAGAACACACTTAACGCCGAGAACACACTTAACGATGAGAACACACTTAACGACGAGAACACACTTAATGGTGAGAACACACTTAACGGTGAGAACACACTTAATGGTGAGAACACACTTAACGGTGAGAACACACTTAACTGTGAGAACACACTTAACGGTGAGAACACATTTAACTGTGAGAACACACTTAACGACGAGAACACAGTAAACGATGAGAACACACTTAACGCCGAGAACACACTTAACGGTGAGAACACACTTAAAGCCGAGAACACACTTAACGGTGAGAGCACACTTAACGGTGAGAACACACTTAACGGTGAGAACACACTTAACGACGAGAACACACTAAATGGTGAGAACACACTTAACGGTGAGAACACACCTAACGGTGAGAACACACTTAACGACGAGAACACACTAAACGGTGAGAACACACTTAACGGTGAGAACACATTTAACGGTGAGAACACACTTAACGGTGAGAACACACTTAACGCCGAGAACACACTTAACGATGAGAACACACTTAACGACGAGAGCACACTTAATGGTGAGAACACACTTAACGGTAAGAACACACTTAACGGTGAGAACACACTTAACGGTGAGAACACACTTAACTGTGAGAACACACTTAACGGTGAGAACACACTTAACGCCGATAACACACTTAACGGTGAGAACACACTTAACTGTGAGAACACACTTAACGCCGATAACACACTTAACGATGAGAACACACTTAACTGTGAGAACACACTTAACGCCGAGAACACACTTAACGACGAGAACACACTTAACGGTGAGAACACACTTAATGGTGAGAACACACTTAACGGTGAGAACACACTTAACTGTGAGAACACACTTAGCGGTGAGAACACACTTAACGCCGATAACACACTTAACGGTGAGAACACATTTAACTGTGAGAACACACTTAACGACGAGAACACAGTAAACGATGAGAACACACTTTACGCCGAGAACACACTTAACGGTGAGAACACACTTAAAGCCGAGAACACACTTAACGGTGAGAGCACACTTAACGGTGAGAACACACTTAACGGTGAGAACACACTTAACGACGAAAACACACTAAATGGTGAGAACACACTTAACGGTGAGAACACACTTAACGGCGAGAGCACACTTAACGGCGAGAACACACTTAACGGCGAGAACACACTTAACGGTGAGAACACACTTAACGGCGAGAACACACTTAACGGTGAGAACACACTTAACGGTGAGAACACACTTAACGTGAGAAGACACTTGACGGCGAGAACACACTTAACGGCGAGCACACGTTACAAGAACCTACTCTAGAACCCTGAAATACTCTGCGATACTAAAGAAAATCCGAGGACATTAATTAAGAATTAAAGCATGCCTTCTGCCGTGCTCTATAATTGTTGTTTAATTACTTGTCAGTCGTCCTTGAAGCCATTGATACATTAATCTCACACTAAAGTATTTGAAAGCAAGACTCTGAAGCTGGACTGTGAATCTTCAAACTCTATCGTGTCTTTTGTTTTATGTCAAAGACGTATATTCCGGACTGAAATGTTAATGCAAAATCTGATTGTCTCAGACGCACATAGAAAATCGGAATCTGTTTGCATATTAACGTACCTGATCGTTGTTTCCTTCCCTGGTTCGCCTTGCTTCCTAAGGTTCAGTGCTATACACTGTGTTTTACATCTTGCAGCCCTGTGCATCCGTCTTTAGCAGACATTTTGTAATGGGTTAACGGCTCATAAGGGTGCAGCCATGCTGCTTCAGGAATACAAACACAAGTACATTTTGGTAGTGAGCTGTGTCACTAACCACTTCGCTACTCTGCAACGTCCACTTCTCCTACCCACTCCCCAAATTGCCAATCATGGACAGTAAATGAAGATTATATGACCTGTTATATATTTATATCGAAAGCGAATCGTCTTCATTTAACTTGAATAAATGAAGTGCATATTAAGACAGAAATTACAATTTAATTTGAAATAAAATAAATCTGCCAAGAATCCTACATGTCCTTACAACGGCTCATTGCCAATGTGCTTATGACCTAATAACTCCACGTGCAATGACGTAATAACTCCATTTGCAGCGGCACTATTTTTTCTCTGTTAATCGTTAACAGTAAAAGAGTATTTAGGCGCCTCAGGGGGTGTTAAACTTAATTATTTGCACTTGTAGCCAAGCACTATAGATATGTCAACGACAAGCGTGTCTATCTTCTCTCTCTCTGTTACTCTGTATATCTATCTGTCTCTCTGTCTGCGTCTCTCTCTCCTCCTTTTTGTCTCTCTTTTCCCCGAAAAGCTCCATTGGTCATTAATATTCCTACGCACCATTTATGAACCCGATGTTTGTATCACATGAATATGCATTTAAAACGATGAATTATTCATACTTCACTCGCGCACTAAATCTAGAAACCATTCTCTGGGTATCGCCATAGATATATATATACTCTCTCGCTCCCTCTCTCTCTATCCCACACACACACACACACACACACACACACACATACACACTCACACACGCACACACACACGCACGCACAAACACACTCACATACACACGCACGCACAAACACACACACATACACACGCACACCCACAAACACACACTTCCACTCTCTAGCTAACACGTACTTCCACTCTCCCTCTCTCACACACACTTCCACTCTCCCTCTCTCACAAGCACTTCCACTCTCCCTCTCTCACACGCACTTCCACTCTCCCTCTCTCACACGTACTTCCACTCTCCCTCTCTCACAAGCACTTCCACTCTCCCTCTCTCACAAGCACTTCCACTCTCCCTCTCTCACAAGTACTTCCACTCACTCTCCCTCTCTCACAAGCACTTCCACTCTCCCTCTCTCACAAGCACTTCAACTCACTCTCCCTCTCTCACAAGCACTTCCACTCTCCCTCTCTCACAAGCACTTCCACTCTCCCTCTCTCACACGCACTTCCACTCTCCCTCTCTCACAAGCACTTCCACTCACTCTCCCTCTCTCACACGTACTTCCACTCTCACTCTCCCTCTCTCACAAGCACTTCCACTCTCCCTCTCTCACAAGCACTTCCACTCTCCCTCTCTCACACGCACTTCCACTCTCCCTCTCTCACACGCACTTCCACTCTCCCTCTCTCACAAGATCTTCCACTCTCCCTTTCTCACAAGCACTTCCACTCATTCTCCCTCTCTCATACGTACTTCCACTCTCCCTCTCTCACACGTACTTCCACTCTCCCTCTCTCACACGCACTTCCATTCTCCCTCTCCCTCTCCCACACGCACTTCTACTCTCCCTCTCTCACTCGCACTTCCACTCTCCCTCTCACACGCACTTCTACTCTCCCTCTCTCACACGCACTTCCATTCTCCCTCTCTCACGCACTTCCACTCTCCCTCTCTCTCACACGCACTTCCACTCTCCCTCTCTCACAAGCACTTCCACTCTCCCTCTCTCACACGTACTTCCACTCTCCCTCTCTCACACGTACTTCTACTCTCCCTCTCTCACACGCACTTCTACTCTCCCTCTCTCACACGCACTTCCACTCTCCCTCTCTCACGCACTTCCACTCTCCCTCTCTCACACGCACTTCCACTCTCCCTCTCTCACAAGCACTTCTACTCTCCCTATCTCACACGCACTTCCATTCTCCCTCTCCCTCTCTCACAAGCACTTCCACTCTCCCTCTCTCACGCACTTCCACTCTCCCTCTCTCACACGTACTTCCACTCTCTTTCTCTCACACGTACTTCCACTCTCACTCTCCCTCTCTCACGCACTTCCACTCTCCCTCTCTCACACGTACTCTCACTCTCTTTCTCTCACACGTACTTCCACTCTCACTCTCCCTCTCTCACACGTACTCTCACTCTCTTTCTCTCACACATACTTCCACTCTCACTCTCCCTCTCTCACACGAACTTCCACTCTCCCTCTCTCACAAGCACTTCTACTCTCCCTCTCTCACACGCACTTCCACTCTCCCTCTCATACGCACTTCTACTCTCCCTCTCTCACACACACTTCCATTCTCCCTCTCTCACGCACTTCCACTCTCCCTCTCTCACACGCACTTCCACTCTCCCTCTCTCACAAGCACTTCCACTCTCCCTTTCTCACACGTACTTCCACTCTCCTTCTCTCACACGTACTTCTACTCTCCCTCTCTCACACGCACTTCTACTCTCCCTCTCTCACACGAACTTCCACTCTCCCTCTCTCACGCACTTCCACTCTCCCTCTCTCACACGCACTTCCACTCTCCCTCTCTCACAAGCACTTCCACTCTCCCTCTCTCACACGTACTTCCACTCTCCCTCTCTCACACGTACTTCATCTCTCCCTCTCTCACACGCACTTCTACTCTCCCTCTCTCACACGCACTTCCATTCTCCCTCTCCCTCTCTCACAAGTACTTCCACTCTCCCTCTCTCACGCACTTCCACTCTCCCGCTCTCACACGTACTTCCACTCTCTTTCTCTCACACGTACTTCCACTCTCACTCTCACTCTCTCACGCACTTCCACTCTCCCTCTCTCACACGTACTCTCACTCTCTTTCTCTCACACGTACTTCCACTCTCACTTTCCGTCTCTCACACGTACTCTAACTCTCTTTCTCTCATACGTACTTCCACTCTCCCTCTCCCTCTCTCAGACGCACTTCCACTCTCACTCTCCCTCTCTCACACGTACTTCCACTCTCCCTCTCGTACACTTACTTCCACTCTCACTCTCCCTCTCTCACACGTACTTCCACTCTCACTCTCCCTCTCTCACACGCACTTCCAATCTCCCTCTCCCTCTCTCACACGCACTTCTACTCTCCCTCTCTCACACGCACTTCCACTCTCCCTGTCACACGCACTTCTACTCTCCCTCTCTCACACGCACTTCCATTCTCCCTCTCTCACGCACTTCCACTCTCCCTCTGTCACACGCACTTCCACTCTCCCTCTCTCACAAGCACTTCCACTCTCCCTCTTTCACAAGCACTTCCACTCTCCCTCTCTCACACGTACTTCCACTCTCCCTCTCTCACACATACTTCATCTCTCCCTCTCTCACACGCACTTCTACTCTCCCTCTCTCACACGCACTTCCATTCTCCCTCTCCCTCTCTCACAAGCACTTCCACTCTGCCTCTCTCACGCACTTCCACTCTCCCTCTCTCACACGTACTTCCACTCTCTTTCTCTCACACGTACTTCCACTCTCACTCTCCCTCTCTCACGCACTTCCACTCTCCCTCTCTCACACGTACTCTCACTCTCTTTCTCTCACACGTACTTCCACTCTCACTCTCCCTCTCTCACACGCACTTCCACTCTCACTCTCCCTCTCTCACACGTACTTCCACTCTCCCTCTCTTACACGTACTTCCACTCTAACTCTCCCTCTCTCACACGTACTTCCCCTCTCACTCTCCCTCTCTCACACGTACTTCCACTCTCACTCTCCCTCTCTCACACGTACTTACACTCTCTCTCACAAGCACTTCCACTCTCCCTCTCTCACAAGCACTTCCATTCTCCCTCTCTCACACGTACTTCTACTCTCACTCTCCCTCTCTCACACGTACTTTAACTCTCACTCTCCCTCTCTCACACGTACTTCCACTCTCACTCTCCCTCTCTCACACGTACTTCCACTCTCACTCTCCTTCTCTCACACGTACTTCCATTCTCACTCTCCCACTCTCACAAGCACTTCCACTCTCACTCTCTTACACGTATTTCCACTTTCACTCTCCCTCTCTCACACGCACTTACACTCTCACTCTCCTTCTCTCACACGTACTTCCACTCTCCCTCTCGTACACGTACTTCCACTCTCACTCTCCCTCTCTCACACGTACTTCCACTCTCACTCTCCCTCTCTCACACGCACTTTCATTCTCCCTCTCCCTCTCTCACACGCACTTCTACTCTCTCTCTCTCACACGCACTTCCATTCTCCCTCTCTCACGCACTTCCACTCTCCCTCTCTCACACGCACTTCCACTCTTCCTCTCTCACAAGCACTTCCACTCTCCCTCTCTCACACGTACTTCCACTCTCCCTCTCTAACACGTACTTCTACTCTCCCTCTCTCACACGCACTTCTACTCTCCCTCTCTCACACGCACTTCCACTCTCCCTCTCTCACGCACTTCCACTCTCCCTCTCTCACACGCACTTCCACTCTCCCTCTCTCACAAGCACTTCCACTCTCCCTCTCTCACACGTACTTCCACTCTCCCTCTCTCACACGTACTTCATCTCTCCCTCTCTCACACGCACTTCTACTCTCCCTCTCTCATACGCACTTCCATTCTCCCTCTCCCTCTCTCACAAGCACTTCCACTCTCCCTCTCTCACGCACTTCCACTCTCCCTCTCTCACACGTACTTCCACTCTCTTTCTCTCACACTTACTTCCACTCTCACTCTCCCTCTCTCACGCACTTCCACTCTCCCTCTCTCACACGTACTCTCACTCTCTTTCTCTCACACGTACTTCCACTCTCACTTTCCGTCTCTCACACGTACTCTCACTCTCTTTCTCTCACACGTACTCCCACTCTCACTCTCCCTCTCTCACACGCACTTCCACTCTCACTCTCCCTCTCTCACACGTACTTCCACTCTCCCTCTCTTACACGTACTTCCACTCTCACTCTCCCTCTCTCACACGTACTTCCCCTCTCACTCTCCCTCTCTCACACGTACTTCCACTATCACTTTCCCTCTCTCACACGTACTTCCACTCTCCCTCGCCCTCTCTCACAAGCACTTCCACTCTCCCTCTCTCACAAGCACTTCCATTCTCCCTCTCTCACACGTACTTCCACTCTCACTCTCCCTCTCTCACACGTACTTTAACTCTCACTCTCCCTCTCTCACACGTACTTCCACTCTCATTCTCCCTCTCTCACACGTACTTCCACTCTCACTCTCCCTCTCTCACACGTACTTCCACTCTCACTCTCCCTCTCTCACAAGCACTTCCACTCTCACTCTCTTACACGTACTTCCACTCTCACTCTCCCTCTCTCACACGTACTTCCACTCTCACTAACCCTCTCTCACAAGCACTTCCACTCTCACTCTCTTAAGCACTTCCACTCTCCCTCTCTCAAAAGCACTTCCACTCTCCCTCTCTCACACGTACTTCCACTCTCACTCTCCCTCTCTCACACGTACTTCCACTCTCACTCTCCCTCTCTCACACGTACTTCCACTCTCACTCTCCCTCTCTCACAAGCACTTACACTCTCACTCTCTTACACGTACTTCCACTCTCCCTCTCTCACACGTACTTCCACTCTCACTCTCCCTCTCTCACACGTACTTCCACTCTCCCTCTCTGACACGTACTTCCACTCTCACTCTCCCTCTCTCACCCGTACTTCCACTCTCACTCTCCCTCTCTCACAAGCACTTCCACTCTCCCTCTCTCACACGTACTTACACTCTCCCTCTCACACACGTACTTCCACTCTCCCTCTCTCACACGTACTTCCACTCTCCCTCAATCACACGTACTTCCACTCTCCCTCTCTCACACGTACTTCCACTCTCGCTCTCTCACACGTACTTCCACTCTCCCTCTCTCACACGCACTTCCACTTTCCCTCTCTCACAAGCACTTCCACTCTCTCTCCCTCTCTCACAAGCACTTCCACTCTCTCTCCCTCTCTCACAAGCACTTCCACTCTCTCTCCCTCTCTCACAAGCACTTCCACTCTCACTCTCCCTCTCTCACAAGCACTTCCACTCTCCCTCTCCTTCTCTCACAAGCACTTCAACTCTCCCTCTCTCACAAGCACTTCCACTCTCCCTCTCTCACACGTACTTCCACTCTCACTCTCCCTCTCTCACACGTACTTCCACTCTCACTCTCCCTCTCTCACACGTACTTCCACTCTCACTCTCCCTCTCTCACACGTACTTCCACTCTCACTCTCCCTCTCTCACACGTACTTCCACTCTCACTCTCCCTCTCTCACAAGCACTTCCACTCTCACTCTCTCACACGTACTTCCACTCTCAGTCTCCCTCTCTCACACGTACTTCCACTCTCGCTAACCCTCTCTCACAAGCACTTCCACTCTCACTCTCTTAAGCACTTCCACTCTCCCTCTTTCACAAGCACTTCCACTCTCCCTCTCTCACACGTACTTCCACTCTCACTCTCCCTCTCTCACATGTACTTCCAACCTCACTCTCCCTCTCTCAGACGTACTTCCACTCTCACTCTCCCTCTCTCACAAGCACTTCCACTCTCACTCTCTCACACGTACTTCCACTCTCCCTCTCTCACACGTACTTCTACTCTCACTCTCCCTCTCTCACACGTACTTCCACTCTCATTCTCTCACAAGCACTTCCACTCTTCCTCTCTCACACATACTTCCACTCTCACTCTCCCACTCTCACACGCACTTCCACTCTCACTCTTCCTCTCTCACACGTACTTCCACTCTCACTCTCCCTCTCTCACACGTACTTCCACTCTCCCTCTCTCATAAGCACTTCCACTCTCCCTCTCTCACACGTACTTCCACTCTCACTCTCCCTCTCTCACACGTACTTCCACTCTCACTCTCCCACTCTCACAAGCACTTCCACTCTCCTTCTCTCACACGTAGTTCAACTCTCACTCTCCCTCTCTCACACGTACTTCCACTCTCCCTCTCTCACACGTACTTCCACTCTCACTCCCCCTCTCTCACCCGTATTTCCATTCTCACTCTCCCTCTCTCACAAGCACTTCCACTCTCCCTCTCTCACACGCACTTCCACTCTCCCTCTCTCACAAGCACTTCCATTCTTCCTCTCCTTCTCTCACACGTACTTCCACTCTCCCTCTCACACACGTACTTCCACTCTCCCTCTCTCACACGTACTTCCACTCTCCCTCTCTCACACGTACTTCCACTCTCGCTCTCTCACACGTACTTCCACTCTCCCTCTCTCACACGTACTTCCACTTTCCCCTTCTCACAAGCACTTCCACTCTTTCTCCCTCTCTCACAAGCACTTCCACTCACTCTGCCTTTCTCACACGCACTTCCACTATCCCTCTCTCACACGTACTTCCACTCTCCCTCTCTCACACACACTTCCACTCTCCCTCTCTCACACGCACTTCCACTCTCCCTCTCTCACACGCAGTTCCACTCTCCCTCTCTCACACACACTTCCACTCTCCCTCTCTCACACGCACTTCCACTCTCCCTCACTCACACGCACTTCCACTCTCCTTCTCTCACACGCACTTCCACTCTCCATCTCTCACACCTACTTCCACTATCCCTCTCTCACACACATTTCCACTCTCACTCTTCTCTCTCACACACTTCCACTTTCCCTCTCTCACACGCACTTCCACTCTCCCTCTCTCACACACACTTCCACTCTCCATCTCTCACACGCACTTCCACTCTCCCTCTCTCACACGCACTTCCACTCTCCCTCTCTCACACGCACTTCCACTCTCCCTCTCTCACACGCCCTTCCACTCTCCCTCTCTCACACGCACTTCCACTCTCCCTCTCTCACACGTACTTCCACTCTCCCTCTCTCACACGCACTTCCACTCTCCCTCTCTCACACGCACTTCCACTCTCCCTCTCTCACACGCACTTCCACTCTCCCTCTCTCACACGCACTTCCACTCTCCCTCTCTCACACGCACTTCCACTCTCCCTCTCTCACACGCACTTCCACTCTCCCTCTCTCACACGCCCTTCCACTCTCCCTCTCTCACACGTACTTCCACTCTCCCTCTCTCACAAGCACTTCCACTCTCCCTCACTCACACGTACTTCCACTCTGCCTCACTCACACGTACTTCCACTCTCCCTCTCTCACACGCACTTCCACTCTCCCTCACTCACACGTACTTCCAATCTCCCTCTCTCACACGCACTTCCACTCTCCCTCTCTCACACGCACTTCCACTCTCCCTCTCTCCCAAGCACTTCCACTCTCACTCTCCCTCTCTCACAAGCACTTCCACTCTCACTCTCCCTCTCTCACACGCACTTCCACTCTCACTCTCTCACACGTACTTCCACTCTCCCTCTCTCATACGCACTTCCACTCTCCCTCTCTCACACGTACTTCCACTGTCACTCTCTCACACGTACTTCAACTCTCCCTCTCTCACACGAACTTTCACTCTCACTCTCTCACACGCACTTCCACTCTCCCTCACTCACACGTACTTCCACTCTCCCTCACTCACACGTACTTCCACTCTCCCTCTCTCACACGCACTTCCACTCTCCCTCACTCACACGCACTTCCACTCTCCCTCTCTTACACACACTTCCACTCTCCCTCTCTCACAAGCACATCCATTCTCGCTCTCTCTCTCTCACACGCACTTCCACTCTCCCTCTCTCACACACACTTCTACTCTCCCTCTCTTAGACGCACTTCCACTCTCCCTCTCTCACAAGCACTTCCACTCTCCCTCTCTCACACGTACTTCCACTCTCCCTCTCTCACACACACTTCCAATCTCCCTCTCTCACACACACTTCCACTCTCCCTCTCTCACACACACTTCCACTCTCCCTCTCTCACACGTACTTACACTCTCCCTCTCTCACAAGCACTTCCACTCTCACTCTCCCTCTCCCACACGCACTTCCACTCTCCCTCTTTCACACGCACTTCCACTCTCAATCTCTCACACGTAATTCCACTCTCCCTCTCTCACAAGCACTTCCACTCTCACTCTCCCTCTCTCACACACACTTCCACTCTCCCTCTCTCACAAGCACTTTCACTCTCACTCTCCCTCTCTCACACGCACTTCCACTCTCCCTCTCTCACAAGCACTTCCACTCTCCCTCTCTCCCAAGCACTTCCACCCTCACTCTCCCTCTCTCACAAGCACTTGCACTCTCACTCTCCCTCTCTCACACACACTTCCACTCTCACTCTCTCACACGTACTTCCACTCTCCCTCTCTCACACGCACTTCCACTCTCCCTCTCTCACACGCACCTCCACTCTCCCTCTCTCACACGAACTTTCACTCTCACTCTCTCACACGCACTTCCACTCTCCCTCACTCACACGTACTTTCATTCTCGCTCACTCACACGTACTTCCACTCTCCCTCTCTCACACGCACTTCCACTCTCCCTCACTCACACGCACTTCCACTCTCCCTCTCTCACACACACTTCCACTCTCCCTCTCTCACAAGCACATCCATTCTCACTCTCTCTCTCTCACACGCACTTCCACTCTCCCTCTCTCACACACACTTCTACTCTCCCTCTCTCACACGCACTTCCACTCTCCCTCTCTCACAAGCACTTCCACTCTCCCTCTCTCACACGTACTTCCACTCTCCCTCTCTCACACACACTTCCACTCTCCCTCTCTCATACGCACTTCCACTCTCCCTCTATCACACACACTTCCACTATCCCTCTCTCACACGTACTTACACTCTCCCTCTCTCACAAGCAATTCCACTATCACTCTCCCTCTCTCACACGCACTTCCACTCTCCCTCTCTCACACGCACTTCCACTCTCCCTCTCTCCCAAGCACTTCCACTCTCACTCTCCCTCTCTCACAAGCACTTCCACTCTCACTCTCCCTCTCTCACACGCACTTCCACTCTCACTCTCTCACACGTACTTCCACTCTCCCTCTCTCACACGCACTTCCACTCTCCCTCTCTCACACGAACTTCTACTCTCAATCTTTCACACGTACTTCCACTCTCCCTCTCTCACACGAACTTTCACTCTCACTCTCTCACACGCACTTCCACTCTTCCTCACTCACACGTACTTCCACTCTCCCTTTCTCACACACACTTCCACTCTCACTCTCCCTCTCTCACACACACTTCCACTCTCCCTCTCTCACACGCACTTCCACTCTCCCTCTCTCACACGCACTTCCACTCTCCCTCTCTCACACACACTTCCACTCTCCCTCTCTCACACGTACTTCCATTCTCCCTCTCTCACACACACTTCCACTCTCACTCTCCCTCTCCCACACGCACTTCCACTCTCCCTATCTCACACGCACTTCCACTCTCCATCTCTCACACGTACTTCCACTCTCCCTCTCTCACAAGCACTTCCACTCTCACTCTCCCTCTCTCACACACACTTCCACTCTCCCTCTCTCACACGTACTTCCACTCTACCTCTCTCAAAAGCACTTCCACTCTCACTCTCCCTCTCTCACACGCACTTCCACTCTCCCTCTCTCACACGCACTTCCACTCTCCCTCTCTCCCAAGCATTTCCACTCTCACTCTCCCTCTCTCACAATCACTTCCACTCTCACTCTCCCTCTCTCACACGCACTTCCACTCTCACTCTCTCACACGTACTTCCACTCTCCCTCTCTCACACATACTTCCACTCTCCCTCTCTCACTTGCACTTCCACTCTCCCTCTCTCACACGTACTTCCACTAACACTCTCTCACACGTACTTCCACTCTCCCTCTCTCACACGAAGTTTCACTCTCACTCTCTCACACGCACTTCCACTCTTCCTCACTCACACGTACTTACACTGTCCCTCTCTCACACACACTTCCACTCTCACTCTCCCTCTCTCACACACACTTCCACTCTCCCTCTCTCACACGCACTTCCACTCTCCCTCTCGCACACGCACTTCCAATCTCCCTCTCTCACACACACTTCCACTCTCCCTCTCTCACACGCACTTCCACTCTCCCTCTCTCACACACACTTTCACTCTCACTCTCCCTCTCTCACACACACTTCCACTCTCCCTCTCTCTCACGCACTCCACTCTCCCTCTCTCACACGCACTTCCACTCTCCCTCTCTAACACACTTCCACTCTCCCTCTCTCACACGCACTTCCACTCTCCCTCTCTCACACGCACTTACACTCTCCCTCTCTCACACACACTTCCACTCTCCCTCTCTCACACGTAATTCCACTCTCCCTCTCTCACACACACTTCCACTCTCACTCTCCCTCTCTCACACACACTTCCACTCTCCCTCTCTCACACGCACTTCCACTCTCTCTCTCTCACACGCACTTCCACTCTCCCTCACACGCACTTCCACTCTCCCTCTCTCACACGCACTTCCACTCTCCCTCTCTCACACGTACTTCCACTGTCACTCTTTCACACGTACTTCAACTCTCCCTCTCTCACACGAACTTTCACTCTCACTCTCTCACACGCACTTCCACTCTCCCTCACTCACACGTACTTCCACTCTCCCTCACTCACACGTACTTTCACTCTCCCTCTCTCACACGCACTTCCACTCTCCCTCACTCACACGCACTTCCACTCTCCCTCTCTCACACACACTTCCACTCTCCCTCTCTCACAAGCACATTCATTCTCACTCTCTCTCTCTCACACGCACTTCCACTCTCCCTCTCTCACACACACTTCTACTCTCCCTCTCTTAGACGCACTTCCACTCTCCCTCTCTCACAAGCACTTCCACTCTCCCTCTCTCACACGTACTTCCACTCTCCCTCTCTCACACACACTTCCAATCTCCCTCTCTCACACACACTTCCACTCTCCCTCTCTCACACACACTTCCACTCTCCATCTCTCACACGTAATTCCACTCTCCCTCTCTCACAAGCACTTCCACTCTCACTCTCTCTCTCTCACAAACACTTCCACTCTCCCTCTCTCACATGCACTTTCACTCTCACTCTCCCTCTCTCACACGCACTTCCACTCTCCCTCTCTCACACGCACTTCCACTCTCCCTCTCTCACAAGCACTTCCACTCTCACTCTCCCTCTCTCACACACACTTCCACTCTCACTCTCTCACACGTACTTCCACTCTCCCTCTCTCACACGCACTTCCACTCTCCCTTTCTCACACGCACTTCCACTCTCCCTCTCTCACACGAACTTTCACTCTCACTCTCTCACACGCACTTCAACTCTCCCTCACTCACACGTACTTTCACTCTCGCTCACTCACACGTACTTCCACTCTCCCTCTCTCACACGCACTTCCACTCTCCCTCACTCACACGCACTTCCACTCTCCCTCTCTCACACACACTTCCACTCTCCCTCTCTGACAAGCACATCCATTCTCACTCTCTCTCTCTCACACGCACTTCCACTCTCCCTCTCTCACACACACTTCTACTCTCCCTCTCTCACACGCACTTCCACTCTCCCTCTCTCACAAGCACTTCGACTCTCCCTCTCTCACACGTACTTCCACTCTCCCTCTCTCACATACACTTCCAATCTCCCTCTCTCACACACACTTCCACTCTCCCTCTCTCATACGCACTTCCACTCTCCCTCTCTCACACACACTTCCACTATCCCTCTCTCACACGTATTTACACTCTCCCTCTCTCACAAGCACTTCCACTCTCACTCTCCCTCTCTCACACGCACTTCCACTCTCCCTCTCTCACACGCACTTCCACTCTCCCTCTCTCCCAAGCACTTCCACTCTCACTCTCCCTCTCTCACAAGCACTTCCACTCTCACTCTCCCTCTCTCACACGCACTTCCACTCTCACTCTCTCACACGTACTTCCACTCTCCCTCTCTCACACGCACTTCCACTCTCCCTCTCTCACACGAACTTCTACTCTCAATCTTTCACACGTACTTCCACTCTCCCTCTCTCACACGAACTTTCACTCTCACTCTCTCACACGCACTTCCACTCTTCCTCACTCACACGTACTTCCACTCTCCCTTTCTCACACACACTTCCACTCTCACTCTCCCTCTCTCACACACACTTCCACTCTCCCTCTCTCACACGCACTTCCACTCTCCCTCTCTCACACGCACTTCCACTCTCCCTCTCTCACACACACTTCCACTCTCCCTCTCTCACACGTACTTCCACTCTCCCTCTCTCACACACACTTCCACTCTCACTCTCCCTCTCCCACACGCACTTCCACTCTCCCTATCTCACACGCACTTCCACTCTCCATCTCTCACACGTACTTCCACTCTCCCTCTCTCACAAGCACTTCCACTCTCACTCTCCCTCTCTCACACACACTTCCACTCTCCCTCTCTCACACGTACTTCCACTCTACCTCTCTTAAAAGCACTTCCACTCTCACTCTCCCTTTCTCACACGCACTTCCACTCTCCTTCTCTCACACGCACTTCCACTCTCCCTCTCTCCCAAGCATTTCCACTCTCACTCTCCCTCTCTCACAATCACTTCCACTCTCACTCTCCCTCTCTTACACGCACTTCCACTCTCCCTCTCTCACACGTACTTCCACTCTCCCTCTCTCACACGTACTTCCACTCTCCCTCTCTCACTTGCACTTCCACTCTCCCTCTCTCACACGTACTTCCACTCTCACTCTCTCACACGTACTTCCACTCTCCCTCTCTCACACGAAGTTTCACTCTTACTCTCTCACACGCACTTCCACTCTTCCTCACTCACACGTACTTACACTGTCCCTCTCTCACACACACTTCCACTCTCACTCTCCCTCTCTCACACACACTTCCACTCTCCCTCTCTCACACGCACTTCCACTCTCCCTCTCTCACACGCACTTCCACTCTCCCTCTCTCACACACACTTCCACTCTCCCTCTCTCACACGCACTTCCACTCTCCCTCTCTCACACACACTTTCACTCTCACTCTCCCTCTCTCACACACACTTCCACTCTCCCTCTCTCTCACGCACTCCACTCTCCCTCTCTCACACGCACTTCCACTCTCCCTCTCTAACACACTTCCACTCTCCCTCTCTCACACGCACTTCCACTCTCCCTCTCTCACACGCACTTCCACTCTCCCTCTCTCACACACACTTTCACTCTCCCTCTCTCACACGTAATTCCACTCTCCCTCTCTCACACACACTTCCACTCTCACTCTCCCTCTCTCACACACACTTCCACTCTCCCTCTCTCACACGCACTTCCACTCTCCCTCTCTCACACGCACTTCCACTCTCCCTCACACGCACTTCCACTCTCCCTCTCTCACACGCACTTCCACTCTCCCTCTCTCACACGCACTTTACCTCTCCCTCTCTCACACGCATTTCCACTCTCCCTCTCCCACACGCACTTCCACTCTCCATCTCTCACACGTACTTCCACTCTCCCTCTCTCACAAGCACTTCCACTCTCACTTTCCTTCTCTCACACACACTTCCACTCTCCCTCTCTCACACGTACTTCCACTCTCCCTCTCTCACAAGCACTTCCACTCTCACTCTCCCTCTCTCACTCTCTCACACGCACTTCCACTCTCCCTCTCTCACACGCACTTCCACTCTCCCTCTCTCCTAAGCACTTCCACTCTCACTCTCCCTCTCTCACAAGCACTTCCACTCTCACTCTCCCTCTCTCACACGCACTTCCACTCTCACTCTCTCACACGTACTTCCATTCTCCCTCTCTTACACGTACTTCCACTCTCCCTCTCTCACACGCACTTCAACTCTCCCTCTCTCACACGTACTTCCACTCTCCCTCTCTCACACGAACTTTCACTCTCACTCTCTCACACGCACTTCCACTCTTCCTCACTCACACGTACTTCCACTCTCCCTCTCTCACACACACTTCCACTCTCCCTCTCTCACAAGCACTTCCACTCTCCCTCTCTCACACGCACTTCCACTCTCCCTCTCTCACACGCACTTCCACTCTCCCTCTCTCACACGCACTTCCACTCTCCCTCTCTCACACGCACTTTCACTCTCCCTCTCTCACACGCACTTCCACTCTCCCTCTCCCACACGCACTTCCACTCTCCATCTCTCACACGTACTTCCACTCTCCCTCTCTCACAAGCACTTCCACTCTCACTCTCCTTCTCTCACACACACTTCCACTCTCCCTCTCTCAAACGTACTTCCACTCTCCCTCTCTCACAAGCACTTCCACTCTCACTCTCCCTCTCTCACAAGCACTTCCACTCTCCCTCTCTCACACGCACTTCCACTCTCCCTCTCTTCCAAGCACTTCCACTCTCACTCTCCCTCTCTCACAAGCACTTCCACTCTCACTCTCCCTCTCTCACACGCACTTCCACTCTCACTCTCTCACACGTACTTTCATTCTCCCTCTCTCACACGTACTTCCACTCTCCCTCTCTCACACGCACTTCCACTCTCCCTCTCTCACACGTACTTCCACTCTCACTCTCTCACACGTACTTCCACTCTCCCTCTCTCACACGAACTTTCACTCTCACTCTCTCACACGCACTTCCACTCTTCCTCACTCACACGCACTTCCACTCTCCCTATCTCACACGTACTTCCACTCTCACTCTCTCACACGTACTTCCACTCTCCCTCTCTCACACGAACTTTCACTCTCACTCTCTCACACGCACTTCCACTCTTCCTCACTCACACGTACTTCCACTCTCCCTCTCTCACACACACTTCCACTCTCCCTCTCTCACACGCACTTCCACTCTCCCTCTCTCACATGCACTTCCACTCTCCCTCTCTCACACGCACTTCCACTCTCCCTCTCTCACACGCACTTCCACTCTCCCTCTCTCACACGCACTTTCACTCTCCCTCTCTCACACGCACTTCCACTCTCCCTCTCCCACACGCACTTCCACTCTCCATCTCTCACACGTACTTCCACTCTCCCTCTCTCACAAGCACTTCCACTCTCACTCTCCCTCTCTCACACGCACTTCCACTCTCCCTCTCTCACAAGCACTTCCACTCTCCCTCTCTCCCAAGCACTTCCACTCTCACTCTCCCTCTCTCACAAGCACTTCCACTCTCACTCTCCCTCTCTCACACGCACTGCCACTCTCACTCTCTCACACGTACTTCCATTCTCCCTCTCTAACACGTACTTCCATTCTCCCTCTCTAACACGTACTTCCACTCTCCCTCTCTCACACGCACTTCCACTCTCCCTCTCTCACACGTACTTCCACTCTCACTCTCTCACACGTACTTCCACTCTCCCTCCCTCACATGAACTTTCACTCTCACTCTCTCACACGCACTTCCATTCTTCCTCACTCACACGCACTTCCACTCTCCCTATCTCACACGCACTTCCACTCTCCATCTCTCACACGTACTTCCACTCTCCCTCTCTCACAAGCACTTCCGCTCTCACTCTCCATCTCTCACACGTACTTCCACTCTCCCTCTCTCACAAGCACTTCCACTCTCACTCTCCCTCTCTCACACGCACTTCCACTCTCCCTCTCTCACACGCAGTTTCACTCTCCCTCTCTCACACGCATTTCCACTCTCCCTCTCCCACACGCACTTCCACTCTCCATCTCTCACACGTACTTCCACTCTCCCTCTCTCACAAGCACTTCCACTCTCACTCTCCTTCTCTCACACACACTTCCACTCTCCCTCTCTCACACGTACTTCCACTCTCCCTCTCTCACAAGCACTTCCACTCTCACTCTCCCTCTCTCACTCTCTCACACGCACTTCCACTCTCCCTCTCTCACACGCACTTCCACTCTCCCTCTCTCCTAAGCACTTCCACTCTCACTCTCCCTCTCTCACAAGCACTTCCACTCTCACTCTCCCTCTCTCACACGCACTTCCACTCTCACTCTCTCACACGTACTTCCATTCTCCCTCTCTTACACGTACTTCCACTCTCCCTCTCTCACACGCACTTCAACTCTCCCTCTCTCACACGTACTTCCACTCTCACTCTCTCACACGTACTTCCACTCTCCCTCTCTCACACGAACTTTCACTCTCACTCTCTCACACGCACTTCCACTCTTCCTCACTCACACGTACTTCCACTCTCCCTCTCTCACACACACTTCCACTCTCCCTCTCTCACAAGCACTTCCACTCTCCCTCTCTCACACGCACTTCCACTCTCCCTCTCTCACACGCACTTCCACTCTCCCTCTCTCACACGCACTTCCACTCTCCCTCTCTCACACGCACTTTCACTCTCCCTCTCTCACACGCACTTCCACTCTCCCTCTCCCACACGCACTTCCACTCTCCATCTCTCACACGTACTTCCAATCTCCCTCTCTCACAAGCACTTCCACTCTCACTCTCCTTCTCTCACACACACTTCCACTCTCCCTCTCTCAAACGTACTTCCACTCTCCCTCTCTCACAAGCACTTCCACTCTCACTCTCCCTCTCTCACAAGCACTTCCACTCTCCCTCTCTCACACGCACTTCCACTCTCCCTCTCTTCCAAGCACTTCCACTCTCACTCTCCCTCTCTCACAAGCACTTCCACTCTCACTCTCCCTCTCTCACACGCACTTCCACTCTCACTCTCTCACACGTACTTTCATTCTCCCTCTCTCACACGTACTTCCACTCTCCCTCTCTCACACGCACTTCCACTCTCCCTCTCTCACACGTACTTCCACTCTCACTCTCTCACACGTACTTCCACTCTCCCTCTCTCACACGAACTTTCACTCTCACTCTCTCACACGCACTTCCACTCTTCCTCACTCACACGCACTTCCACTCTCCCTATCTCACACGTACTTCCACTCTCACTCTCTCACACGTACTTCCTCTCTCCCTCTCTCACACGAACTTTCACTCTCACTCTCTCACACGCACTTCCACTCTTCCTCACTCACACGTACTTCCACTCTCCCTCTCTCACACACACTTCCACTCTCCCTCTCTCACACGCACTTCCACTCTCCCTCTCTCACATGCACTTCCACTCTCCCTCTCTCACACGCACTTCCACTCTCCCTCTCTCACACGCACTTCCACTCTCCCTCTCTCACACGCACTTTCACTCTCCCTCTCTCACACGCACTTCCACTCTCCCTCTCCCACACGCACTTCCACTCTCCATCTCTCACACGTACTTCCACTCTCCCTCTCTCACAAGCACTTCCACTCTCACTCTCCCTCTCTCACACGCACTTCCACTCTCCCTCTCTCACACGCACTTCCACTCTCCCTCTCTCACAAGCACTTCCACTCTCACTCTCCCTCTCTCACACGCACTTCCACTCTCACTCTCTCACACGTACTTCCATTCTCCCTCTCTAACACGTACTTCCACTCTCCCTCTCTCACACGCACTTCCACTCTCCCTCTCTCACACGTACTTCCACTCTCACTCTCTCACACGTACTTCTACTCTCCCTCCCTCACATGAACTTTCACTCTCACTCTCTCACACGCACTTCCATTCTTCCTCACTCACACGCACTTCCACTCTCCCTATCTCACACGCACTTCCACTCTCCATCTCTCACACGTACTTCCACTCTCCCTCTCTCACAAGCACTTCCGCTCTCACTCTCCATCTCTCACACGTACTTCCACTCTCCCTCTCTCACAAGCACTTCCACTCTCACTCTCCCTCTCTCACACGCACTTCCACTCTCCCTCTCTCAAACGCACTTCCACTCTCCCTCTCTCCCAAGCACTTCCACTCTCACTCTCCCTCTCTCACAAGCACTTCCACTCTCACTCTCCCTCTCTCACACGCACTTCCACTCTCACTCTCTCACACGTACTTCCACTCTCCCTCTCTCACACGCACTTTCACTCTCCCTCTCTCACACGCACTTCCACTCTCCCTCTCCCACACGCACTTCCACTCTCCATCTCTCACACGTACTTCCAATCTCCCTCTCTCACAAGCACTTCCACTCTCACTCTCCTTCTCTCACACACACTTCCACTCTCCCTCTCTCAAACGTACTTCCACTCTCCCTCTCTCACAAGCACTTCCACTCTCACTCTCCCTCTCTCACAAGCACTTCCACTCTCCCTCTCTCACACGCACTTCCACTCTCCCTCTCTTCCAAGCACTTCCACTCTCACTCTCCCTCTCTCACAAGCACTTCCACTCTCACTCTCCCTCTCTCACACGCACTTCCACTCTCACTCTCTCACACGTACTTTCATTCTCCCTCTCTCACACGTACTTCCACTCTCCCTCTCTCACACGCACTTCCACTCTCCCTCTCTCACACGTACTTCCACTCTCACTCTCTCACACGTACTTCCACTCTCCCTCTCTCACACGAACTTTCACTCTCACTCTCTCACACGCACTTCCACTCTTCCTCACTCACACGCACTTCCACTCTCCCTATCTCACACGTACTTCCACTCTCACTCTCTCACACGTACTTCCTCTCTCCCTCTCTCACACGAACTTTCACTCTCACTCTCTCACACGCACTTCCACTCTTCCTCACTCACACGTACTTCCACTCTCCCTCTCTCACACACACTTCCACTCTCCCTCTCTCACACGCACTTCCACTCTCCCTCTCTCACATGCACTTCCACTCTCCCTCTCTCACACGCACTTCCACTCTCCCTCTCTCACACGCACTTCCACTCTCCCTCTCTCACACGCACTTTCACTCTCCCTCTCTCACACGCACTTCCACTCTCCCTCTCCCACACGCACTTCCACTCTCCATCTCTCACACGTACTTCCACTCTCCCTCTCTCACAAGCACTTCCACTCTCACTCTCCCTCTCTCACACGCACTTCCACTCTCCCTCTCTCACACGCACTTCCACTCTCCCTCTCTCACAAGCACTTCCACTCTCACTCTCCCTCTCTCACACGCACTTCCACTCTCACTCTCTCACACGTACTTCCATTCTCCCTCTCTAACACGTACTTCCACTCTCCCTCTCTCACACGCACTTCCACTCTCCCTCTCTCACACGTACTTCCACTCTCACTCTCTCACACGTACTTCTACTCTCCCTCCCTCACATGAACTTTCACTCTCACTCTCTCACACGCACTTCCATTCTTCCTCACTCACACGCACTTCCACTCTCCCTATCTCACACGCACTTCCACTGTCCATCTCTCACACGTACTTCCACTCTCCCTCTCTCACAAGCACTTCCGCTCTCACTCTCCATCTCTCACACGTACTTCCACTCTCCCTCTCTCACAAGCACTTCCACTCTCACTCTCCCTCTCTCACACGCACTTCCACTCTCCCTCTCTCAAACGCACTTCCACTCTCCCTCTCTCCCAAGCACTTCCACTCTCACTCTCCCTCTCTCACAAGCACTTCCACTCTCACTCTCCCTCTCTCACACGCACTTCCACTCTCACTCTCTCACACGTACTTCCACTCTCCCTCTCTCACACGTACTTCCACTCTCTCTCTCTCACACGCACTTCCACTCTCCATCTCTCACACTTACTTCCACTCTCACTCTCTCACACGTACTTCCACTCTCCCTCTCTCACACGAACTTTCACTCTCCAACTCTCACACGCACTTCCACTCTTCCTCACTCACACGTACTTCCACTCTCCCTCTCTCACACACACTTCCACTCTCACTCTCCCTCTCTCACACACACTTCCACTCTCCCTCTCTCACACACACTTCCACTCTCACTATCCCTCTCCCACACGCACTCCCACTCTCCCTCTCTCACACGCACTTCCACTCTCCATCTCTCACACGTACTTCCACTCTCCCTCTCTCACAAGCACTTCCACTCTCACTCTCCCTCTCTCACACACACTTCGACTCTCCCTCTCTCACACGTACTTCCACTCTCCCTCTCTCTAAAGCACTTCCACTCTCACTCTCCCTCTCTCACACGCACTTCCACTCTCCCTCTCTCACACGCACTTCCACTCTCCCTCTCTCCCAAGCATTTCCACTCTCACTCTCCCTCTCTCACAATCACTTCCACTCTCACTCTCCCTCTCTCACACGCACTTCCACTCTCACTCTCTCACACGTACTTCCACTCTCCCTCTCTCACACGTACTTCCACTCTCCCTCTCTCACACGCACTTCCACTCTCCCTCTCTCACACGTACTTCCACTCTCACTCTCTCACTCGTACTTCCACTCTCCCTCTCTCACACGAACTTTCATTCTCACTCTCTCACACGCACTTCCACTCTTCCTCACTCACACGTACTTCCACTCTCCCTCTCTCACACACACTTCCAGTCTCACTCTCCCTCTCTCACACGCACTTCCACTCTCCCTCTCCAACACACATTCCCACACTCTCCCTCTCTCACACGTACTTCCACACTCTCCCTCTCTCACACACACTTCAACTCTCCCTCTCTCACACGCACTTCCACTCTCCCTCTCTAACACGCACTTCCACTCTCCCTCTCTCACACACACTTCCACTCTCCCTCTCTCACACGTACTTCCACTCTCCCTCTCTCACACACACTTCCACTCTCACTCTCCCTCTCTCACACACACTTCCACTCTCCCTCTCTCACACGCACTTCCACTCTCCCTCTCTCACACGCACTTCTACTCTCCCTCTCTCACACGCACTTCCACTCTCCCTCTCTCACACGCACTTCCACTCTCCCTCTCTCACACGCACTTCCACTCTCCCTCTCTCACACGCACTTCCACTCTCCCTCTCTCACACGCACTTCCACTCTCCCTCTCTCAAACGCACTTCCACTCTCCGTCTTTCACACGCACTTCCACTCTCCCTCTCTTACACGCACTTCCACTCTCCCTCTCTCACACACACTTCCACTCTCCCTCTCTAACACGTTTTTCCACTCTCCCTCTCTCACACACACTTCCACTCTCCCTCTCTCACACGCACTTTCACTCTCCCTCTCTCACACGCGCTTCCACTCTCCCTCTCTCACACGCACTTTCACTCTCCCTCTCTCACACGTACATCCACTCTCCCTCACTCACACGCACTTCCACTCTCCTTCTCTCACACGCACTTCCACTCTCCCTCTCTCACACGTACTTCCACTCTCCCTCTCTCACACACACTTCCACTCTCACTCTCCCTCTCTCACACACACTTCCACTCTCCCTCTCTCACACGCACTTCCACTCTCCCTCTCTCAGACGCACTTCCACTCTCCCTCTCTCACACGTACTTCCACACTCTCCCTCTCTCACACCTACTTCCACTCTCCCTCTCTCACACGTACTTCCACACTCTCCCTCTCTCACACGTACTTCCACTCTTCCTCTCTCACACGTACTTCCACACTCTCCCTCTCTCACACGTACTTCCACTCTCCCTCTCTCACACGTACTTCCACACTCTCCCTCTCTCACACGCACTTCCACTCTCCCTCTCTCCCAAGCACTTCCACTCTCACTCTCCCTCTCTCACAAGCACTTCCACTCTCACTCTCCCTCTCTCACACGCACTTCCACTCTCACTCTCTCACACGTACTTCCATTCTCCCTCTCTAACACGTACTTCCACTCTCCCTCTCTCACACGCACTTCCACTCTCCCTCTCTCACACGTACTTCCACTCTCACTCTCTCACACGTACTTCTACTCTCCCTCCCTCACATGAACTTTCACTCTCACTCTCTCACACGCACTTCCATTCTTCCTCACTCACACGCACTTCCACTCTCCCTATCTCACACGCACTTCCACTCTCCATCTCTCACACGTACTTCCACTCTCCCTCTCTCACAAGCACTTCCGCTCTCACTCTCCATCTCTCACACGTACTTCCACTCTCCCTCTCTCACAAGCACTTCCACTCTCACTCTCCCTCTCTCACACGCACTTCCACTCTCCCTCTCTCAAACGCACTTCCACTCTCCCTCTCTCCCAAGCACTTCCACTCTCACTCTCCCTCTCTCACAAGCACTTCCACTCTCACTCTCCCTCTCTCACACGCACTTCCACTCTCACTCTCTCACACGTACTTCCACTCTCCCTCTCTCACACGTACTTCCACTCTCTCTCTCTCACACGCACTTCCACTCTCCCTCTCTCACACTTACTTCCACTCTCACTCTCTCACACGTACTTCCACTCTCCCTCTCTCACACGAACTTTCACTCTCCAACTCTCACACGCACTTCCACTCTTCCTCACTCACACGTACTTCCACTCTCCCTCTCTCACACACACTTCCACTCTCACTCTCCCTCTCTCACACACACTTCCACTCTCCTTCACTCACACGTACTTCCACTCTCCCTCTCTCACACACACTTCCACTCTCACTATCCCTCTCCCACACGCACTCCCACTCTCCCTCTCTCACACGCACTTCCACTCTCCATCTCTCACACGTACTTCCACTCTCCCTCTCTCACAAGCACTTCCACTCTCACTCTCCCTCTCTCACACACACTTCGACTCTCCCTCTCTCACACGTACTTCCACTCTCCCTCTCTCTAAAGCACTTCCACTCTCACTCTCCCTCTCTCACACGCACTTCCACTCTCCCTCTCTCACACGCACTTCCACTCTCCCTCTCTCCCAAGCATTTCCACTCTCACTCTCCCTCTCTCACAATCACTTCCACTCTCACTCTCCCTCTCTCACACGCACTTCCACTCTCACTCTCTCACACGTACTTCCACTCTCCCTCTCTCACACGTACTTCCACTCTCCCTCTCTCACACGCACTTCCACTCTCCCTCTCTCACACGTACTTCCACTCTCACTCTCTCACTCGTACTTCCACTCTCCCTCTCTCACACGAACTTTCATTCTCACTCTCTCACACGCACTTCCACTCTTCCTCACTCACACGTACTTCCACTCTCCCTCTCTCACACACACTTCCAGTCTCACTCTCCCTCTCTCACACGCACTTCCACTCTCCCTCTCCAACACACATTCCCACACTCTCCCTCTCTCACACGTACTTCCACACTCTCCCTCTCTCACACACACTTCAACTCTCCCTCTCTCACACGCACTTCCACTCTCCCTCTCTAACACGCACTTCCACTCTCCCTCTCTCACACACACTTCCACTCTCCCTCTCTCACACGTACTTCCACTCTCCCTCTCTCACACACACTTCCACTCTCACTCTCCCTCTCTCACACACACTTCCACTCTCCCTCTCTCACACGCACTTCCACTCTCCCTCTCTCACACGCACTTCTACTCTCCCTCTCTCACACGCACTTCCACTCTCCCTCTCTCACACGCACTTCCACTCTCCCTCTCTCACACGCACTTCCACTCTCCCTCTCTCACACGCACTTCCACTCTCCCTCTCTCACACGCACTTCCACTCTCCCTCTCTCAAACGCACTTCCACTCTCCGTCTTTCACACGCACTTCCACTCTCCCTCTCTTACACGCACTTCCACTCTCCCTCTCTCACACACACTTCCACTCTCCCTCTCTAACACGTTTTTCCACTCTCCCTCTCTCACACACACTTCCACTCTCCCTCTCTCACACGCACTTTCACTCTCCCTCTCTCACACGCGCTTCCACTCTCCCTCTCTCACACGCACTTTCACTCTCCCTCTCTCACACGTACATCCACTCTCCCTCACTCACACGCACTTCCACTCTCCTTCTCTCACACGCACTTCCACTCTCCCTCTCTCACACGTACTTCCACTCTCCCTCTCTCACACACACTTCCACTCTCACTCTCCCTCTCTCACACACACTTCCACTCTCCCTCTCTCACACGCACTTCCACTCTCCCTCTCTCAGACGCACTTCCACTCTCCCTCTCTCACACGTACTTCCACACTCTCCCTCTCTCACACCTACTTCCACTCTCCCTCTCTCACACGTACTTCCACACTCTCCCTCTCTCACACGTACTTTCACTCTTCCTCTCTCACACGTACTTCCACACTCTCCCTCTCTCACACGTACTTCCACTCTCCCTCTCTCACACGTACTTCCACACTCTCCCTCTCTCACACGTACTTCCACTCTCCCTCTCTCACACGTACTTCCACACTCTCCTTCTCTCACACGAACTTCTACTCTCCCTCTCGCACACGTACTTCCACATTCTCCCTCTCTCACACGTACTTCCACTCTCCCTCTCTCACACGCACTTCCACTCTCCCTCTCTCACACGTACTTCCACTCTCACTCTCTCACACGTACTTCCACTCTCCCTCTCTCACACGAACTTTCACTCTCACTCTCTCACACGCACTTCCACTCTTCCTCACTCACACGCACTTCCACTCTCCCTATCTCACACGTACTTCCACTCTCACTCTCTCACACGTACTTCCTCTCTCCCTCTCTCACACGAACTTTCACTCTCACTCTCTCACACGCACTTCCACTCTTCCTCACTCACACGTACTTCCACTCTCCCTCTCTCACACACACTTCCACTCTCCCTCTCTCACACGCACTTCCACTCTCCCTCTCTCACATGCACTTCCACTCTCCCTCTCTCACACGCACTTCCACTCTCCCTCTCTCACACGCACTTCCACTCTCCCTCTCTCACACGCACTTTCACTCTCCCTCTCTCACACGCACTTCCACTCTCCCTCTCCCACACGCACTTCCACTCTCCATCTCTCACACGTACTTCCACTCTCCCTCTCTCACAAGCACTTCCACTCTCACTCTCCCTCTCTCACACGCACTTCCACTCTCCCTCTCTCACACGCACTTCCACTCTCCCTCTCTCCCAAGCACTTCCACTCTCACTCTCCCTCTCTCACAAGCACTTCCACTCTCACTCTCCCTCTCTCACACGCACTTCCACTCTCACTCTCTCACACGTACTTCCATTCTCCCTCTCTAACACGTACTTCCACTCTCCCTCTCTCACACGCACTTCCACTCTCCCTCTCTCACACGTACTTCCACTCTCACTCTCTCACACGTACTTCTACTCTCCCTCCCTCACATGAACTTTCACTCTCACTCTCTCACACGCACTTCCATTCTTCCTCACTCACACGCACTTCCACTCTCCCTATCTCACACGCACTTCCACTCTCCATCTCTCACACGTACTTCCACTCTCCCTCTCTCACAAGCACTTCCGCTCTCACTCTCCATCTCTCACACGTACTTCCACTCTCCCTCTCTCACAAGCACTTCCACTCTCACTCTCCCTCTCTCACACGCACTTCCACTCTCCCTCTCTCAAACGCACTTCCACTCTCCCTCTCTCCCAAGCACTTCCACTCTCACTCTCCCTCTCTCACAAGCACTTCCACTCTCACTCTCCCTCTCTCACACGCACTTCCACTCTCACTCTCTCACACGTACTTCCACTCTCCCTCTCTCACACGTACTTCCACTCTCTCTCTCTCACACGCACTTCCACTCTCCCTCTCTCACACTTACTTCCACTCTCACTCTCTCACACGTACTTCCACTCTCCCTCTCTCACACGAACTTTCACTCTCCAACTCTCACACGCACTTCCACTCTTCCTCACTCACACGTACTTCCACTCTCCCTCTCTCACACACACTTCCACTCTCACTCTCCCTCTCTCACACACACTTCCACTCTCCTTCACTCACACGTACTTCCACTCTCCCTCTCTCACACACACTTCCACTCTCACTATCCCTCTCCCACACGCACTCCCACTCTCCCTCTCTCACACGCACTTCCACTCTCCATCTCTCACACGTACTTCCACTCTCCCTCTCTCACAAGCACTTCCACTCTCACTCTCCCTCTCTCACACACACTTCGACTCTCCCTCTCTCACACGTACTTCCACTCTCCCTCTCTCTAAAGCACTTCCACTCTCACTCTCCCTCTCTCACACGCACTTCCACTCTCCCTCTCTCACACGCACTTCCACTCTCCCTCTCTCCCAAGCATTTCCACTCTCACTCTCCCTCTCTCACAATCACTTCCACTCTCACTCTCCCTCTCTCACACGCACTTCCACTCTCACTCTCTCACACGTACTTCCACTCTCCCTCTCTCACACGTACTTCCACTCTCCCTCTCTCACACGCACTTCCACTCTCCCTCTCTCACACGTACTTCCACTCTCACTCTCTCACTCGTACTTCCACTCTCCCTCTCTCACACGAACTTTCATTCTCACTCTCTCACACGCACTTCCACTCTTCCTCACTCACACGTACTTCCACTCTCCCTCTCTCACACACACTTCCAGTCTCACTCTCCCTCTCTCACACGCACTTCCACTCTCCCTCTCCAACACACATTCCCACACTCTCCCTCTCTCACACGTACTTCCACACTCTCCCTCTCTCACACACACTTCAACTCTCCCTCTCTCACACGCACTTCCACTCTCCCTCTCTAACACGCACTTCCACTCTCCCTCTCTCACACACACTTCCACTCTCCCTCTCTCACACGTACTTCCACTCTCCCTCTCTCACACACACTTCCACTCTCACTCTCCCTCTCTCACACACACTTCCACTCTCCCTCTCTCACACGCACTTCCACTCTCCCTCTCTCACACGCACTTCTACTCTCCCTCTCTCACACGCACTTCCACTCTCCCTCTCTCACACGCACTTCCACTCTCCCTCTCTCACACGCACTTCCACTCTCCCTCTCTCACACGCACTTCCACTCTCCCTCTCTCACACGCACTTCCACTCTCCCTCTCTCACACGCACTTCCACTCTCCCTCTCTCAAACGCACTTCCACTCTCCGTCTTTCACACGCACTTCCACTCTCCCTCTCTTACACGCACTTCCACTCTCCCTCTCTCACACACACTTCCACTCTCCCTCTCTAACACGTTTTTCCACTCTCCCTCTCTCACACACACTTCCACTCTCCCTCTCTCACACGCACTTTCACTCTCCCTCTCTCACACGCGCTTCCACTCTCCCTCTCTCACACGCACTTTCACTCTCCCTCTCTCACACGTACATCCACTCTCCCTCACTCACACGCACTTCCACTCTCCTTCTCTCACACGCACTTCCACTCTCCCTATCTCACACGTACTTCCACTCTCCCTCTCTCACACACACTTCCACTCTCACTCTCCCTCTCTCACACACACTTCCACTCTCCCTCTCTCACACGCACTTCCACTCTCCCTCTCTCAGACGCACTTCCACTCTCCCTCTCTCACACGTACTTCCACACTCTCCCTCTCTCACACCTACTTCCACTCTCCCTCTCTCACACGTACTTCCACACTCTCCCTCTCTCACACGTACTTCCACTCTCCCTCTCTCACACGTACTTCCACACTCTCCTTCTCTCACACGAACTTCTACTCTCCCTCTCGCACACGTACTTCCACATTCTCATTCTCTCACACGTACTTCCACACTCTCCCTCTCTCATACGTACTTCCACACTCTCCCTCTCTCACACGTACTTCCACTCTCCCTCTCTCACACGTACTTCCACTCTCTCCCTCTCTCACACGTACTTCCACTCTCTCCCTCTCTCACACGTACTTCCACTCTCCCTCTCTCACACGTACTTCCACACTCTCCCTGTCTCACACGTACTTCCACTCTCTCCCTCTCTCACACACACTTTCATTCTCCCTCTTTCACAAGCACTTCCACTCTCACTCTCCCTCTCTCACACGTACTTCCACTCTCTCCCTCTCTCACACGTACTTCCACACTCTCCCTCTCTCACACGCACTTCCACTCTCCCTCTTTCACAAGCACTTCCACTCTCACTCTCCCTCTCTCACACGTATTTCCACTCTCTCCCTCTCTCACACGTACTTCCACTCTCTCCCTCTCTCACACGTACTTCCACTCTCCCTCTCTCACAAGCACTAACACTCTCACTCTCCCTCTCTCACAAGCAATTCCACTCTCCCTCTCTCACACGTACTTCCACTCTCCCTCTCTCACACGCACTTCCACTCTCCCTCTCTCACACGCACTTCCACTCTCCCTCTCTCACACGCACTTCCACTCTCCCTCTCTCACACGTACTTCCACTCTCCCTCTCTCACACGCACTTCCACTCTCCCTCTCTCACACACACTTCCACTCTCGCTCTATCACACGCACTTCCACTCTCCCTCTCTCACACGTACTTCCACACTCTCCCTCTCTAACACACATTCCCACACTCTCCCTCTCTCACACGCACTTCCATTCTCCCTCTCTAACACACATTCCCACACTCTCCCTCTCTCACACGTACTTCCACTCTCCCTCTCTAACACACATTCCCACACTCTCCCTCTCTCACACGCACTTCCACTCTCCCTCTCTCACACGCACTTCCACTCTCCCTCTCTCACACGCACTTCCACTCTCCCTCTCTAACACACATTCCCACACTCTCCCTCTCTCACACGCACTTCCACTCTCCCTCTCTAACACACATTCCCACACTCTTCCTCTCTCACACGTACTTCCACACTCTCCCTCTCTCACACGCACTTTCACTCTCCCTCTCTTACACGCACTTCCACTCTCCCTCTCTCACACGTACTTCAACACCCTCCCTCTCTCACACACTTTCCCACACTCTCCCTCTCTCACACGCACTTCCACTCTCCATCTCTCACACGCACTTCCACTCTCCCTCTCTCACACACATTCCCACACTCTCCCTCTCTCACACGCACTTCTATTCTCCCTCTCTCACACACATTCCCACACTCTCCCTCTCTCACACGCACTTCCACTCTCCCTCTCTCATCACACATTCCCACACTCTCCCTCTCTCACACACACTTCCACTCTCTCTCTCTCTCACACATTCCCACAATCTCCCTCTCTCACACGCACTTCCACTCTCCCTCTCTCATACACATTCCCACACTCTCCCTCTCTCACACGCACTTCTACTCTCCCTCTCTCACACACATTCCCACACTCTCCCTCTCTCACACGCACTTCCACTCCCCCTCTCTCACACACATTCCCACACTCTCCCTCTCTCACACGCACTTCCACTCTCCCTCTCTCACACGCACTTCCACTCTCCCTCTCTCACACGCACTTCCACTCTACCTCTCTCACACATATTCCCACTCTCTCCCTCTCTCACACGTACTTCCACTCTCTCCCTCTCTCACACGTACTTCCACTCTCCCTCTCTCACAAGCACTAACACTCTCACTCTCCCTCTCTCACACGCACTTCCACTCTCCCTCTCTCACACGCACTTCCACTCTCCCTCTCTCACACGCACTGCCACTCTCCCTCTCTCATACGTACTTCCACACTCTCCCTCTCTCACACGTACTTCCACTCTCCCTCTCTCACACGTACTTCCACACTCTCCCTCTCTCACACGTACTTCCACTCTCCCTCTCTCACACGTACTTCCACACTCTCCCTCTCTCACACGTACTTCCACTCTCACTCTCTCACACGTACTTCCACACTCTCCCTCTCTCACACGTACTTCCACTCTCCCTCTCTCACACCTACTTCCACTCTCCCTCTCTCACACGTACTTCCACTCTCCCTTTCTCACTCGTACTTCCACTCTCCCTCTCTCACACGTACTTCCACACTCTCCCTCTCTTACACGTACTTCCACACTCTCCCTCTCTCACACACATTCCCACACTCTCCCTCTCTCACACGCACTTCCACTCTCCCTCTCTCACACACACTTCCACTCTCCCTCTCTCACACACATTCCCACACTCTCCCTCTGTCACACGCACTTCCACTCTCCCTCTCTCACACACATTCCCACACTCTCCCTCTCTCACACGCACTTCCACTCTCCCTCTCTCACACGTACTTCCACACTCTCCCTCTCTCACACACATTCCCACACTCTCCCTCTCTCACACATACTTCCACTCTCCCTCTCTCAGACGCACTTCCACTCCCCCTCTCTCACACGCACTTCCACTCTCCCTCTCTCACACACACTTCCACTCTCCCTCTCTCACACGCATTTCCACTCTCCCTCTCTCACACGCACTTCCACTCTCCCTCTCTCACACACACTTCCACTCTCCCTCTCTCACACGTACTTCCACTCTCCCTCTCTCACACACACTTTCACTCTCACTCTCCCTCTCTCACACACACTTTCACTCTCCCTCTCTCACACGCACTTTCACTCTCCCTCTCTCACACGCACTTCCACTCTCCCTCTCTCACACGCACTTCCACTCTCCCTCTCTCACACGCACTTCCACTCTCCCTCTCTCACACGCATCTCCACTTTCCCTCTCTCACACGTACTTCCACACTCTCCCTCTCTCACACGTACTTCCACTCTCCCTCTCTCACACGTACTTCCACACTCTCCCTCTCTCACACGTACTTCCACTCTCCCTCTCTCACACGCACTTCCACTCTCCCTCTCTCACACGTACTTCCACACTCTCCCTCTCTCACACGTACTTCCACTCTCTCCCTCTCTCACACGTACTTAGACTCTCTCCCTCTCTCACACGTACTTCTACTCTCCCTCTCTCACCAGCACTAACACTCTCACTCTCCCTCTCTCACAAGCACTTCCACTCTCCCTCTCTCACACGTACTTCCACACTCCCCCTCTCTCACACGTACTTCTACTCTCCCTCTCGCACACGTACTTCCACACTCTCCCTCTCTCACACGTACTTCCACACTCTCCCTCTCTCACACACATTCCCACACTCTCCCTCTCTCACACGCACTTCCACTCTCCTTCTCTCACACACACTTCCACTCTCCCTCTCTCACACACATTCCCACACTCTCCCTCTCTCACAGGCACTTCCACTCTCCCTCTCTAGCATGTACTTCCACACTCTCCCTCTCTCACACACATTCCCACACTCTCCCTCTCTCACACGCACTTCCACTCTCCCTCTCTCACACACACTTCCACTCTCCCTCTCTCACACACACTTCCATTCTCACTCTCCCTCTCTCACACACACTTCCACTCTCCCTCTCTCACACACATTCTCACACTCTCCCTCTCTCACACGCACTTCCACTCTCCCTCTCTCACATGTACTTCCACACTCTCCCTCTCTCACACACATTCCCACACTCTCCCTCTCTCACACGCACTTCAACTCTCCCTCTCTCACACACACTTCCACTCTCCCTCTCTCACACACACTTCCACTCTCACTCTCCCTCTCTCACACACACTTCCACTCTCCCTGTCTAACACGCACTTCCACTCTCCCTCTCTCACACGCACTTCCACTCTCCCTCTCTCACACCTACTTCCACTCTCCCTCTCTCACACGTACTTCCACTCTCCCTCTCTCACTCGTACTTCCACTCTCCCTCTCTCACACGTACTTCCACACTCTCTTTCTCTCATACGTACTTCTACTCTCCCTCTCTCACACGTACTTCCCCACTCTCCCTCTCTCACACCTACTTCCACTCTCCCTCTCTCACACGTACTTCCACTCTCCCTCTCTCACTCGTACTTCCACTCTCCCTCTCTCACACGTACTTCCACACTCTCCCTCTCTCACACGTACTTCTACTCTCCCTCTCGCACACGTACTTCCACACTCTCCCTCTCTCACACGTACTTCCACACTCTCCCTCTCTCACACACATTCCCACACTCTCCCTCTCTCACACGCACTTCCACTCTCCCTCTCTCACACACACTTCCACTCTCCCTCTCTCACACACATTCCCACACTCTCCCTCTCTCACACGCACTTTCACTCTCCCTCTCTCACACGTACTTCCACACTCTCCCTCTCTCACACACATTCCCACACTCTCCCTCTCTCACACGCACTTCCACTCTCCCTCTCTCACACGCACTTCCACTCTCCCTCTCTCACACACATTCCCACACTCTCCCTCTCTCACACGCACTTTCACTCTCCCTCTCTCACACGTACTTCCACACTCTCCCTCTCTCACACACATTCCCACACTCTCCCTCTCTCACACGCACTTCCACTCTCCCTCTCTCACACACACTTCCACTCTCCCTCTCTCACACACACTTCCACTCTCACTCTCCTTCTCTCACACACACTTCCACTCTCCCTCTCTCACACGCACTTCCACTCTCCCTCTCTCACACGCACTTCCACTCTCCCTCTCTCACACACACTTCCACTCTCTCTCTCTCACATGCACTTCCACTCTCCCTCTCTCACACGCACTTCCACTCTCCCTCTCTCACACACACTTCCACTCTCCCTCTCTCACACGTACTTTCACTCTCCCTCTCTCACACACACTTCCACTCTCACTCTCCCTCTCTCACACACACTTCCACTCTCCCTCTCTCACACGCAATTCCACTCTCCCTCTCTCACACGCACTTCCACTCTCCCTCTCTCACACGCACTTCCCCTCTCCCTCTCTCACACGCACTTTCACTCTCCCTCTCTCACACGCACTTCCACTCTCCCTCTCTCACACGCACTTCCACTCTCCCTCTCTCACACGCACTTCCACTCTCCCTCTCTCACACGCACTTCCACTCTCCCTCTTTCACACGCACTTCCACTCTCCCTCTCTTATACGCACTTCCACTCTCCCTCTCTCACACGCACTTCCACTCTCCCTCTCTCACACGCACTTCCATTCTCCCTCTCTCACACGCACTTCCACTCTCCCTCTCTCACACGCACTTCCACTCTCCCTCTCTCACACGTACTTCCACACTCTCCCTCTCTCACACGTACTTCCACTCTCCCTCTCTCACACGTACTTCCACACTCTCCCTCTCTCACACGTACTTCCACTCTCCCTCTCTCACACGTACTTCCACACTCTCCCTCTCTCACACGTACTTTCACTCTCCCTCTCTCACACGTACTTCCAAACTCTCCCTCTCTCACACGTACTTACACTCTCCCTCTCTCACACGTACTTCCACTCTCCCTCTCTCACACGTACTTCCACTCTCCCTCTCTCACTCGTACTTCCACTCTCCCTCTCTCACACGTACTTCCACACTCTCCCTCTCTCACACGTAATTCTACTCTCCCTCTCGCACACGTACTTCAACACTCTCCCTCTCTCACACGTACTTCTACACTCTCCCTCTCTCACACACATTCCCACACTCTCCCTCTCTCACACGCACTTCCACTCTCCCTCTCTCACACACACTTCCACTCTCCCTCTCTCACACACATTCCCACACTCTCCCTCTCTCACACGCACTTCCACTCACCCTCTCTCACATGTACTTCCACACTCTCCCTCTCTCACACACATTCCCACACTCTCCCTCTCTCACACGCACTTCCACTCTCCCTCTCTCACACACACTTCCACTCTCCCTCTCTCACACACACTTCCACTCTCACTCTCCCTCTCTCACACACACTTCCACTCTCCCTCTCTCACACGCACTTCCACTCTCATTCTCTCACACGCACTTCCACTCTCCCTCTCTCACACACACTTCCACTCTCCCTCTCTCACATGCACTTCCACTCTCCCTCTCTCACACGCACTTCCACTCTCCCTCTCTCACACACACTTCCACTCTCCCTCTCTCACACGTACTTCCACTCTCCCTCTCTCACACACACTTCCACTCTCACTCTCCCTCTCTCACACACACTTCCACTCTCCCTCTCTCACACGCACTTCCACTCTCCCTCTCTCACACGCACTTCCACTCTCCTTCTCTCACACGCACTTCCCCTCTCCCTCTCTCACACGCACTTTCACTCTCCCTCTCTCACACGCACTTCCACTCTCCCTCTCTCACACGCACTTCCACTCTCCCTCTCTCACAAGCACTTCCACTCTCCCTCTCTCACACGCACTTCCACTCTCCCTCTTTCACACGCACTTCCACTCTCCCTCTCTCACACACACTTCCACTCTCCCTCTCTCACACGTACTTCCACTCTCCCTCTCTCACACACACTTTCACTCTCCCTCTCTCACACGCACTTCCACTCTCCCTCTCTCACACGCACTTCCACTCTCCCTCTCTCACACGCACTTCCACTCTCCCTCTCTCACACGTACTTTCACTCTCCCTCACTCACACGCACTTCCACTCTCCTTCTCTCACACGCACTTCCACTCTCCCTCTCTCACACGTACTTCCACTCTCCCTCTCTCACACACACTTCCACTCTCACTCTCCCTCTCTCACACACACTTCCACTCTCCCTCTCTCACACGCACTTCCACTCTCCCTCTCTCACACACACTTCCACTCTCCCTCTCTCACACGCCCTTCCACTCTCCTTCTCTCACACACACTTCCACTCTCACTCTCCCTCTCTCACACGCATTTCCACTCTCCCTCTCTCACACGTACTTCCACTCTCCCTCTCTCACACGCACTTCCACTCTCCCTCTCTCACACGCACTTCCACTCTCCCTCTCTCACACGTACTTCCACTCTCCTTCTCTCACACACACTTCCACTCTCACTCTCCCTCTCTCACACGCACTTCCACTCTCCCTCTCTCACACGCACTTCCACTCTCCCTCTCTCACACGCACTTCCACTCTCCCTCTCTCACACGCACTTCCACACTCTCCCTCTCTCACACGTACTTCCACTCTCCCTCTCTCACACGTACTTCCACACTCTCCCTCTCTCACACGAACTTCCACTCTCCCTCTCTCACACGTACTTCCACACTCTCCCTCTCTCACACGTACTTCCAATCTCCCTCTCTCACACACACTTCCACTCTCACTCTCCCTCTCTCACACACACTTCCACTCTCCCTCTCTTACACGCACTTCCACTCTCCCTCTCTCACACGCACTTCCACTCTCCCTCTCTTACACGTACTTCCACTCTCCCTCTTTCACACGCACTTCCACTCTCCCTCTCTTACACGCACTTCCACTCTCCCTCTCTCACACACACTTCCACTCTCCCTCTCTCACACGTACTTCCACTCTACCTCTCTCACACACACTTCCACTCTCACTCTCCCTCTCTCACACACACTTCCACTCTCCCCCTCTAACACGCACTTCCACTCTCCCTCTCTCACACACACTTCCAATCTCCCTCTCTCACACGCACTTCCACTCTCCCTCTCTCACACGCACTTCCACTCTCCCTCTCTCACACGCCCTTCCACTCTCCCTCTCTTACACGCACTTCCACTCTCCCTCTCTCACACGCACTTCCACTCTCCCTCTCTCACACGCACTTCCACTCTCCCTCTGTCACACGCACTTCCACTTTCCCTCTCTCACACGCACTTCCACTCTCCCTCTCTCACACGCACTTCCACTCTCCCTCTTTCACACGCACTTCCACTGTCCCTCTCTCACACGCACTTCCACTCACCCTCTCTCACACACACTTCCACTCTCCCTCTCCCACACGTACTTCCAATCTCCCTCTCTCACACACACTTCCACTCTCCCTCTCTCACACGCACTTCCACTCTCCCTCTCTCACAAGCACTTTCACTCTCCCTCTCTCACACGTACTTCCACACTCTCCCTCTCTCACACGTACTTCCACTCTCCCTCTCTCACACGTACTTCCACACTCTCCCTCTCTCACACGTACTTCCACTCTCCCTCTCTCACACGTACTTCCACACTCTCCCTCTCTCACACATACTTCCACTTTCCCTCTCTCACACGTACTTCCACACTCTCCTTCTCTCACACCTACTTCCACTCTCCCTCTCTCACACGTACTTCCACTCTCCCTCTCTCACACGTACATCCACACTCTCCCTCTCTCACACGTACTTCCACTCTCCCTCTCTCACACGTACTTCCACACTCTCCCTCTCTCACACGTACTTCCACACTCTCCCTCTCTCACACGTACTTCCACACTCTCCCTCTCTCACACGTACTTCCACTCTCCCTCTCTCACACGTACTTCCACTCTCTCCCTCTCTCACACGTACTTCCACACTCTCCCTCTCTCACACGTACTTCCACTCTCTCCCTCTCTCACACACACTTCCACTCTCCCTCTCTTACAAGCACTTCCACTCTCACTCTCCCTCTCTCACACGTACTTCCACTCTCTCCCTCTCTCACACGTACTTCCACTCTCTCCCTCTCTCACACACACTTCCACTCTACCTCTCTCACAAGCAATTCCACTCTCACTCTCCCTCTCTCACACGTACTTCCACTCTCTCCCTCTCTCACACGCACTTCCACTCTCCCTCTCTCACACACACTTCCACTCTCCCTCTCTCACACGCACTTCCACTCTCCCTTTCTTACACGCACTTCCACTCTCCCTCTCTTACACGTACTTCCACTCTTCCTCTCTCACACGCACTTCCACTCTCCCTCTCTCACACGTACTATCACTCTCTCCCTCTCTCACACGTACTTCCACTCTCTCCCTCTCTCACACACACTTCCACTCTACCTCTCTCACAAGCACTTCCACTCTCACTCTCCCTCTCTCACACGTACTTCCACTCTCCCTCTCTCACACGTACTTCCACTCTCCCTCTCTCACAAGCACTTCCACTCTCACTCTCCCTCTCTCACACGTACTTCCACTCTCCCTCTCTCACACGTACTTCCACTCTCTCCCTCTCTCACACACACTTCCACTCTCCCTCTCTCACAAGCACTTCCACTCTCACTCTCCCTCTCTCACACGTACTTCCACTCTCCCTCTCTCACACGTACTTCCACTCTCCCTCTCTCACACGCACTTCCACTCTCCCTCTCTCACACGCACTTCCACTCTCCCTCTCTCACACGCACTTCCACTCTCCCTCTCTCACACGCACTTCCACTCACCCTCTCTCACACACACTTCCACTCTCCCTCTCCCACACGTACTTCCAATCTCCCTCTCTCACACACACTTCCACTCTCCCTCTCTCACACGCACTTCCACTCTCCCTCTCTCACACACATTCCCACACTCTCCCTCTCTCACACGCACTTCCACTCTCCTTCTCTCACACGTACTTCCACACTCTCCCTCTCTCACACACATTCCCACACTCTCCCTCTCTCACACGCACTTCCACTCTCCCTCTCTCACACACACTTCCACTCTCCCTCTCTCACACGCACTTCCACTCTCCCTTTCTTACACGCACTTCCACTCTCCCTCTCTTACACGTACTTCCACTCTTCCTCTCTCACACGCACTTCCACTCTCCCTCTCTCACACGTACTATCACTCTCTCCCTCTCTCACACGTACTTCCACTCTCTCCCTCTCTCACACACACTTCCACTCTACCTCTCTCACAAGCACTTCCACTCTCACTCTCCCTCTCTCACACGTACTTCCACTCTCCCTCTCTCACACGTACTTCCACTCTCCCTCTCTCACAAGCACTTCCACTCTCACTCTCCCTCTCTCACACGTACTTCCACTCTCCCTCTCTCACACGTACTTCCACTCTCTCCCTCTCTCACACACACTTCCACTCTCCCTCTCTCACAAGCACTTCCACTCTCACTCTCCTTCTCTCACACGTACTTCCACTCTCCCTCTCTCACACGTACTTCCACTCTCCCTCTCTCACACGCACTTCCACTCTCCCTCTCTCACACGCACTTCCACTCTCCCTCTCTCACACGCACTTCCACTCTCCCTCTCTCACACGCACTTCCACTCACCCTCTCTCACACACACTTCCACTCTCCCTCTCCCACACGTACTTCCAATCTCCCTCTCTCACACACACTTCCACTCTCCCTCTCTCACACGCACTTCCACTCTCCCTCTCTCACACACATTCCCACACTCTCCCTCTCTCACACGCACTTCCACTCTCCTTCTCTCACACGTACTTCCACACTCTCCCTCTCTCACACACATTCCCACACTCTCCCTCTCTCACACGCACTTCCACTCTCCCTCTCTCACACGCACTTCCACTCTCCCTCTCTCACACGTACTTCCACACTCTCCCTCTCTCACACGTACTTCCACTCTCCCTCTCTCACACGTACTTCCACACTCTCCCTCTCTCACACGTACTTCCACTCTCCCTCTCTCACACGTACTTCCACACTCTCCCTCTCTCACACATACTTCCACTCTCCCTCTCTCACACGTACTTCCACACTCTCCCTCTCTCACACGTACTTCCACACTCTCCCTCTCTCACACGTCCTTCCACACTCTCCCTCTCTCACACGTACTTCCACTCTCCCTCTCTCACACGTACTTCCACTCTCTCCCTCTCTCACACGTACTTCCACACTCTCCCTCTCTCACACGTACTTCCACTCTCTCCCTCTCTCACACACACTTCCACTCTCCCTCTCTCACAAGCACTTCCACTCTCACTCTTCCTCTCTTACACGTACTTCCACTCTCTCCCTCTCTCACACGTACTTCCACTCTCTCCCTCTCTCACACACACTTCCACTCTACCTCTCTCACAAGCACTTCCACTCTCAATCTCCCTCTCTCACACGTACTTCCACTCTCTCCCTCTCTCACACGTACTTCCAGTCTCTCCCTCTCTCACACGTACTTCCACTCTCCCTATCTCACACGTACTTCCACACTCTCCCTCTCTCACACGTACTTTCACTCTCTCCCTCTCTCACACACACTTCCACTCTCCCTCTCTCACAAGCACTTCCACTCTCACTCTCCCTCTCTCACACGTACTTCCACTCTCCCTCTCTCACACGTAATTCCACTCTCCCTCTCTCACAAGCACTTCCACTCTCACTCTCCCTCTCTCACACGTACTTCCACTCTCCCTCTCTCACACGTACTTCCACTCTCTCCCTCTCTCACACACACTTCCACTCTCCCTCTCTCACAAGCACTTCCACTCTCACTCTCCCTCTCTCACACGTACTTCCACTCTCCCTCTCTCACACGTACTTCCACTCTCCCTCTCTCACACGTAATTCCACTCTCTCACACGTACTTCCACTCTCTCCCTCTCTCACACGTACTTCCACTCTCCCTCTCTCAGAAGCACTAACACTCTCACTCTCCATCTCTCACAAGCACTTCCACTCTCCCTCTCTCACACGTACTTCCACTCTCCCTCTCTCACACGCACTTCCACTCTCCCTCTCTCACACGCACTTCCACTCTCCCTCTCTCACACGCACTTCCACTCTCCCTCTCTCACACGTACTTCCACTCTCCCTCTCTCACACGCACTTCCACTCTCCCTCTCTCACACACACTTCCACTCTTGCTCTCTCACACGCACTTCTATTCTCCCTCTCTGACACGTACTTCCACACTCTCCCTATCTAACACACATTCCCACACTCTCCCTCTCTCACACGCACTTCCACTCTCTCTCTCTCACACACATTCCCACACTCTCCCTCTCTCACACGCACTTCCAATCTCCCTCTCTCGAACACATTCCCACACTCTCCCTCTCTCACACGCACTTCTACTCTCCCTCTCTCACACACATTCCCACACTCTCCCTCTCTCACACGCATTTCCACTCTCCCTCTCTCACACACATTCCCACACTCTCCCTCTCTCACACGCACTTCCACTCTCCCTCTCTCACACGCACTTCCACTCTCCCTCTCTCACACGCACTTCCACTCTCCCTCTCTCACACACATTCCCACACTCTCCCTCTCTCACACGCACTTCCACTCTCCCTCTCTCACACGTACTTCCACACTCTCCCTCTCTCACACACATTCCCACACTCTCCCTCTCTCACACGCACTTCCACTCTCCCTCTCTCACACACACTTCCACTCTCCCTCTCTCACACGTACTTCCACACTCACCCTCTCTCACACACATTCCCACACTCTCTCTCTCTCACACGCACTTCCACTCTCCCTCTCTAACACACATTCCCACACTCTCCCAGATGAAAGGAATCCACACTCTGACGCCAGCTGCTTGGCCAGCATGGAACGTGGGTGTATTATTCTTGAATGATGACATCATACGATACTTGAACCCACACGAAACATAGGAGCCTATTTATTTAGTTTCTAGTGGATAAGTGGTCTTGAGGCAAGGTGTTCGCCTCGAGTACCAGAGGTCGCCGGTTCGATTCACGGTGGAGACCTGGATTTTTTCACGCGAATCTTCTGTTAAAAATTCCCCTGATCTCTGGGTAGTGAGATCGAACTCCCGTGTTTAGAGTCAAGCACGTTAAAAATCCATTGGCAGTTATAAATCGAAAAGAGTAAGGTTAACGGCCGCTGCCAGAACAAATTCCAAAATTCTAGTTAAAAATCTACCCAAATTATTTGTACCTTCCCCCAGGTCTAGAAAGCATCAGGAAGTTGTAAAATACCTTATAAGTTCATCCGATGCCTTTGGCTACCTGGCAACAGAAATTAAAATGCATGTTTGAATACCAGGATTCCAAGTATTCAAAGTAATTATGGACGACATGGAACTATATTTATAAGATTCATAAAGAACATGTCAAGCGTAGAAGACTTTCCAACTCATGGGTTTGCACATTCTACCGTTCCCGCAGGTCAAAAACCTGCAGTCACCAGAGTTGTTGCCGAAACACAGAACATGTCCACTGTTTCTTTCCTAACATGTCGTTAGGTTCAGCTAAGGAAGGTTGTGCATGTGACTAGCAATTTCATTATGCAACAAAAATTGTTACTTAAACCACACAGTAAATAACTGGATTCAGGATGAACAAACAGCTAAAGCCAAAAAATAAGTTAAACAAAATGTAGTATTGTACCACTACTCCAACAAATGTAGTATTGTACCACTACTCCAACAAATGTAGTATTGTACCACTACTCCACCAAATGCAGTATTGTACCACTACTCCACCAAATGCAGTATTGTACCACTACTCCACCAAATGTAGTATTGTACCACTACTCCACCAAATGCAGTATTGTACCACTACTCCACCAAATGCAGTATTGTACCACTACTCCACCAAATGTAGTATTGTACCACTACTCCACCAAATGTAGTATTAACTTAACTTAACTTAACATCTTTATACTGGTTTAGAAGACCCTGCAGAGTCTGTATACAACCAGTTACATTTACATCACCTTGCTCTAAAATCTATACGCATCCAGTTTATTCTTAAATGCATTAACTGTCCCTGCCTCCACTACCTCCCCTGGCAATGCATTCCAAGCAGACACCACTCTCTGACTAAAAAACTATTTCCTAATATCTAACCTGGACCTCTCTTTAATCAGCTTGTAGCTATGCCCTCGTGTTATTGTAGGTGGCTGTGTTTTAAAAAACTTGTTATAGTCTAATTTATCGATATTGTACCACTACTCCACCAAATGTAGTATTGTACCGATGCTGAGAATTGGAATTCGCATATGAGTGGTCCTGCGTTCATTCCCCAGTTGCGGCGGAAATGTTTATTCAGACCGCAACGGATCCCGGGTCGACTCAGTGTTAAATGGGTACCGGTTCAGTCCGGGAAGAAAAAGCGGTCTCATATAGCCGAGTCTTTGAAATGTGCGATCGCTAACACATCAAACCCCCACGGCAGTAATGCTATGGGTTACTTTACTTTACTTTTACCCATGCTCCACCAAATAATGTATAAGACCCATGGTCCATCAAATTGGATGTTTGATCCATGCTCCACCAAATAATGTATATGACCCATGGTCCATCAAATTGGATGTTTGATCCATGCTCCACCAAATGGGGTGTGTGATTCATGCTCCACCAAATAATGTATATGACCCATGGTCCATAAAATTGGATGTTTGATCCATGCTCCACCAAATGGGGTGTGTGATTCATGCTCCACCAAATAATGTATATGACCCATGGTCCACCAAATTGGATGTTTGATCCATGCTCCACCAAATGTGATGTTTGACCCATGCTCCACCAAATAATATGTTGAACACGTGCTCCACCAAATGGGGTGTTGGACCCATGCTGCACCAAATGGGGTGTTGGACCCATGCTCCACCAAATAACGTGTTGGACCCATGCTCCACCAAATGGGGTGTTGGACCCATGCTCCACCAAATAACGTGTTGGACCCATGCTCCACCAAATGGGGTGTTGGACCCATGCTCCACCAAATGGGGTGTTGGACCCATGCTCCACCAAATGGGGTGTTGGACCCATGCTCCACCAAATGGGGTGTTGGACCCATGCTCCACCAAATGGGGTGTTGGACCCATGCTCCACAAAATAACGTGTTGGACCCATGCTCCCCTAAATGGGGTGTTGGACCCATGCTCCACCAAATGGGGTGTTGGACCCATGCTCCACGAAATGTGGTTTATTAGGTACCATTGTTTAAATTGAATGTACTGGAAAATCGTTTTTATTGCATCCATTAATATTTGGTATACTGTATATCAACAGCGCCCATTGGCCGCCATCTCAACCTCACGGACACTGTTTATTTCCCGCCTTCAATTCAACTGTTTTCATCAAAAATAAAAACTGCGCACCTGTGGTTCTACATCCGCAAGCAGAACGTTCCATCGACGTTTATCAATGTTGAACGGATACTTCCAGAGTCGATACCAGGACAAAAAATCGTTAAAAAAACAGTATTCTCCCAAAAACTGACCAAAGATAAAGCTTTTGGCTGGAAGCGGATTAATATGAGAGACACGTTACGCCAGTGGATAAGACATCCAATGAGCAACTTCGGTCTACAACTGCGAGCAGAAGATAACTCTGGGACTAACTTAATTGTACTGCCTCCAGCCCAGGATACAGATAGAGGCTACGTAAGTGCTGCTTGAAAGTTGATTGTTAAATTAGCCAGCAGAGTGATGTTTTTAAGAAAGAAGTAGTTCTTCATTATTGACGTATTTGTTGGTTTGACAGTTTAAGTTTGTGTCAGGTACACGTGTATTTGACTAAGTATGTGTGTTTTCATGTGAGCACCCATGTCTGCGCACACGTTATTGTTGTTGTCCTATGTCCCCAATGAGTGTCTACTCTTTTGTGCGCATTTAAAAGGGCATTAAGTGGCGGTTGCAGTAGCTTTCCTTACATCCCGAGCGCGTGGATGAAGGTGGACAAGGGACCTCCAGGTGATTGTGCAATGGTTGACTTAATCTATGTGTCGCTCATTACTATAGGGATCACATCGGCCCCCCCCCCCCCCCACCTCGTTAGCCAGAATGCCATTACAACAGCCTGTTTTCATGGAGTACTGCATGGAAGTGAGGTAGGAGTCTTGGTCAGTATATTTTACCTGGACCTAACTATCACTGACCAATCAGTATGTTTTTCTTGACCCAGACTAACACTGTCCCATCAGTATGTTTTATCTGGCCCTGACTAACACTGTCCAATCAGTATATTTTGTCTGACCATGATTAACACTATCCAGTCAGTATGTTTTTCTTGACCCAGACTATCACTGTCCAATCAGTATGTTTTGTCTGACCATGACTACACTGTCCAATCAGTATGTTTTGCCTGGCCCTGACTAAAACTGTCCAATCAGTATGTTTTGCCTGACCATGACTAAAACTGTGCAATCAGTATGTTTTGTCTGACCATGACTAACACTGTTCAATCAGTATGTTTTGTCTGACCATGACTAACACTGTTCAACAAGTATGTTTTTCTTGACCCAGACTAACACTGTCAAATCAGTATATTTTTCTTGACCCTGACTAACACTGCCCAATCGGTATGTTTTGTCTGACCATGACTAAAACTGTCCAATCACTATATTTTGTCTGACCCTGACTAAAACTGTCGAATCAGTATGTTTTGCCTGACCCTGACTAACACTGTCCAATCAGTATGTTTTTCCTGACCAGACGTTAGTTCCTTCTCCCCATTACAACCTGTAGATGTCATCTTTGATGTTGGCATTCATCTCTAGTTTAGGTCTATCGTGCTTTCTTCATGACATTTTTATTAGACAAAAGAATAATTTTTACGTAACAATATTTTCGCTTTATAATCTATGAATATCACTGACCCCAGATTTCCTGTTTCTTTACAAATTGTGGTTCTTATATTCTGGAGGTTTGGCTGCAAGCGTTTGCTTTGTAGACAATGTTGTGATATGGCTGTAGGTGATATACTGATACTATCTCATTTATATCAGTTTGTAAATTTGGAATCTAGAGACAAAAATACCGAAATAAGATACAGGAAAGTACACGGTTGGCAGTCTGTTGTGCCAGGCAGAGACAGATAACCTGAGCGTGCAGTTATACCGGTTATGCTAGTCAGTTAGTGTTCATTTCCTATAATCTTGGAAGATTATCTATTTGCGTTATCTCCCCTAATGTGATACCCCCATCTTTTTGTTTCCCTATGATTTCTTCATTGCTGATACGGTCACAAAGAGAACATACATGGAGGACCATACATTAATGCTGTCATACAGTGGACTTTGCATGACGAGGACCTTACATGAATGCTGTCACATGGATGGCCTTACATGAATGCTGTAACATGATGAACTTTGCATGACGAGGACCTTACATGAATGCTGTCACATGATGAACTTTGCATGACGAGGACCTTACATGAATGCTGTCACATGATGAACTTTGCATGACGAGGACCTTACATGAATGCTGTCACATGGATGGCCTTACATGAATGCTGTCACATGATGAACTTTGCATGACGAGGACCTTACATGAATGCTGTCACATAATGAACTTTGCATGACGAGGACCTTACATGAATGATGTTACATAGATGAGCTTACATGAATGCAGTCACACGGAGGACCTTGTATGAATGCTGTCACACGGAGGACCTTGTATGAATGCTGTCACACAGATGACCTTGTATGAATGCTGGCACACGGAGGACCTTGTATGAATGCTGTCACATGAAATGCTGCTATGGTCGTCGTAGTTGTTCTAAGGATTTGGGACGTAGTGACGTTTCAAGTTATCTTCCCTCAGTACGGCTAACACTTGGGCGCTAACTAAGCACTGAGGTTTATTATCATTTTTGTTAATGAACAAATAATCGAACTCCCATTCTGGTTTCAATGCGCGATTTTCTCTGTCCTCTTTTCTATAATTAGAAAACATTTTTTACAAATGCAAACATGAAAGCGTGAACAACAGCTACAAGCCCAAAAGTGTCACTGGCTGATTTATACTTAACACACTTCACAAGGCAGCCAACTATACACTTCAACTCCTTCCTATAGAAGTGTATCTACCATCCACCCCCACTCCCTCCATCACCTTCATATAGAAGTGTACATACCATCCACCCCCACCCCCACCATCACCTTCCTATAGACGTGTACCTACCATCCACCCCCACCCCCACCATCACCTTCCTATAGAAGTGTACCTACCATCCACCCCCACCCCCACCATCACCTTCCTATAGAAGTGTACCTACCATCCACCCCCACTCCCTCCATCACCTTCATATAGAAGTGTACATACCATCCACCCCCACTCCCACCATCACCTTCCTATAGACGTGTACCTACCATCCAACCCCACCCCCACCATCACCTTCCTATAGAAGTGTACCTACCATCCACTCCCACTCCCACCATCACCTTCCTATAGACGTGTACCTACCATCCACCCTCACTTCCACTCCCACCTACACTCCCACCATCACCTTCCCATAGAAGTGTACCTACCAACCACCCCCTCTACCAACCCACTCCCACCACCCCCTTCCTATAGAAGTGTACCTACCATCCACCCCCACTCCCACCATCACCTTCCCATAGAAGTGTACCTACCAACCACCCCCTCTCCCACCCGCACTCCTACCATCATCTTCCTATAGAAGTGTACCTACCATACACACCCACTCCAACTCCCACTCCCACCATCACCTTCGTATAGAAGTGTACCTACCATCCACCCCCACTCCCACCATCATCTTCCTATAGAAGTGTACCTACCATCCACCTCCTCTGCCACCCCCACTCCCACCATCACCTTCCTATAGAAGTGTACCTACCATCCACCCCCACTCCCACCATCACCTTCCCATAGAAGTGTACCTACCAACCACCCCCTCTCCCACCCGCACTCCCACCATCACCTTCCCATAGAAGTGTACCTACCAACCACCCCCTCTCCCACCCCCACTCCCACCATCACCTTCCCATAGAAGTGTACCTACCAACCACCCCCCCTCCCACCCGCACTCCCACCATAATGTTCCTATAGAAGTGTACCTACCATCCACCTCCTCTGCCACCCCCACTCCCACCATCACCTTCCTATAGAAGTGTACCTACCATCCACCCCACTCACACGATTCCTTTCCCATACCAATGCTAAAGACAAAGCAACATCATTTGATCTCCGAGACATCCAACCGCAGAAAAGATATGTCACTGCTTTCAGTTTCTCATTATCAAAGTAGGTACCGACACTGTCTTAGCCTGTCCACTTGCACGATCAGAGATTTGAGGTTATCATTTCCGTTTTGTTGGCACTATCTAGTAGAGCTCAATTGGCATGATAGGGAGAGAGAGAGAGAGAGAGAGAGAGAGAGAGAGAGAGACAGAGGGAGAAAGAGAGAGAAAGAGAGAGAGAGGGTGTTGTGGAAGGTGGGATGATGTTAATCGTACATTTTGGGTCTTTTGGGGGTTTTAGTCTTGTGCCTTTGTGCTATTTTGTAATATTATTTTTATGGGGAAAAAAAATGAAAAAAAAATGAAAAAAAACTGGTAAAAGTTGATTACGGTTGAGATTAATCAAAATTTAAAATGGGTATGGTCAGATACCGCACCGAGACGAGAACACAAACAAAACCTACGTTACGACCAATATTGTTTTTAGTGCAGTGGTCGGAATATACAGTAATTTTCAATAAATAATTATAGGCCGGCCAAAACTGGTTGGTGGGCCGATCAAAGCTGGTTGGCGGGTCGGATCTGGCCCTCAAACCATAGTTTGGCCACCTCTGATTAGGGAATTGGTTCGAAAGAGCTGTACCTTTGTCAGAAGAATCCAGAAATGCTAGCCCTTGAATTAAAGAAACAAAACAAAATATTTGTCGTATGACAAATTCAGAACTTCATATTTTTCATTTGAAATTAAAGAGTTCCGAACTGATATTCTGTAATCCCAGTGGAGGAATTGGCGAGTTCCAGTTAATTAAAAATACAATCAGGAAAATATGTTGGACTAGTATTATTTGTCACGTTCACACAGAACTAGAAACGGATACAGATCACAAAAATGTGATTAGGAAATCTAAACGAATATTTGCTCCCCCCCATTCCCGCACCTGCCCCCAAATAAATAAAAAAAACCAATAAAAAACCCACCAGCTGCTATTCTGTGTAGCTGATACCGTTGTCTTATTTAAAAACTCTATAGTGTTGTTATTTATTAATGAGGAGAATTATTCCCTATTTCTCTTATAAATAATTGCAGCGTTTGAATTATCTATTCTGTGTATAGGTTTTAAGAAATCAATTATCAGCTGCATATGAACATGAATTTTTTTGGATACGTGATTGGGTTCACTTGAATATTGTATACGACGTGGATATATTTATCAGTATTCACAGATTAGTTGGTACACAATCAGCATCGTTGTGTTCTTAGGTCTTAGTCGACCTGTACAATTACAGGGGTGGATGTCCCTGTGGAAGTCTGAGCTCTGGTATGAGCTGGATGTAGCCGGGAGGAAGATTTCTTGCACAGTGGGCTAGGCTCGCGCAGCTTATTGCTCTGCTGCGTTGGGAGAAGAGTCGTAGAGGGTGGTTAACCGATGTGTGAGTCCATCTTAAAAGGCTAAAACACTAGAGAAAAGTAGACGCGCAGCCTGTTAGGCGCCATCTGTGTTGCTCATAAACTACCTAACCAAGGCCGGTGTTATTCCATGTCACATCGTTGTGTGTCGAGGCGAATGGCGTTATCGTTGGCGGCGCAATTAATTTCAATCTTTATTTAAGTTATAGTTTGTATAATTCATTGTGCTTCTTATTAGCAACCTTTCTGTTCCTTGAATCCTAACACAAGCAAAGTTTGAACAGTGTCATTAACCTCTTTGTTACGTGGTCCTAAAGTGAGTCTGAATGTGGTCTAAATGTCGTTAATCTCTTTGCTCTGTCCTTTCCACAGAGAATTGATAGTGTCCTAAATGCCATTAATCTCTTTGCTCTGTCCTTTCCACAGAGAATTGATAGTGTCATAAATGCCATTAATCTCTTTGCTGCGTGGCCCCAAAGCGAATCTGAATGTGGTCTAAGATTCGTGAGATCTTGCTGCCCTAAGACATACGCACAGTTATAAAATAATGACACAGCAACCTGTAAAAGCGGACTTGGATTTGCATCAGAAATATGCTGCAACGGATAGACCTATGCATGTGGCTATTGGCTTATAGCTAACACTAACAACTGACAGAATCAGAACCAATTGTATTATTACATTCTAGGAAAAAAACATTACGCTGTTCAACTCCGGGATACGATATTTATGGTTCAGTTACAATTAATTTTTTCTTCTTCTTTTTCTTTTTCTTCTTCTTCTTTTTCTTCTTCTTCTTCTTCTTCTTCTTCTTCTTTTTCTTTTTCTTCTTCACCGTCTTCTTTTTATGCTTCTTCTTCGATCAACGAAAGAGACTGTACCTTTCGTGTCTTCACTGATCCCCCACAGCTTTTCGAGCATGGTCGCTCCCCCAGGCCAGACTGCCTCTCTTTGGTCTGTATAGGTTCGGGCAGTCCTACAGGATATGTTCTGGTGTTTGATTGGCTGCCCCACAATCGCATGTGACGATGTCTCTATTACTTAATTTGTGAAGGTGAGCCTTGAGCCTGCAATGTCTCGTTCTGAGTCTAAGATCTTTGTTTGTCCATCTCTGCCAAGCTTGTCTATGCTGTCCTTTTCTGTCGTGTATCCTTTGTGTTGGCCTCTTCATTTTGTCCTTATGGATCGTTTGATGAGTGTCTGCTTCTTTATAGCTCTGTGGATTGGGAGTCTGCTTGTCGCCAATTCAGGAGTTTGGGAGCTGATCTGTCTTCTCATTTCCAAGGATCCCGTCAATGGTCGTAATCAACTGTAAGACTAGATCTGTTTGTTTTTTTTGCGACAGCAATCCAATGTTAAATTTGATTGGGTATGAGAATCTATATTGTTTGGGGATTAAGATGGCTTGGAGTGCGCTCCTGGAGTCTGTTAGAATGACCCTTTTTTGTAGTATTTTTGTCTGATAAGAATCGGAGTTGCTGTACGTACAGCTGTTGCTTTAGTTCTGAAATTGATAGAGGCTCTTCTGCTTCTATGAAACGGTTTCCAATGTCTCCGTTCGAGTATGCAATGTAGATTCAACTGCCTCCTTTTTTGTGCTTTCCATGACCGATCCATTTGTGTACACAGATATACAGGAGTTGCTTTTTTTACTGTCTTTTGATCTTCTGCAGAACGTTGGTTTTGTGTTATGTTGCCGACTGCTCACTATTCGTCGTTATCCCTGGAACCTCCAAGATTATCTTGGACCAGTCTTGGTTTCGTATCCCTGGAAACTCCAAGATTATTCTGGACCAGTTCTGGTTTCGTATCTCTGGAACCTCCAAGATTATCTTGGACCAGTCTTGGTTTCGTATCTCTGGAACCTCCAAGATTATCTTGGACCAGTCCTGGTTTCGTATTCCTGGAACCTCCAAGATTATTCTGCACCGGTCCTGGGTCCGTATCCATGGTTCTGGAATGAGTGCTTCGCACGTTTCTATTTGAGCTTCGATGATATCTACAAGCTGTCTGTAGTTTTTCCTGGCCACATGGTTGGGGATTGTCCTTAGTAGTCTGTTATTAGTTCTCTCTTGGAACTTCTAGTGTAGAGGGTGATCAGGTAGCCTATAGCTTTTTTTTTCAAACTGAGTAATTCGCATTTTCCCCTAAATTCGAGGGGCTCAATATTTACTGTTTTCATAGCTCGGCACTAGACGTGCTTTTCAATGCCCCAAGGGTAATTTGGGATTACCACTTTGGACTCGATATAGTTTTCCTCTGTTTGTTTTAGCCGCTGTTGTCTAAGTGAAAGATCGAATGTTCCGTTGTTTGTTTTAGCCGCTGTTGTCTAAGTGAAATATCTAGTTTTCCTCTGTTTGTTTTAGCCGCTGTTGTCTAAGTGAAAGATCTAGTTTTCCTCTGTTTGTTTTAGCCGCTGTTGTCTAAGTGAAATATCTAGTTTTCCTCTGTTTGTTTTAGCCGCTGTTGTCTAAGTGAAATATCTAGTTTTCCTCTGTTTGTTTTAGTCGCTGTTGTCTAAGTGAAATATCTAGTTTTCCTCTGTTTGTTTTAGCCGCTGTTGTCTAAGTGAAATATCTAGTTTTCCTCTGTTTGTTTTAGCCGCTGTTGTCTAAGTGAAAGATCTAGTTTTCATCTGTTTGTTTTAGCCGCTCTTGTCTAAGTGAAAGATCTAGTTTTCATCTGTTTGTTTTAGCCGCTGTTGTATAAGTGAAATACGCTTATTTGATGATTGGTCTGATTGCCCCAGTGTAGACTTGTTTAAGTTGTTTTTTGTTTGACCCCTGCGATGTACCAGCCAGTTTTTGTTGTTTGACCCCTGCGATGTACCAGCCAGTTTTTGTTTGTTTGACCCCTGCGATGTACCAGCCAGTTTTTTGTTGTCTGACCCCTGCGATGTACCAGCCAGTTTTTGTTGTTTGACCCCTGCGATGTACCAGCCAGTTTTTTTTGTTTGACCCCTGCGATGTACCAGCCAGTTTTTGTTGTTTGACCCCTGCGATGTACCAGCCAGTTTTTGTTGTTTGACCCCTGCGATGTACCAGCCAGTTTTTTTTTGTTTGACCCCTGCGATGTACCAGCCAGTTTTGTTTGTTTGACCCCTGCGATGTACCAGCCAGTTTTTGTTGTTTGACCCCTGCGATGTACCAGCCAGTTTTTGTTGTTTGACCCCTGCGATGTACCAGCCAGTTTTTGTTTGTTTGACCCCTGCGATGTACCAGCCAGTTTTTTTTGTTTGACCCCTGCGATGTACCAGCCAGTTTGTTTTGTTTGACCCCTGCGATGTACCAGCCAGTTTTTTTTGTTTGACCCCTGCGATGTACCAGCCAGTTTTTTTTGTTTGACCCCTGCGATGTACCAGCCAGTTTTTGTTGTTTGACCCCTGCGATGTACCAGCCAGTTTTTTGTTGTTTGACCCCTGCGATGTACCAGCCAGTTTTTGTTGTTTGACCCCTGCGATGTACCAGCCAGTTTTTGTTGTTTGACCCCTGCGATGTACCAGCCAGTTTTTGTTGTTTGACCCCTGCGATGTACCAGCCAGTTTTTGTTGTTTGACCCCTGCGATGTACCAGCCAGTTTTTGTTGTTTGACCCCTGCGATGTACCAGCCAGTTTTTGTTGTTTGACCCCTGCGATGTACCAGCCAGTTTTTGTTGTTTGACCCCTGCGATGTACCAGCCAGTTTTTGTTGTTTGACCCCTGCGATGTACCAGCCAGTTTTTTTTTGTTTGACCCCTGCGATGTACCAGCCAGTTTTTGTTGTTTGACCCCTGCGATGTACCAGCCAGTTTTTGTTGTTTGACCCCTGCGATGTACCAGCCAGTTTTTGTTTGTTTGACCCCTGCGATGTACCAGCCAGTTTTTGTTGTTTGACCCCTGCGATGTACCAGCCAGTTTTTGTTTGTTTGACCCCTGCGATGTACCAGCCAGTTTTTGTTGTTTGACCCCTGCGATGTACCAGCCAGTTTTTTTGTTTGACCCCTGCGATGTACCAGCCAGTTTTTGTTGTTTGACCCCTGCGATGTACCAGCCAGTTTTTTTCACCACAAAAACTCTTTTTATGGCCATTGTCCAGATGTTCTCTATCTTTGGCTTCCAGGTGAGTCTCGAGTTAAATGTGACTCTAAGGAATTTGGGTGTTCCCAACTGGGGTATATGTTATTTTCCTGTCTTTACAGTTGGTCCTCTTTTTCCGGGAGCATGAAAAGAGATTGGATAAGGTTTTGGTGTGGTTTATTTTCAGCCCTCACTTCTCAGTCCAGTTCTCCGCCCTCTTTATTGCCTTTTGGAGCATGTATGTGGCCATTGTTGCACGTTTTAGACATGCTGATGGCGATGGCAGCATTTAGTGATGTCGTTTATAAATATCATTTAAGCATTAATGACACGCTCATGCATCAAACTGTCACCTACGCGCAGATATTTGGAAGTGAACCAGGTAGCGATCAGTGCAGCTGTAGATTAACGAGAAAATGTGTACATAGAAAATGATCAATCAAAATGAAGAGAGAGGAATGGTTGCCATGACCACCATTTACTCATTTGCGGAAATGTAGAATACGGATACAAATATATGCCTGCAATGTTGAACCTATGTAGCACTTTGATCAATAGGAAACGAAACGGACTAACGTTTAACCTTTATAGCGCCTTGATCAATAGGGAACGAAACCGATTAACTTTATAGCTTTGTAGCACTTTCATCAATAAGGAACGAAACAGATTAACGTTAGAGCTTAATAGCATTTTTAACAATAGAGTGTCAAAGCGCCTAACGTTAAACCTATATAGCTCTTTGAGCAATAGGGAACGAAACAGACTAACGTTTATAGCGCTTTGATCAATAGGGAACGAAACCGATTAACTTTATAGCTTTGGAGCACTTTGATCAATAGGGAACGAAACAGACTAACGTTTAACCTTTGTAGCGCTTTCATCAATAAGGAACGAAACAGATTAACGTTTAACCTTTATAGCGATTTGAGCAATAGGGAACGAAACAGACTAAGGTTCTTCCATTGTAGCTCATTGAACAATAAAGGACTAAACGGACTAAGGTCTGACCATAGTAACACTTTAATCAATTGGAAAGAAACGGACTAACGTTTAGTCTTTGCAGCACTTTGAACAATAGGGACTAAAATGGACAAACGTTTAATTTTTGTAGTACTATGAAAAATAGGAAACGAAACAGACTAGTGTTAGTCCATTGTAGCATTTTGAATAGGAAACGAAACTGACTAACGGTCGCCCACTGTAGCACTTCGAAGAATAGGGGACGAAACTGACTAACGGTCGCCCACTGTAGCACTTTGAAGAATATGGGACGAAACGGAGTAACGTTCGACCATTGTAGCACTTTGAACAGTAGAGGCGACACTGATTAACGTCAAACGTGTGTAACACTTTGACAAACATGGAACAAAACAGACTAATGACAATACCGATACATAAGGAATAGAAAATGCCAACGAAAATCAGCATTTCACAAAATGAGAAATATCCTAATCAATAAATGCTTGCCGGTTTATATAAAAAACGATTTCTTCATCTGTTCACGGAACCAGTTTCAATAAGCGGAAAATAGTTCTGGACTTGCAGCGATAAAATAAAAAAAATGGAAGACCTAACGAACAAAGGAATTTCATCACAAAGAAACAATTTAAGTAGGTATCTTAAACATATGACGAAAGAAGGTGCGATAAAAACTGCTGTGTGAACAGGCAAATTGATAGTGTAAAAAGCAGAGGAAGACAGTGGGAAGGCACAATACACGGGGCAGCTTTATGCTTCAACACGTTGAAAAATCAACAGCGAATCTTACGGAGAAACTCGAAGAGGGGGACATAGTGGTATCGAGGTAAAGCGTTCGCCCCGGGTGATGGAGGTCACGGGTTAAAAATTACGACAGAGACCGAGACTTTTTTCACGTGGATCATCCGGTCAACATTTTCCCTGATCCCTGAGTACGGAGATCAGACACCCGTGTTCAGTGCCGCGCACGTTAAAAATCCCTTGGCAGTTGGAAATCAAAATGAGCAGTCTTAACAGCCGCTGCTCGGGCAAAATTTAAGTTTAAAATGTACTCAAATTATTTTAGGAATTCTCGCACCACAGAATATTTATAAAAAACAAAACAAAACAACGGTGACTGCGTGGCTATAACATCAGGTCTTGGTAATGTGGTTAGCGGAGCGGCATAGATGACGCCTAACAGATTGCGGGTCTACCTTGCTCTAATTTACGCTTCCATCTCCACCAGTTCCAACAATAGGTGATCGTATATTCCAGGGGCCACCAACCTAATGGTTGGTGACAGATATTGGGATTTATCTCGCAAGTTACTAGCGGATTTTTACCTGCCAAAAAGTATGAAACAAAGGAGGTCCCATCTCCCGACGACGTCTAACGAAACAAGTGTGTTGAATACAAATATAGATAGATAGAGAAGATATGTGAAGATCAATGAAACAGAAGCATCTATTTTGAAGGTACGGTACAGGCATCCTTGAACTTCTGTCTATACAGTTAAGAAAAAGCAGGACACAGATTTATAAACGAGGAATGGCAGGCAAGACACTGTGCTCAGATCTGCGGTTGCCATAACATACAAGACACTGTGCTCAGATCTGCAGTTGCCGTTACAGACAAGACACTCTGCTCAGATCTGCGGTTGCCATCACAGACAAGACACTGTGCTCAGATCTGCAGTTGCCGTTACAGACAAGACACTGTGCTCAGATCTGCGGTTGACATCACATACAAGACACTGTGCTCAGATCTGCGGTTGCCGTTACAGACAAGACACTGTGCTCAGATCTGATCTGCGGTTGTCATCACAGACAAGACACTGTGCTCAGATCTGATCTGCGGTTGCCATCACAGACAAGGCACTGTGCTCAGATCTGCAGTTGCCTTCACAGACAAGACATTGTGCTCAGATCTGCGGTTACCATCACAGACAAGACACTGTGCTCAGATCTGCAGTTGCCGTTACAGACAAGACACTGTGCTCAGATCTGATCTGCGGTTGTCATCACAGACAAGACACTGTGCTCAGATCTGATCTGCGGTTGTCATCACAGACAAGACACTGTGCTCAAATCTGATCTGCGGTTGTCATCACAGACAAGACACTGTGCTCAGATCTGATCTGCGGTTGCCATCACAGACAAAACACTTTGCTCAGATCTGATTTGCGGTTGCCATCACAGACAAGACACTGTGCTCAGATCTGATCTGCGGTTGCCATCACAGACTGGAGGATCACAAGCACGATATCTCCAGATCCGGAGGGACGACAACCACACAAGTCACAACGGCTTAGAGTACAAACGGGGAAGAATACACCAACGGTCGACAGAAAATACTAAATTTGAAAAAAAATAATTATTGCACTTGGCGTGGAGTGTAGAGTGAAGCAATACGAAACCAGACGCAGAAACTAAGCAGACGATCAATGTTAACCTGCTAGAAGATGATCACGCAGATGGGTCTCTGCTATACTCGTATGAAGGCGTGAAATCATGAAAGCAATGTCGTCAACGGACATTGTGGAACATGAATAACAGAAACCTGCAGCACGAGAATAAAGATCGTTGCTGTCACTATATGCCACATGGATCCATCTTAAACTGCTCTAAAGACTACTGCTGGGCAGCTGCTTCGTTTGGGCCAATGTCGCTCGCTGCGACATGAATGAATAGCATAGGTGGGTACCAAAAATCTTTCTGAACTAACGTGGACCTTGTCAACGAGAAAATTCACGGATATGAAAAAGCTGATAAACCTTCATGGAACAAAATTGTGACATGGATAGAGATATTTGTGATGAAAGTACATGAAATTCAAGTGCCCGGGATAAAGCGAGATGAGGATAAACCGGGATAGGGATAAACCGGGATAGGGATAAAGCGGGCTCAGCATGCATTTAGAATCTAGTGTAGGACGAGTGTACACACAGGCCAGTGAGAAGACAGACCAGCACGTGTGTTTAAAACTAAAGAACTACAAGAAACCAGCGTGAACAATGTTGGCCTTAAAGGGCGATAGCATGTATGTCCTCTCCGGGAATGCAGTGACGTCAGGTGTGTCAAATTGTGAAACTATGTCGGTTAAGACAAGGTGACCTATAGTTTTCACAGATATAGGCATCGTATGAACTAATTTATATAAAAATTGCTTTAACCTATTTCGCTACCGAAGGAAATAGCTATCAAATGCTATTTATAATTATAAGAAAATGAAAAAAAGAATATTCTGGAAATATCAAGAACTAGACACTGACAGAGTCTCACAGCTGGCATTGATTAAAATACTACAACTACAAACGAAATTCCGTTCAGTCGATCTGCTCACAAGACTCCAGAGTGGGCGGGTGAATGATAGATTAATGGGCTGATTCGCCCGATGCATTGCCAGCCACTCAAAATGTTTAGTTCTCTAGTTTAAAAAAAAAAGAGTAAATGCGTGTAAAAAGGTGGATTGGATCGATCAGGCTGTTATTACCCGGGAAATGTCTCCCAGCAGATGTGTTTGCCTCATTGTTCATATTCTGCACAAAATAAAAATATCGGTGATGATGCACACAGACGCGGAGCTACCCGATCAACCGAATCTGTGTTCATCTATTCGAGCCACTGATTTGGTGCTACTGTGTGTAATTGTGTGTGTGTGTGTAAGTGTGTGTATTTGTACATATGTATGTGTGGGCATCTGAAAGTGTGTGCCTGTGTGTCATCCTGACATTGAGGGAGATCAGAAAGAATACAGAATCGATGCTTAAGAATGGCCTGATTTTTATAGCATTAAAAAAAAGCGCAAAGAATATTAAAAGAACGGGACACACAATTGTATATTTGACACAACAGAGAAGTAAAAACATCGTATCGATTGCTTGTTTCACAATGCTGAAAAATCTTTCATTTGAAAATAAAAAGTAGAAAGAAACAATACTACAATTGTTACGATGTTTCTTTTTTCAAACAATGTCACCTAGAAATACTAAAAGAAATACAAAAATGAAAAGAAACAACAACCAAGATAATAACAGAAGAAAGCGGGTCGAACGCTATTGAATAGCATCTTGCACTTTTATTTGCTATTGTAAATTGATTCTGCGGATTTTGTTTCGTAACTGCAATGAAAGGTCCAAAGGTTACGTAATTTGTGTTTGTAAGTTACAGAAATCGTCTGTATAAATCGTATATATATATGTATGTATATACATATATATATGTATATATATATATATATATATATATATATATATATATATATATATATATATATATAAATATACATATATATATCTTTGAGATAATGACCACCGACAAAACACAATGTCAGCATGAATTTACAGTGGGTGGTGAGGAAATAGATCAGGTCACACATTTTGAATATCTGGAATCCAGAATTGACAAAAATGGCGACTGCTCGAAAGAAATCAGAAGAAGACTAGCTATGGTAATGCAGAGACTGAACAGCCTGAAGAAATTATGGCAGAACACCAACAAAATGATAAAAGTAAAAGTCTTGAGAGCCTGTGTTTTTCCTGTTGCCGCTTATAGCTGTGAATCATGGACGATTACCAAAACTTCTAGACAAAGAATCGAATCCTTCGAGTCAAAATGTTACAGAAAGATCTCCAGAATACCCCGGACAGAGAGAAAAACAAATGTAGACATTCGGCAAGAGTTGAGCATAGAGGTGAACTGGTTTATCAATTCCATTTTGGCTAGAAAATGCAAATACTTTGGTCACATCAAGAGACGTAACGGTCTTGAGAGAACGGTGATGGAAGGTTTGATGCCAGGCAAAAGAGGAAGGGGTAGACCAAGAAGACGATAGCACTAAGATATCCAGGAATACCTGAGTATGACTGTGATGGAGGCTGGAGTTTTGGCAAGAGAACGAGTTTCTTTCAGACATACTGTGATGGGAGCGACGTTCTACAAAGGACATGCTACATTATGATGATGATAAATATATATATACATATAGCAGACGGCGTGGGCTAGTGGTTAAGTGACACGGCTTACAACTCGAAGGTGCTTGGTTCGCTCCCCATCACAGCACCGGCCGTTACCCCGGGAAACACATCTTTAGAAAATTCAGGAGGTAGCAGACTACCGAAAATGAATACCGAAGTCGGATGCCCTAGGCCTACAGGCGCAAAATAAAAACTTAGTGCAACGCACTCCACCTTGTGGAATAGACAAATAAAGCCATCGCAAAAAAAAATATATAAAAATAAATAAAAGCGTGTACAGGTTGCAGAAGTGTAATATGGCTACGTCTGAACATGTTCATATCTCCATTTCAATTACTCGTTAAAATGGCGAACGCACTTATCACACATTACTGTGCTGTTGGAAGCTTTTCGTGTTGTGCTTTACTTTCGATGTTTGTTTGGTTATCGGGCTATAGGGGCTCTTCTTATATCAGGAGAAGATGAATTTGGGACTTTCTGACTGTAGAGCATTGAGGGACTTCTCATTAGCCTCATCACTTTCATCACCCCAATGTTGATTCCGTACCTCGTTGGTCTTTGGGTTGTAAGACACTTAGAACCACAGTGCTGATCCCTCTGTCTTATTGATCCTGGAACTGTAAAACAACCTCAGAATCACACTGCACAATGTCAACCTCTGCTTCATTGGTCCTAGAGATGTGACATAGAATCAAAGTGAGGACCCCCGTCCCCTCCTAATTAGTTCTGGAGATGTGACATAGAATCAAAGCCCTGACCCCGCCACCTTCTCATTGATACTAGAGATGTGACATAGAATCAAAGCGCTGACCCGGCCACCTTCTCATTGGTACTAGAGATGTGACATATAATCATAGTGCTGTCACGTTGTAAAGTTATTTAATCATGTGGCATTGTCTCATTATGAATATTATTTAACTGTAGTGGTGTCCTATTATTCATTTTTTTACCGAATTGTTGTCCGATTATAAATTATTTGACCTTTTTGTTGCCACATTTTGAAGGAATTTTATCCTAGTGTTGTCCAATTATAAACGATTTAATTTTATTGTTGTCAGATTGTAAAGAGATTCAACCGTGTCGTACTACCTGATTGTGAAACATTGATCCATGTAGATGTGACTTTGTGACGTTTTGTAATAATTATGTAGTCTATATGTTTTCATTGAATGGCTTTCATGCGATCACGTGACTTAGTCGTATTGTGAACTCACAGCCAAGCCAGAGACCTAGTAGTCATGTCCGTTTAAAATCCGATTACAGACCGAAAAAGGAGCGAAGATTAGCAACCAGTTTAAGTGAAAGATATTGACCTCCCGCACTCTCCGTGCTCCTGGAAAACAAATATGATATATAGTCCAATCACTAACGATGCGGGGCATCAGCTCTTTGATTCTGTGTTACATCTCTAGGACTAATGGGGCGGGCAGCCAGTACTTTCATTCTATGTTACATCTCCAGCACTAATGAGGAAGGGGGAAGGGGGGGGGAGCGGTGCGGGGGATCAGCACTATGATTAAATCGTTAATAATGTGACAATGATGCGATTGAATCATGTTACGACGTGACAATAGATAATGTATAATGGAACCTCAATACGATTAAATTACATTGTAACAAGACAAAAATAAAAAACAAAAAGACAAAAATTTAATTTTTTAAATTTAAAATGGGATTACAATATAATAAATAACTTTATGACGTTATGATAGCAGATAAAACAAATACATTATGTTGGGACGACAATAAAATAAACGTACTTTATAATGTGACAAAAATAGCAAACGGATGATTTATATTGGGACCACAATATTAACATCGTACATCGTTATTCGCTTTCATTTCAGTTCAGTTCAAATGCCATCTTGACAGCGAAGGTCGGTTACTTTGGATTTCTAACGTTCTCTGTCGCATTGATGGTGTAATGTGCCTTGTCCATATTTTGATGCTGTCTTTCCACTTAAAGCGTTTCTTTTAACCTCTATCACGTTTATACTCTAGCTTTGTTTCTATTATATTCTTCACCTTGGTCTTATGTTTTGTGATGTCATCAAAAGATACTAACCGTTGGACTCTAATTTTGTTCATCAATTCACTTTGCACTACTAATTTTGTTCATCAATTCTCGTTGCTTCCCCAATTTTGTTCATCAATTCACTTTGCACTACTAATTTAGTTCATCAATTCTCGTTGCTTCCCCAATTTAGTTCATCAATTCTCGTTGCTTCCCCAATTTAGTTCATCAATTCTCGTTGCTTCCCCAATTTAGTTCATCAATTCACTTTGCACTTCTAATTTAGTTCATCAATTCTCGTTGCTTCCCCAATTTTGTTCATCAATTCACTTTGCACTACTAATTTAGTTCATCAATTCTCGTTGCTTCCCCAATTTAGTTCATCAATTCTCGTTGCTCTTGTCCTTCATCTTTCGTTATTATTGTTCCAAGATAGCAGAAGCTCTTAACTTGTTCCCGTTTTTTTAAAGCCTATTTATAGCCGTAGAATAGATGTCAAGTCTAATTTACTAATTATTATAACTATCGTAGAAGAGCTGGGGACCTCACCACGTTTAACCCGTAGTTAGCAATGGAAGAACAGGTCTAAGAAAATCTGAATACCCGTAAGAGAGGACTAAAAATAGGAACGGGGAATGTCCGTACACTTCCTCAAGCAGAAAATACTGGACAATCTGATAACAGAGGCATGTGCTATGGATATAGATATATTGGGTGTGGTAGAAACAAGATGAGAGGACACTGGGTACACATAAAGATAAATACATTTTCATACATTCAGAAGGCGATCAGCATTCAAAGGGGGGGGGGGGGGGGGTTTGGGGTTGGTGTATAATTAAAAAAAGAATTAGAAAAATTCATATGTGGATACTGGACTCACAACGATCGAATGATGCTACGGAAAATCATAGCCAGGCCATTGAATATGTCCATTTTACACACGTATGCACCAACCTGAGATTACAGCGAAGAACAATTCGATGAGCATTATGAAGATGTGAAGCAGTTATTTAACACGGTGGCTTCAACAGGTGTACTAAGTGTTATGGGGGCGACATGAATGCTAAGGTAGGAAAAGGGGAATATAAAAACTTTGTGGGACAGTATGGAATTGGAACAATAAATGAAAGAGGAAAAAGACTGATACAAATCTGTGAGGAATATTTAAAAAAATATATACATAGAGAAGCCGAGGTGATAAGACAAGAAATCACATCGATTTTATTATGATCAGACACAGATTGAGAGCTATTGTCAAAAACACCAAGACATACCCAGGAGCAGACATCAATTCAGACCCCCAATCCAGTTTGTATGAAAGTGCATATACACACTCAAAATCACATAGTGCAGAGGGGCAAAGACAATAAAGACAGGTCAGCGCTAAAACAGCCAGATATACGGCAAAATTACCAGGTAGCAGTAAACAATCAGAGGACAAGGAAGGAAACACAGAGCGGAGAATAAACACTAAATGGGAACATATAAAACCCAAGAACCAAGTAGCAAATAATTAATTACCAGATAAAAAAAACTTAGGAAAACCAAGAATGGATGACAGATGACATCTTAAAATGGCAGATAGAAAGAAGGATAAAAACGCTCCTGCATATTCATCACTACACAAAGAGATACGTACACTGTGCAAGATGGCCAAAGAACAGCCGTTGGGAAAAAAATGCAAGGTAATAGAAAACATGGGACAAAAACGCAATGTCAGAGAAATGCATATGGAAATAAAGAAAACAACAAACAAAAGACATATAACCCAGAGTGGGAGATGCATCAGAGATAAGAATGGCGCCATTTTGATGGATGAGAATGACATTATAACAGATGGGCAGAATATACAAGGGAACTATTTGAGGACAGTCGCGGAGTCAAACCATCAACATGTGATAATGAAAGACCAAGGATCCTGGGATCAGACGTGGTAAGTAAGTCGCATGTCCTTTTACAGAACGTAGCTTCTTACAACCGCCACCTATTTGGCTGTTATAAGTTTCTTGGCAAGTGCGCAGTACGGTAGGTTGCCATTACTTTCCGTACGTGGAGGAGTATTGGCCGAGAAAAAAAACCCAGTGTCTGCCAAACTGGACACATTCAGGAGGCAAGTGGGAATCGAACCCGGAACATTGGGATTGTGAAAACCGAGCGAGTTTCACCCCTTGGCCACGCAGCCTCCAGCAGACGTGGTAAATGTGATAAAAACTATGAGAAAAGGGAAAGCAACAGGGCCGGACTCCATAAAAAATATATTCATAAATTATAGCGGCCCTAGAGGAATTTGGTATAGATATACTCACTGATCTGTGTGATGACATATTCAATGCTGGATGCATACCAACAGACCTGAAAACATCTACGTTTGTAACACCCCGAAAAAACCTCTTGCAACAGAATGTTCAGACTTTAGAACAATAAGTTTAATGAGTCACACAATTAAAATACTACTCAAGATCACACAAGAGAGAATAAGAGGTAAAATAAAGAGCGAAGTTTCAAAAGAACAATTTGGTTTTCGAAAGTTTAATGGAACAAAGGAATCAATTTTCTATTTACTAACTTTGACAGAAAAATGTATAGAAATACCCAATGACATTTATATTTGCATTATAGACTACCGGAAGGCTTTTGACAGTCCAACATAAAAAATTAATTAAATGTCTCAAAGAAATAGATCTAGATGGTAAAGACATAAGACTGTTCCGTAATCTGTACTGGGAACAAACTGCTACAGTAAAACCAGTATATGTATGCTCTCCAAGTATAGATGTAAAATGAGGAGTAAGACAGGGATGTGTAATGTCCCCTTGTCTTTTTAATATCTACACAGAATAAATATTCAAACAGACAGAGGGGATGCCAGTGCTTGTCATTGGTGGAGTGGCAATGAACAATCATGGATTTGTGGATGATATAGTTTTGATGGCAAACAGTGAGCAAGAATTACAGGAGCTTGTGACAACAATGTACACAATAAGTCAAGAGTTTGGATTAGACATAAACATAAAGAAAACAAAGACTATGATAAATGGGAAAAGTGACAAGAAACGTTTATGCAGATACAAATAAAAGATCAACTACTTGAACAGGTACAGAGTTTCTCCTATCTAGGTCATATTATAACGAAAGATGGCAGCTGTGAAAAAGAAATCAGAAAGAGAATAACTATGGCCAAGATGGTATTCGACAACATGCAACACATACTGACGTCCAAACAGAAACGTCCGAATTTGAAAATTAAAATTGTCAGATGTTATGTATACTCGTTACTACTTTATGGCGCAGAAGCTTGGACAATGAATAACACGCTGGAAAAGAGTATTGAAGCCTTCGAAATGTGGGTATATAGAAGATTAGATCTCGTTTCTTGGAAAAAGAAGACCACAGCTTTGGAGTTATGGGAAAAGTTGGGGGTTAATAAGAGAATTAATGACCGAAATCAAGGTTAGACAGTTAGGTTATGTTGGTCATATAACAAGACATACCTCCTTGTTGAAAACAATACTGGCATGTATGGTGGAAGGAAGTCGTTCAAGAGGCAGATACCGCTTTAAGTGGGTGGATAACATCAGGAGATGGACTGAAAAAAAGCCTATCATATTGCACAATTACGGCAAGAGATAGAGTACACTGGAGATCCATTGCAACTGACCTTTGATGGGGAAATGGCACCTGAACTGAATATTTATCGTATTTCTAGTGTTAGTGTCCAAGGCCGGACTTTTGTTCTTAACTTAAATCAAAAATTTATGTAGTTCTTGTTTGTCTTCAGTCATATGCTATCCACAAATCTGAGATTATTGATTGCTATTCTACCGATTACGAGTAATGGCTTGCCATCTATCTGTTGAACAATGTTTTCTGTGTAAATGTTAAATAAACAAAGGGACTGACAGTAAGTATCCTTATGGTATTCTTCTTTTAACTTCAATACATTGTGAGGAAAGATCTTGCAGTGGCAGTCTGTTCCCAGTATAGGTAACTGAGTATTCATGTGCCTTTATCACAATACCTATGTTTTCCAGACATGGCATTAGCGTGCAAAGATTTCGGTCTTACAATAAAACGGAATAGAACAAATGTGCTGAGACAAGACGTAGATGCCACTTCAACCATCTCTATCGACAACTACGAACTGGCAAAAGTGGACCAGTTCATCTACCTGGGGGTCACTCATCAATGATAAGCTCTCCCTAGACCCCGAGAAAGACAATCCCATTGTCAAGGCTGCTGCCATATTTTCTCGTCTCACAGCACGTGTCTGGAAAAACCCCAAACTTACAGCCAAGACCAAGGTCATGGTCTACAATGCCCGTATCATGAGTACGCTCCTATATGGTAGCGAAACGCGGACAATCTATGCCAGACAAGAGCAAAGGCTCAACACCTTCGGCCCCTGAGATCAATTCTTGGCGTATCATAGAGAAACAGGGTTGCACGAGCACAGGTGCATTCTTACACCGGTCTTCCAAGTATGTACACCGTCTTCGACAACAGAAGAATGCGATGGCTTGGTCATATTTGTCGCATGGAGAAGACGGCAACATCCCCAAAGATATTCTCTATGAGCAGCTGGCGTGTGGTAAAAGAACAGCTAGCCGACCACAGCTGGGATTCAAAGATGCATGTAAGCGAGACATGAAGGCTCTGGATATGGATATGGCATCTTGGGAAGACATAACTGCAGACCGATCCAAATGGAGATGCAGCCTGAAAAGCCACCTCAGGTTAAGTGAAAATAAGCTAATGTAACACAGAAAAGTGAAAAGACAATGCCACAAGAAAAAGGAAAACCAAAAACTCAGTAGAGAGTTGCAACTCCAAGGTCGCATCATTCTATACATGACTGAAAAAAGACTCGAGTCAAGTCAAGTCATCCCGTAACCGGTGAGGTCGTTGGAGCACACTTGAAGAAACACCACAACTCCACGTCACCACTCGTTGTTAACGGCCGCTGACCATTAGCTTGTACCCCACTATTGAAGCCCTCGGCGTTGTTGGTCATAAATTATGTCTTTCCAGCGTTAGTCTCCATACCATAGTCAAGAGCTGTTTCATCGAGCCTTCTGACCCATTTTCAGTTCCGCTTCTGTGCCCGCCAACTCGTCGATGTCATCTATAAAACGGAGGTTGGTAATGGTTAGGTCCCCTATCTTGACAGTACCAACGTGATCTGTAAGTACCTAACTCACGATTCCCTCAAGAAATATGCAGAAAAATGTTGGGGAGAGTGTACAACCTTGTCTCACACCGGCCGATATGCAAAACCAGTCCCCTCGCCTCCCATTCACAAGAACTGCTCTGGACGCCTTGTCACACATATGTTCGAGGACATTTATAATATTTCCGTTGATTTTATATCTCCTCATGGTTGCCCAACGTGATTTGTACCATACCTTATCAAATGCCTTGGAATCAACACACACATGCTTCAATTGTTGTTGATGTTCCAGATATTACGCGTTTATGAGTCTTAAATTAAAGATCTGTTCGGTAGTGTTTTTTCCCAGTCTGAACCCTGCTTTCTCTTCAATGGTGTTCTCCGCTTAGGGTCTCAATATATCGAGGACTATTCTAAGCATGACCTAACTAGGGTGGCTGATGAGACTAAATATTCTGTAATTTTTGCACAGCTTTAGATTTCCAGACTTAGGCAACGATATAACCTTCAGATTTTGTTCATAAGACCGGTCAGTTTTCCGTCACCAATACCTTGTTGCAAATGTGTGTAAGGCCTTCTACCACTACTTCCCCACCTGCCTGTAAGAGCTCTGCTGTTATATTGCCCACATCGGCAGCCTCACCTCTTCACAATGTCCTTACCACTGCAGCATCCTTCGTTATCAGTAAAAAACATCTACACTTTTTTTTGGAACTTCTAAATATTTTTTGGTTAGTGTTCTAATACAGTCTCTTGTTTCTCTTGTTCTGCTGTTCTGGTGAAATCCAAATTGTTCACCTGGAACCTCGTTGTCTAAGCTACGCTAATTTTCTCCCCAAATAATTTGAAGCTGTATCATGTATCATAATGAGTTGGCTTATCAGGCTGATTGTTCTACAATCCGATCATTCAGTTGTACGATTCTGCTTGGGTAGTGCTATAAGGACAGATGCAATCAGGCCGCTCGGTATAGATCCTATATTGTAGATGCCATTATACAAATCAATGATTTTTTCTACACCGAATTCCTTTTAAAGCCTCCATCGTTCTATATTTAGTGTGTGTCTTAATGTAGCTTACACCTCAGTGGCGTAACGTGTAAAAGAGGGGTGGGGTGGGGGAGGGGGGCGCAGGGGTGATTGCCCTGGCTGAAAAATTCTTTGGGGAGCAATATTTAAAAAAATAAAAACAAAGAAAGTATTAATAATAAATAAATGATTGCGCTACCTACCTCCCCCTTACATACACAAAAAAAAATTAAAAAATCTTCCAACGTTTGAACATTCCACACAGATTTTCATCATGATGAAGAAAAATAAAAACGTTCCCACGTAACATTGAACAGTATTGTTCTTGCTAATTACTGTCACATTTCCTTCATGTAATCCTTATAGCTGGCTTACAAAAATGTATATTAATAGCTTGATTTCCTGTTTCCATGTTTGAAGATAACCGATACTCTCATATTAGCGATGCAGCTTTGATCGCCTAAATATACGGCCATCGGTGGCACATTGTCTTGTGTAAGGAAGTTAATTATGATGAGCAAATTGCTAAATGGACAGCTTTAGATTTGCTTCCCTGTGTGCACAAATGGAAATCGTGCTAGCTATCACTGTTTCAACTTTTTTGTTGTGAGAGATGTTTCTTAAAACTTAAATTATCCGAAACGTTTCAGAGATATACAATGAACCAAGAAAGAATGAGAAACCTAGCAACGGTCAACAATGAGTAAAAAAAAACTAAGTAACCTAGCAACTGTCAAGAATGAGTCAAAAAAGACTAGGTAACCTAGCAACTGTCAAGAATGAGTCAAAAAGACTAAGTAACCTAGCAACTGTCAAGAATGAGTCAAAAAGACTAAGTAACCTAGCAACTGCCAAGAATGAGTCAAAAAAGACTAGGTAACCTAGCAACTGTCAAGAATGAGTCAAAAAGACTAAGTAACCTAGCAACTGTCAAGAATGAGTCAAAAAGACTAAGTAACCTAACATTACTGTCAACTTAGAGAGATGTTAATGTAGGTTTCAATTCAATTATTGAAAAATGTGCGCAAATTAAAACCAGGCTACTTAAAATAAATGTAAGCATGCTGGCATTCAATTAAATTTTCTTTTAAATTTTAAATACATCATTATTTTCTTAAAATACAATACATGTGCTTGGAAAGTGGGGGGGGGGGGGGGGGGGGGTGTGGGGGTGGGAGTGTGTTAAGGGATTCTGTACTGAACTGGTGGAAAGGATGGATTCAGTGATAACGGTCCACTGGCTAGAGGGCACAATACCTGCCTTGCTCCTGACTGTTTATTTATGTCTGCACCTGGAGAAGTTGTTACCGATGTGACATCATTTTTTAATATGTCTTCAGCCAAATCAAAATTATTTCATTTCCAACTCTAATGTCTTTGGCTTTTACATCTGTATGATCTTCTTGTAGCTTGTTGGACAAAATAAGTTACATAAAACTAATTGGTTTCTTGTTCACAATCATGTACCCGACTATTTGATCAGTATTGATAGGTCTGAGACATTTGATCAGGATTGTTAGAAGTCTGAGACATTTGATCAGGATTGATAGGTCTGAGACATTTGATCAGTATTGATAGGTCTGAGACATTTGATCAGGATTGTTAGAAGTCTGAGACATTTGATCAGGATTGATAGGTCTGAGACATTTGATCAGGATTGATAGAAGTCTTGAGACATTTGATCAGGATTGATAGAAGTCTGAGATACTTGATCATAATTGATAGAAGTCTGTGACATTTGATCAGGATTGATAGAAGTCTGAGACATTTGATCAGTATTGATATTTCTGAGACATTTGATCAGTATTGATAGGTCTGAGACATTTGATCAAGATTGATAGCAGTCTATGATATTTGATCAGTATTGATAGGTCTGAGACATTTGATCAGGATTGATAGAAGTCTGAGACATTTGATCAGGATTGATAGAAGTCTGAGATACTTGATCATAATTGATAGAAGTCTGTGACATTTGATCAGGATTGATAGAAGTCTGAGACATTTGATCAGTATTGATATTTCTGAGACAGTTGATCAGTATTGATAGGTCTGAGACATTTGATCAAGATTGATAGCAGTCTATGATATTTGATCAGTATTGATAGGTCTGAGACATTTGATCAGGATTGATAGAAGTCTGAGACATTTGATCAGGATTGATAGAAGTCTGAGACATTTGATCAGTATTGATAGGTCTGTGACATTTGATCAGGATTGATAGAAGTCTTGAGACATTTGATCAGGATTGATATAAGTCTGAGATACTTGATCAGTATTGATAGAAGTCTGTGACATTTGATCAGTATTGATAGAAGTCTGTGACATTTGATCAGGATTGATAGAAGTCTGAGACATTTGATCAGTATTGATATTTCTGAGACATTTGATCAGTATTGATAGGTCTGAGACATTTGATCAAGATTGATAGCAGTCTATGATATTTGATCAGTATTGATAGGTCTGAGACATTTGATCAGGATTGATAGAAGTCTGAGACATTTGATCAGGATTGATAGAAGTCTGAGACATTTGATCAGTATTGATAGGTCTGTGACATTTGATCAGGATTGATAGAAGTCTTGAGACATTTGATCAGGATTGATATAAGTCTGAGATACTTGATCAGTATTGATAGAAGTCTGTGACATTTGATCAGTATTGATAGAAGTATGTGACATTTGATCAGGATTGATAGAAGTCGGAGACATTTGGTTACAACACACAGACAAATTCATGCCAGGAACAGACGGAGAAAGTAGGATAATACTAAATCCACATCAGATCAAACGGAAACGCAAAATGGTTTTTAGAACCAACTTCATTGCTCCTGGACGCTTCCACATGTGGAAGACGCTCCAGCTCATTGTGGAAAATGCCAAAGACAAAGCACGAACTCTGCAGCTCCCGCGGCGGCTTCCAAGTTGTCCACCTACTACGTTAAATACCATTTTAGTATTTATATTTCGTTATTGTTGGAGGAGAGGGGTGGGGGTGGGGGGGGGGGAGATATTATAGGGGGGAGTGGGAACATGCTATAATTTAATACGAACGAGAAATGTGCCAACTACGAGTACAATGAATTCAGTATTTACACTGGGAGGTACATGATTTATAATGAGTACTAACGTTAGCCCTTATCAGCAAATGTTGGAAAGAAAGGTTAATTGAGGTAACTGAAGATGAGAAGAGCAGACTATTAACATGTATGTTCCCACTCCCCCTACATGAACGTTCCCTCCATGAATGTCCCTCCCCCCTCATGAACGTCCCTCCCCCGTCATGAACGTCCCTCCCCTCCATGAATGTCGCTCCCCCCCCCCCATCAACAATGTCCCTCCCCCTCATGAACGTCCTCCCCATGAATGTCGCTCCCCACCCCTCTAGAACGTCCCTCCCCCTTCAAGATTGTCCCTCCCCATGAATGTCGCTCCCCACCCCTCTAGAACGTCCCTCCCCCCTCAAGATTGTCCCTCCCCATGAATGTCGCTCCCCACCCCTCTAGAACGTCCCTCCCCCCTCAAGATTGTCCCCCCATGAATGTCGCTTCACCCCCCCCCCTCAAAAACCTTCCTCCCCCCTCAAAAACATCCCTCCCCCTCATGAACGTCCCCCCACCCATGAATGTCGCTCCCCACCCCCTCAAGAACGTCTCTCCCAATCATGAACGCCCTCCCCCTTATGAATGGCGCTCCCCCCCACCCCATCAACGTCCCTTCCCCTCAAGAAGTCCCTCCCCTTCATGATCGCCCCCCTCCCCCCCCCATGAATGTCTCTCCCCACCCCTCATGAACGTCCCCCCCCCCATGAATGTCGCTCCCCACCCAAGAACGTTCCTCCCCTCATGAACGTCCCCACCCCCATGAATGTCGCTCCCCACCCCTCACAAACGTCCCTTCCCTTCATGAACGCTCCCCCTCATGAAAGTCGCTCCCCACCCTGCATGACCGGCCCCCCCCCCCCCGTCATGAATGCCGCTCCTCCCCCCATGAACGTCCCCTCCCCCCCTCAAGAACGTCCCTCCCCCTCATGAACGTCCCCCAACATAAACTGCACTCCTCTCATTAACGTTTCCCCCTAATGAACGTTCCCCGCTTCAAGAACGTCCCCCAGACATGAACGTCCTCAACACATGAACGTCACCCCCCATAAACGTCACTCCCACATGAACGTCACCCCCACATGAAAGTCACCCCCACATGAAGGTCACCCCCACATGAAGGTCACCCCTACATGAAGGTCACCCCCACATGAAGGTCACCCAAAACATGAACGTCACCCCAACATGAACGTCACCCCCACATGAACGTCACCCCCCACATGAATGTCCCCCCCACCCCCACATGAACGTCCCCCCACCCCCACATGAACGTCACCCAAACATGAACGTCCCCCCACCCCCACATGAACATCCCCCCCCACATGAACGTCCCCCCACCCCCCACATGAACGTCCCCCCACCCCCACATGAACATCACCCCACCCCCACATGAACGTCCCCCTACCCCCACATGAACGTCCCCCCCACCCCCACATGAACGTCCCCCTCACCCCCACATGAACATCCCCCCCACCCCCACATGAACGTCCCCCCACCCCCACATGAAAGTCCCCCCACCCCCACATGAACGTCCCCCCACCCCCACATAAACGTCCCCCCACCCCCACATGAACATCACCCCACCCCCACATGAACGTCCCCCCACCCCCACATGAACGTCCCCCCACCCCCACATGAACGTCCCCCACCCCCACATGAACATCCCCCCCACCCCCACATGAACGTCCCCCACCCCCACATGAACATCCCCCCCACCCCCACATGAACGTCCCCCCACCCCCACATGAAAGTCCCCCCCCCACCCCCCACATGAACGTCCCCCACCCCCACTTGAACGTTCCCCCCCCCCCACCCCCACATGAACGTCCCACCACCCCCACATGAACGTCCCATTTTTTTTCTTTCTCTCCCCCCCCCCCCCCCTCTCAAGAAGGAAAGAGAAAGGAATGTTTTCCTAGCTTGTAGTCAATAGAGGCTAAAGAAGATTGTGCATGGGCCTAGCAACATGATCATGGCTAATAATTGCTACAAATAGCACCAATAAAAGAGCGCATGGTGACGCTTTGGTACAGACTTAGCCTAAGACCTATCTCAGATGTCAGCCGTCATTATGTGTGCATTGAATGTTCATGTCAATTTTGGTGAACAGCGATATTTTAATATATCCTAATTGTATTGACTACCTGTTTAGAGTAAGTGCTAAATGTGTACAGGAACTTAGTTTCCTGTTACAGTGAATGATGTATCATCCGTATCCTTTGTGAGCACAGAGACTAACAACAATGTTAAGCGCAACATGCTGCCCACATTTAAGGTCGACACTTGGAAACAGGTTATGTTACAACAGCCTGGCCAGCAAGGTTGGAATAAGCACAGCGGGATCAAGATGCTGAGCAGCGCATGAGCTACAGTGTTCAGCGACGCATAGCTGACTGCTAGCGTCAGGGCCAGCGAACGATAGCTGCCAAGACCCTTCTACACCTCCACGCGGTGATCCTGGATAACAGGCTGCAGCAGAGCAGACTGGCTAAGGAGAAGGGATCGAAGAGGGAATGCTAACCCGTTACTCAAAAATGCTTGTTAAAGTCGGAGTGTTGGACCGAAAGGTGCAAATATCGCAGTCAAGCTGTAAACTACGACACAACGCATTCCGTTCTCTGGACTACATTCTGCTACTTACTCTTTCAGGGTTTGGTAGCGGGAGATTGAGAACGAACGAAGAAGAAGAAGAATAAGCACAGCGATTTGCGTAGTGGCGAGACTGTTGGAAATCCGTGCATTGCACTACAACAAGAAGGAATCAAAGACACTTCTTTAGTACACCCCGGGGAAGTCAGAACAGCCATTGCACACCAACAGAGAACAATCATGGAGAGGGAAGAACTCAGTATTAATTATTCCTAGAACACCGTACAAGGTCTGTTCACAAAGTGCTGCACCTTTCTTTGGGACTGCATTCACGTCTCCCAGCTGTTTAGCTATTGTTGGAAATATTTCGAGAAGACGGGTTTGGGAATGATGCACAACTCGGCTGTTGCGTTTCGTATAATGTCTTCTCGGGACTCAAATCAAATCTCTTTCAGTGGCATCATCAGCTTGTGCAACAGCCAACAATCGCAAGGAGCCATGTCTGATAATAGGGAACGTGACGTACCAGAGAAATGCCTTCGTGAATCCCGTGCGTCGCAAACAATCGGCGCTGGGCTCAACCAGAACTAGGCAGCTCCATCATGACAACGCACCTGCTCATTCTTCACATCTGATTCAGACTTTCTTGCGTAATTAACACAACATTTTGCTGGTTCGTCAGGCCCTCTATTCTCCTCACACGACTCTTTTGGGATGTTTGGCTGTTCCCCAAGCAGAAACTGCCGCTGAATGGTACCCAATTTGAGTCACGAGAAGACATTATGCGGAACGCTGTGCTTCATTTCCAAAAAGGCCTTACTGAAATGCTTCCAACAATAGCGGAACCACTGAAAGAAGTGTGTGCAGTCCCAATGAGAATACTTTGAAGGGGATTAGGGATTATCATCTCCAGGTCAGTGATGTTCTTCCCGGCCAAAGGTCCACTACATTTTAACAGACATCGTATATTTATTGTTGATATTATTGTTCTGCTAAATATAAGTACAAAATCCTGTTGTAATATTCCGTGAGGTTATATTTCGTCATGTTATTTGTTATATTTCGTGATTTTAATTGCGAGTTTTTGTCTTCTTGCCTAGGAGCCGTGGCTGGACACTAAAATAATCGAGCCGAGGTCAAACAGCCGAAGACGACGGAGTGAGTCGTTGATGTGTGTGGAGAACTCTACAGACACCAGGTGCTGCAGACACCCTCTGCTGGTTGGGTTCGCTGAATTTGGATGGAACTGGATTATAGCTCCCACTCACGTCAAGGCTGATTACTGCACAGGAGAATGTCGCTTGACCATGCAGGCCAACACGCCTTACAGCTGGGTTAACCAACAGACCCCAGGTTCCAGCTCATGTTGTACCCCAACAAAATTGTCCCCGCTAGCCCTGCTATACTTTGATGAGTCTATGAACATTGTCTATCAGATCTTACAGAATATGAAGGTCGACAGGTGTGGTTGTGCGTAAACTGAAGGAAAGTATTTTATTTGGATCTGTCTGCGTGAGTGTGTTTATGTGAATGTGTGTGTGTGTATGTGTGTGAATATGTGTGTGTGTGTGTGCGTGAGGTAGTGTTTGTGGCCGTGATGGTGTACATGTATGAATGTGTGTAAGTGTGTGTGTGTTGGTGAGTGTCTACGCCAGTATGAGTGTGTCTGTGTGTACATGAGCGTATATTTACGTGAGTGTGTGTATGTGTGTACATATACGGGTATGTGTGTGTGTATGTGCGTACTTAAGTGTATATATATATATATATATATATATATATATATATATATATATATATATACTTATATATAATTGAGTGTGTGTCTTCAAGGCTGTGTGCCTGTTTAATTGTCTATCTGGGAGAGTGGAGAGTGAGGACCTGTATGAGTGTCTGTCTGGGAGAGTGGGACTTGTATGAGTGTCTGTCTGGGAGAGTGGGGCCTGTATGGGTGTCTGTCTGGAAGAGTGCGGACCTGTATGGGTGTCTATCTGGGAGAGTGGGGCCTGTATGGGTGTCTATAGGAAAGTGAGTTCCTGTATAAGTGTCTGTCTGGGAAAGCGATGGTCTGTATTAGTGTCTGTCTGGGAGAGTGAGTGCCTGTTTGATTGTCTGTCTGGGAGAGTGAGGACCTGTATGAGTGTCTGTCTGGGAGAGTTTGACTTGTATGGGTGTCTGTCTGGGAGAGTGGGGCTTGTATGGGTGTCTTGTCTGGGAGAGTGGGGCTTGTATGGGTGTCTGTCTGGGAGAGTGGGGATTGTATGGGTGTCTGTCTGGGAGAGTGGGACTTGTATGGGTGTCTGTCTAGGAGAGTGAGTGCCTGTTTGATTGTCTGTCTGGGAGAGTGAGGACCTGTATGAGTGTCTGTCTGGGAGAGTGGGACTTCTATGGGTGTCTGTCTGGGAGAGTGGGGCTTGTATGGGTGTCTGTCTGGGAGAGTGGGACTTGTATGGGTGTCTGTCTGGGAGAGTGGGGCTTGTATGGGTGTCTGTCTGGGAGAGTGGGGCTTGTATGGGTGTCTGTCTGGGAGAGTGGGACATGTATGGGTGTATGTCTGGGAGAGTGGGGCTTGTATGGGTGTCTGTCTGGGAGAGTGGGGCTTGTATGGGTGTCTATCTGGGAGAGTGGGGCTTGTATGGGTGTCTGTCTGGGAGAGTGGGGCTTGAATGGGTGTCTGTCTGGGAGAGTGGGGCTTGTATGGGTGTCTGTCTGGGAGAGTGGGGATTGTATGGGTGTCTGTCTGGGAGAGTGGGACTTGTATGGGTGTCTGTCTAGGAGAGTGAGTGCCTGTTTGATTGTCTGTCTGGGAGAGTGAGGACCTGTATGAGTGTCTGTCTGGGAGAGTGGGACTTCTATGGGTGTCTGTCTGGGAGAGTGGGGCTTGTATGGGTGTCTGTCTGGGAGAGTGGGACTTGTATGGGTGTCTGTCTGGGAGAGTGGGGCTTGTATGGGTGTCTGTCTGGGAGAGTGGGGCTTGTATGGGTGTCTGTCTGGGAGAGTGGGACATGTATGGGTGTATGTCTGGGAGAGTGGGGCTTGTATGGGTGTCTGTCTGGGAGAGTGGGGCTTGTATGGGTGTCTATCTGGGAGAGTGGGGCTTGTATGGGTGTCTGTCTGGGAGAGTGGGGCTTGAATGGGTGTCTGTCTGGGAGAGTGGGGCTTGTATGGGTGTCTGTCTGGGAGAGTGGGGCTTGTATGGGTGTCTGTCTGGGAGAGTGGGGCTTGTATGGGTGTCTGTCTCGGAGAGTGGGGCTTGTATGGGTGTCTGTCTGGGAGAGTGGGGCTTATATGAGTGTCTGTCTGGGAGAGTGGGGCTTGTATGAGTGTCTATATGAAAGTGAGTTCCTGTATAAGTGTCTGTCTGGGAAAGCGATGGTCTGTATTAGTGTCTGTCTGGGAGAGTGAGTGTCTGTTTGATTGTCTGTCTGGGAGAGTGAGGATATGTTTGATTGTCTATCTGGGAGAGTGAGTGTATGATTGATTGTTTATCTGGGAGAGTGAGGATATGTATGAGTGTCTGTCTGAGAGAGTGAGTGTATGTTTGATTGTCTATCTGTGAGAGTGAGGACCTGTATGAGTGTCTGTCTGAGAGAGTGAGTGTATGTTTGATTGTCTATCTGGGAGAGTGAGGACCTGTATGAGTGTCTGTCTGAGAGAGTGAGTGTATGTTTGATTGTCTATCTGGGGGAGTGAGGACCTGTATGAGTGTCTGTCTGAGAGAGTGAGTGTATGTTTGATTGTCTATCTGGGAGAGTGAGGACCTGAATGAGTGTCTGTCTGAGAGAGTGAGTGTATGTTTGATTGTCTATCTGGGAGAGTGAGGACCTGAATGAGTGTGTGTCTGGGAGATTGAGTGCCTGAATGAGTGTGTATCTGGGAGATTGAGTGCCTGAATGAGTGTATGTCTGGGAGATTGAGTGCCTGAATGAGTGTGTGTCTGGGAGATTGAGTGCCTGAATGAGTGTGTGTCTGGGAGATTGAGTGCCTGAATGAGTGTGTGTCTGGGAGATTGAGTGCCTGAATGAGTGTGTGTCTGGGAGATTGAGTGCCTGAATGAGTGTGTGTCTGGGAGATTGAGTGCCTGAATGAGTGTGTGTCTGGGAGATTGAGTGCCTGAATGAGTGTGTGTCTGGGAGATTGAGTGCCTGAATGAGTGTGTGTCTGGGAGATTGAGTGCCTGAATGAGTGTGTGTCTGGGAGATTGAGTGCCTGAATGAGTGTGTGTCTGGGAGATTGAGTGCCTGAATGAGTGTGTGTCTGGGAGATTGAGTGCCTGAATGAGTGTATGTCTGGGGTAGTGAAGGCCTTTGCGAGTGTGTCGGCTTGGATGTGTATGCCTGCGTGTGTGTGTCTGTAAGAATGCTGACCCGTATACTTGTGTGTATGCTGGTGTGTATGCTGGTGTGAGTATGTGTAAAGATGGAGAGCGGGAGTGGGCGGGGCTTGAAATGTAATTTGGTTTAATGTAAGAAGATGGCTACTAATTTAAGGTGATACAGAAATCGAGCAAAAATATAGTTTCAGCAATAAATGGTCACATAAATATATGGTTCTAAGTGTACATAACTAGATAAATTAGTGATCATAAGTGTACATGGCTAGAGAAATAGGTAGGCTTAAGTGTACAAGACTAGAGACATTTATGGTTATATGTGTACATGACTATAGAAATTGATGGTCATAAGTGTAGATGACTAGAGAAAGTGATGGTCATAAGTGTACATGACTAGATAAATTGGTAGGCATAAGTGTACATGACTAGAGAAATATGTGGTCATAAGTTGTTCCCATCTTATGATCTGCAAACCCATGGGTTGTCCACGTAATGTTAAATAGAAGTTAGTAGGGAGGGGGGGGGGGGGGGATGTAATTCAAGAACCATATCTGGCTCACAATTTAGATCTTTCGTGTGTCGTTTTGTATTGTCACCTCTAGTGTGTGGCTAGAGTAGGAGGACGCTACGGATTATCGTTGTCTTAGAGGGTTCACGGTTTAGTTTGGGAACCACTGCAAGATAAAAATACATGATCAGAGAATAAGTCAAATGTTTTTGACAAGAAAGACTTCTTCAGATATAGTTGCAAATAGACAAGTTTGTCTTCTTCTCTTATCCGCTTGATTAAACGTAAGACTTGATAGTGCTGATGTACTGTAGCTGGCACTGTTTTAATGTTATCAATGGATCCCAGAAATTGCTGATGTTTCTTGTATGTTTTTGCAACGCACGTTAAAAAACGTTACTGGCGTTATAGCTTTCAAGTTAACGCGCAAGTAAATGCTGTAATTATTCAATAAATCCGTGCTTCTTTTATCATGTTTTTAAATGTGAAATGTGTGTTGAACGATAATTAATTTGATGAAGCTGTCCCGAGCGTTTATATATGTGTAAGTTTTGGAATTTGTCAATGTATACAAAAAATATTCACCAAACGTATAACAGGTGATATACAATGCTGATTACATTATACGTATATTTTACTCGTTGGCAAAAACATATACGTACATACATATGGTATTTATGGTTTAGAAGTGTCCAGGAAATTATCCCACGCACCATTCAGCCACGTCATCAGAATGAAATGAAGAGCTCTAAAAGAAGAATATAGCCGACCAGCACGTGCCAGTACAATGTTTCAGAAAGCAATATATGTTCGCCCACACAATCATCCACACACGATCGAGAGAGCGGACGTGTCTGCCCACATAAGCATCCACACACGATCGAGAGAGCCGACGTGTTCAATACGCCAAACCGGATTATTACTGAGACCAAGAGATACGAGATTTATCATCGGATTTGTTCATCCCAACTTGTCTTTCCATTTTTGTTCAGCATATTCGATTCAAAATAATAACTACTCTAGAAAGGGGGCGTACGGTAATGCTCATTTCTGTTTGTTGTGTACATTATCCACCGTCTGTTTGTGATCATTTCTGTTTCTTGTGTTGTGTACATTATCCACCGTCTGTTTGTGATCATTTCTGTTTGTTGTGTACATTATCAACCGTCTGTTTGTGATCATTTCTGTTTGTTGTGTACATTGTTCACTAGCTGTTTGTGCTCATTTCTGTTTGTTGTGTACATTATCCACCGTCTGTTTGTGCTCATTTCTGTTTCTTGTATACATTGTCCACTGGCTATTTATGCTCCTCTCGGTTGGTCTAGTGTGTGAATTGTTCAATAGCTGTTTATGCTCCTCTCTGTTTGTCTACTGTGTACGCTGTCCCCTGGCTGTTTATGCTCCTCCCTGTTTGTCTACTGTGTACGCTGTCCCCTGGATGTTTATGCTCCTCCCTGTTTGTCTACTGTGTACGCTGTCCACTGGCTGTTTATGGTCCTCTCTGTTTGTCTACTGTGTACGCTGTCCCCTGGATGTTTATGCTCCTCCCTGTTTGTCGACTGTGTACGCTGTCCCCTGACTGTTTATGGTCCTCTATGTTTGTCTACTGTGTACGCTGTCCCCTGACTGTTTATGTTAATCTCTGTTTGTAAATTGTGTACGCTGTCCCCTGACTGTTCGTGGTCCTCTATGTTTGTCTACTGTGTACGCTGTCCCCTGACTGTTTGTCTACTGTGTACGCTGTCCCCTGACTGTTTATGTTAACCTCTGTTTGTCTACGGTGTACGCTGCCCCCTGACTGTTTATGTTAACCTCTGTTTGTCTACTATGTACGCTGTCTCCTGACTGTTTATGCTCCTCTCTGTCTGTTTACTGTGTACGCTGTCCCCTGACTGTTTATGTTAACCTCGGGTTGTCTACTGTGTACGCTGTCCCCTGACTGTTTATGCTCCCCTCTGTTTGTCTACTATGTACGCTGTCCCCTGACTGTTTATGCTCCTCTCTGTTTGTCTACTGTGTACACTGTCCCCTGACTGTTTATGCTCCTCTCTGTCTGTCTACTGTGTACGCTGTCCCCTGACTGTTTATGCTCCCCTCTGTTTGTCTACTATGTACGCTGTCCCCTGACTGTTTATGCTCCTCTCTGTTTGTCTACTGTGTACGCTGTCCCATGACTGTTTATGCTCCTCTCTGTTTGTCTACTGTGTACGCTGTCCCCTGACTGTTTATCTCCTCTCTGTTTGTCTACTGTGCACGCTGTCCCCTGACTGTTTTAAAAGCGCAGCATTTATTAACTGGCATGGTCTGTGTTAAGAAATGCATTCCCCGATTTGAGCGTTTTTTTATTGACGCCCCTGATAAATGCAAAAATAGCACCTCAATGTTTACAAATAATTTTTTGTATTATTTCTGACAGCTTTTCAGTGGAGGGGCAGATAGACAGCTTGTAATCCACGTTTTCGACACGCACCTGTCTACCTAACTGTAAAGTGTAATGGCAGTGAGGAAAGGAACTGTTCATAGTTACCCCATCTAAGCGATGGAGTCTCTAATATTTCCTCAACGATCACCTACAGTTGGATCACGTTGATATTTTTGTTAACCAATTATTTCTGCATGCAGGGATCCCAAGGGTGCGAGGCCCGTTTGAGGATTAATTATAAAACGAGGCATAAAATCGGCTCTGTTTGAGATTACGTTGTTTATATATGTATGTTTAGTCTTATGTATATTCATAGAAAATATTCTTGATACAATTGTTCTTAAACATGTATGTTTTTCCCTGTTAGCACAAACACTGAGGGATTTGGATGTGTTACAAAGAATTCAGTCCCAAACACGGAGAGATTTGGATGTGTTGCGAAGATTTCAGCCACAAACACTGAGGGATTTGGATGTGTTGCAAAGATTTCAGCCACAAACACTGAGAGATTTGGATGTGTTGCGAAGATTTCAGCCACAAACACTGAGGGATTTGGATGTGTTGCAAAGATTTCAGCCACAAATACTGAGAGATTTGGATGTGTTGCGAAGATTTCAGCCACAAACACTGAGGGATTTGGATGTGTTGCGAAGATTTCAGCCACAAACACTGAGAGATTTGGATGTGTTGCGAAGATTTCAGCCACAAACACTGAGAGATTTGGATGTGTTGCAAAGATTTCAGCCACAAACACTGAGAGATTTGGATGTGTTGCAAGGATTTCAGTCACAAACAACGGTCTTGCTTGTTCACGATATGTCCATGTGTCCCTTTCAATGAAACCAAAATACTAAACAGGGTTGTGGTTTTGAGTCATTTTGTAAAACATGCGCTGTAGAAACCACTAGCGTCGCTGCCTCCGCCATAACAACCATTAACACGTGCTCTATCGCGCCCTTCTGCGATAAGGTCAGGGTCAGCGGTAACCCGTTGGTTGTTGGAGTAAAATAAAAGGAATCCGCTATCTTGCCCTTGAGTACCATGTAGTTCCAATGTTTCACGCAGTGTATTTCTCTATCTACTGATGTGCGCCTATTAGACGCTTCTAATTTTAAATGTACCAGAACATTTTTTTAGTGTCATTCTAGTCAGACATGCGTACAACATGCTCGACCAATGTAACTTTTCGACCAGCTGACACGCTGGCTCCATTGAGCTTATTAAGACATTGCTGAGCAACTTAAACTCTGTGTCAGATCCTACTATAAGACCACCAGATCTTAGACAAGTGAACATGCCTTCGTTGTAACATACACAATATACATGCAGACAAGGAAACGTAGATGCAGTTCTCAAGCACACTAAATCTTATATGTCAGATACGGAGTATATAGAAAGACAGTTGTGCGTTTATTCTCTTTCAACTATGTGCAACAAGAGCACGGACAGGAAAGCCAATATATCGCTGGACCATATAACATGTCATGTTTTATAAAATATAATATGTTATTTATTTGATACAGAATCAGTAGTTTATGTAAATTTTTCTGTTTGATTTAAGTTTTTTGAGTGAGTATAACAAATAATGTAGCAGAGAACAGTAGGACATGCGTTTCGTGACAACTTAATTCATTATCAACAGGTTAGTCAGTCCGGAGACTGGTGTGAAATATCTTCTGATTCTGTCACGCCCTCTGTTCTCAGCAGATCTCTTGAGCCCAGTTTAAGTCTGCATTCCATTGTTCTTGCAAGCCTCTGTCATGTCCTTGTTTCTTGGAGGTCCCTTTCTTTTTCCATGAATTTTGTCTTTTAGTATTTTCAATAAAAGACCTCCATGTCTGCTGTGTCATTAGTTGTTTTTGTGATCCTCCATCTTTCAGTACTTGTTTATGTGACCTTTTTCCTGTCCAGCTCACACTTTGCATTCTGCAACAGCACCACATCTCAAAAGCTTATAATGTTTTTCATCCTTTTTGTGTATAACCCGTGTTTTAGAGCCGTATAATGCGACGGACCAGATATGTCAAGTGATTATTCGTTTCCGAAGCTCAATATTATATTATTTGTTGTTAGACGTTTTTTGTTTCTCACGAAATGCCTTTTTTACTACTGCGATCCTAGTTCGAATTTCAACATCGCAGAGAGCATCCTCTGTAAAAATTTGTAAAAAGTAAAAAAAAGGATGAAAAACCTCCGCACTTACACTATGATCTGTCCCTCGATGATGATATATATAATCTTTGGGGTTGTTTGGCAATTACCGTTGCTTTTGTGTTACTAGCATTTATCCTCATACAAAATGTTTTGGCTGTGTAGTTGATCCCGGTAAGTTGTAATGATTTCTCTATTCTTCCTATGATGTCTTGATCATCCAGAAATTTGATGGCATTTATTCGTTTTCCATTTACTTTGACCCTTTGTTGCAATTTCTGGTGAAGTCTTCTATTATCATCTCCGAATACAGATTAAATAGGCTTGGAGATAATAAACATACCTATCTCACCCCTTTCTTGATTGCATCTGAGTTTGTGATTCCGCTGTGTGTTTTTCATACACGTTCTGTATTAGTTTAATTTTAGCTCTATCCGCCATAAGTTGTTCTAAAATAGGCAAAAGTTTGTTGCACCACACCATGTCGAAGACCTTTTCATAGTGAATAAAGCAAATGAAAAGAGGTCTACTTTGTTCTACCGTCCTCTCTGCAAGAAACCTCAGTGTTCCCATTGGATCTCTTGCGCCTCTATCCTTTCGAAATTCAGACTGGATTTAATTTAGCACAGATGCTCTCTAAATTCTTCTCTTAATTATCTACAGAAGAATTGTCGAAGCATGGGATATTAGACTAATCGTAGGAAATAGCTGCAATAAATTGGATTCTGCTTTTTTGGGTATTGGAATGAAAACTGATGTTATGTATACCATATTCCATTTTGGTAAATATTGTTCATATGTTGAAAAAAAATCATTCTTGTAGGGTTTTACCTACTGCTATATTGAGTTGAATGGGTATATTATTTATCCCTGCTGCTTTGTTTAGCGAAATGAAGCGAAGAGCAGTGACACATTCTACTCTAGTTAGTTGTATACTTTGCTTCCAAATCAGCCTCCTTAAAAATAGTATCAACTTGGATGGTGTAGTTTTCATTGTTATAAAATTCTCTTACGTATTCTCCAATTTCTTCTTTGTGTCTTTCTTCCATCCTACTCAGTATTTCTATGGTCACTCAAGGTTTCCTGTGTTCTACTTTCCTTCTTTGAATAGTTTCTTCTGCTGCATCCGTTATTGTTATCTGTATACATTTCCACTAGCCTTCTTTGTTTTTGGATTCATGCTGTTGTTTTCTGATGTTCTCTTCTACCTTCTGTTGAAATTTAGCCCAACTTGTCCAAAGCAGTGATGTTCCATCTTGATCTTTTAGTTTGTTTCGATATTTTCTTCCATCGTAGTTGGCATTTCATCATAAGCAGGCTGTGGTCTATATCAGCATCTGCTCCAGAATATGCTGTGAATTTCTTTATTTGATTATGATATTGTGTTTTCACCAGAATGAAGTCTAATTTATATGTTAAGATTGCCCAGGCTAGTCCACCTATACCGTCTTCTATTAGGAACTTGATGCCAAGTTTTAGTTTTCATTTACTTGTCGTCTTACTTGCAAAACTCAATTAATCATTGTCCTCTTCCATTTTTTTTCCTATTTTATATTTCCCTACTAAATCCTCTTAATGACCCTCTCCAGCTGTTACATTCCAGTCTTCCATTATAGAAGCGTGCTTTGTTGCTTTAGCTGATTAGAATATTTCTTCTATAAAGTTGTATATCTCTTCTACCTCTTCATCGTCATGGTTTGAAGTGAGCATGTCAACTTGTATAATAACTGTGTCTACCATTGCCGTAGCTAATCTTGACCAAATATTCAGTGGTTGTAAATTGAGACATCTGTTACTGCTGCGTGTTTGTTCAGCACGAACGACACTCCTTGCCCGTTTGCATTTCCTTAGTGAATTACACGATATTCATGGCTCTGATATTTCCCATCTTCTTCCCCTCTTGTCTCACTCAATCCAAGGATGGTTATATTCAATCTGTCTATTTCCTTCTGTGTTTTTCAACTTTCCAATTTTCCTCATTGTCCTAATATTTCATGTTGTGGTGTTTGAACACAGGTTTCTCTGTGACATGATCAGAAACGTGAACTTGGGAGGTTAATGTGATGGGTTTCTCTGTGATATGATCAGAAACGTGAACTTGGGAGGTTAATGTGACGGGTTTCTCTGTGACATGATCAGAAATGTGAACTTGGGAGGTTAATGTGACAGGATTCTCTGTGACATGATCAGAAACGTGAACTTGGGAGGTTAATGTGACGGGTTAATTTGTAACATGATCAGAAACGTGAACTTGGGAGGTTAATGTGACGGGTTTCTAATTGCCATCCACATCTACGTAGAGAATTTACATATTCTTTAATTTTAAAACAGCAAATTTTGTCTGCCAGACCAAGTGGGTGCCCTGTTCTGCTCACTGTTCATGTTTATACTAATTCCGTTCTCCTTTCTTTACTCAAAAACTTTTCAATCACTGAATCATAATATGAGTCTTTCAGTTTTAAGTCTTGCACCATTTATTTTTCTATAGAAATGATACTCAAGTCACTCAAACGATGTTGACTCTGACTGCATCTACAAGAGCTATGTATCCCATTTAAAGCAGAACATTAGCGTTATACAGAGCTTGTAGTGCTTGGAATAGATACAAATAAGTTCCCTTAATGTGAACATATCTTTCAGTCCAGATGCTAAATCCTCGACTTTCATAACTTAGTCAAGTCAAGTCATCCCGTAACCTGTGAGGTCATTGGGGAACACCCCCACAACACGTCACTCCTCGTTGTCAGCGGCCGCTGGCCTGTGCCCCCTCTAGTCGGAGATTGGTCCATTCTTTTTTGTTGTCCTCTCATCTCTTTTTGAGGCGACGCCTTCCACCTTTTCATGCAGGATTGTATTTGATAAGCGGTTTTCAAAAGGCCCTATTGGTATTGTAATTCTTTCTGGTATTTCCTCATTTGTAACTCGGTCTTTGTCCGTGAGGTTTAGAAGTTTTCGGAAACATCTCATCTTCAAAACCTGCATTCTCCGCTGCAGGTCCATGCCTCACAAGCATAAACTTAACAAGTTCATAAATAAGCAACCCTTAAAATTCAAGGCTTACATAAATTAACTAGTTCACTTTTTTAAGACGGATGGAGATCAGGGTGGTTCCACAAGTCAATCTTCATGTACTTAGGCATTCATAAGCAAATGTTTGTCTGTAGTTATCACGTGTCTAGTGTGCCAGAAGTTTGACATATGCTCGTTTAGAAAATGACATGCATCTTGATTTTTACTTGTTCTACTACGTTTTGTAAGTTATTTATTGTTCATTTGTTTTTTTAATGAATATACATTCTAAATGTTCCTACTAATAAAATTTCAGTTCAACTCAAGATAGATCAGATGCAAACAATGAGAATTTGAGACATAATGTCTCTCACATGACGGTCAATGTTCGGGGAAATAACTGAAGCTGCTATACACAACGTGTTTTCTGGATAGGAATCCGTTATTCTTGTACCCGTTTTAGATTTAACGAACTTCATTCTAGAAAAAAACCAGATTGTGCATGATTAGGTGCTTCCAAATTGCGTTATTCTCTTCCGAGCCGTAGTTGGGAGTTTTGGATGCTTGTTTTATGGGAAATATATATCTTGTAGTTCAATTTGTTCCATTTCTAATTCAAAGAATTCAACCCGTTCACCAATGGATCACAGTGAAAATAATTGTTCTGGCTTGAAATGATGAGCATTTTCATCTTTATTTGAAGTTTTTTCTGAAACGACTTCATGGATCAACTATTCTTGAGTTTGTAAATTAGCATTCATTAAGATAAGATGTGGCGTCTACGAGAAATGTGAGAGCACCAGTCAGTATGTATTGCCTAACTCCTGCATGCATACAGATACTTCATTTTTCAAATTAGTAAATAAGCTGAACATCTTCCCCTTACATAGCCAAACACACCTTACAGTCAAAAGTGAGGGCTTTATGCTCGGATTGTACGTCTTCCAGAAGATTCTTATAACTGGCTGTGGTCTTAGTGCTCTCGACTTATGGACATTTATATACGAAACTATCGTGGTCATGACATGTTCGAATCTGATTCATTCTGCACATACGTTTTGTTATTTTAAAATGCATCGAAGCACACAATAAATCTTCTACATTGATGTTCATATCAGATAACTGATCTAATTTTCAGCAATTTTGACTCGATCATTGCTGGAAACCTATTGGTTGATACCACGATTAGTGTCTCCCACTCAAGGTCGAATTAAAAACAACAACAACACATTTCTCATCATGGAAAATGTCTTCTCCCATTGGTTGAAGACTAAGCAATACTTTCGTAAAAATGAATTTAGCTTCTACTTTGTGGAAACAAAGTCATCTGAGCGGTAAAAGAAGGGCAACTGAAAACGTTTCAAATTGTGGTGCAAGCTCCTTGGGATTAATTTTTATGCCACATTGATACGTTTGGCCACAGTCTAACAAGAAAGAAGTTTTTGTTCAATGTATTTGTTTTTATATACACAGTAATTTAATGACTGCACCGAGGCATACTTCCACAAAGTCTCCTTCGGAATATGGTTTTGAGTGCTTTGCAATTTTTGTCACTGCCAATAAAGCTTGCCCTAACAATGTTGTTAGCTTCATTAGTCAGTTTCCGGTGCATCATCCAATGAGCAGATGTATTCGTTTTTAAAATTGGGTATCTTATCTTTTCTCAGCCGACCTTTGACCTCGCAGTAATTGCTATTCTTGGTGTTATAATGCCTTTGTAGGTTGTACATTGTGAAAACAAAATAATTTCAAAATAAATAAACAAACAGGGCTTACATCTCTTTGACAAAATTCATCCACTTATCTCGAAATACACGCCCTTCACTGTTCAATTGGGTTTTCAATGATGCCATCTTAACAATATAGAACGACACAATTATAACAAAATGAAACTAATATCATTAATCACCAAAGTGCCATAAGATATCAATATTGTTCTTTATAATAAACTAGAACATTTACACAACTTTATAACACTCAATTCAATATTTAGTTGTAGATGACGGTACTACTTGCTTGCACTAAACAATTTTCTTTACAGTTTTGATTGACCGTTTCTTGTTGCGTCAGATAAACTTATCCAGAATATAAATAATGACCCAGTAAACTCTCCTGCAGCCATAATGCAAGTTACCGTCAACCAAAAGCCAACCAATTACTGGGGCGACTACAAAATAACAAAACAAACCCCAGATAACACTAAGATCCAGCGAGATTGTGAAAGTGAGAATGATGTACTGGCGACACCCATCTCCATAGAGAAATTAAACAATGCAATACATCAAATGAAAGGAAACAAAGCAGCTGGCCCTGATGACTTCAGGACAGAGCAAATTATAACATTTGGACTAGACACCATCAACTGGCTGCTAAATATTTAAACACACGGTTTATGATCTCTGCAAATCTCTTAATTCTGGAGAGGAAATCCCACCGGACAAACCAGGAAACCCCCCCCCCCCCCCCCCCCCACAGAACCTAAAAATCTTCGAGCAGTGACGTCACTATGTTACCCGAGTAAGGTTTTTGTTAGAATAATCATGAACTATCGCCCACTCGATAGACAACGCCCATATCAAGGAGCAAGCGTGTTTCAGACCTAGGTCAAGCTGCAGCCAAATTCTTAACCTGACACAACTAATGGGGGCGGGTATGAACGCAAGCAGATCACAGGAGTGGCTTTTATTGATCTAAGAGCGGCAGACGGCTCTATAAATCACTACAAGCTGCTAACAAAGTTGTATTCTAGGACCGGAATACGGCTCTATAAATCACTAAAAGCTGCTAACAAAGTTATATTCTAGAACACGTACTGGCGCCACACGAAGTCCTTTAAATGTCCATTGTAGCAAGAAAGGGGGAGGGGTGGAGTGGGGGGTTTGGGGAAGGGAGGGAAGTCAATGTACAAAAAAACACCCACCCGCCCACACACACACGCATACATACTCACACACACACACAACTGGCGTGGCACATAAAAGCCTCCTAGCACACATGTTGTATAACACATGCAGCAACAACTAACCAATAGACACAGACGTGATGAATGCATCTATGCCGACAACACAGCAGTCGCTACCCAAGGAAATCGCATAATGTCCTACGCGATACACTACCAGGAAACAAAACGGAAGATGCATGCGAGAAGAAATATCTTCCGAACACTAACTATCTCTACGGGTGGAGCACAGCCAGATGTCCTCCGAATATCAGCACTCACATGATGTGTTTTTGTAGTTGAGTACGCCACGCCAGTTTGGACAACTCTGCACATGTCAAATTGGTTGATAAAGCAATAAATGAGGCTGGTCAGATAAGCTACATGGTGCCTAACACGTACTCCAACTGAAAAATATACAACATAATCTGCATAATACCATCTGAGACACGAGGAAGTGTCTCATCAGAAACCGAAAGGCAGAAACAGCCAAGCAACACAAGGCACCCTGTGTTTGGATCCCAGCCGCAGTGAACAAGGCTCAAATCTAGACGAAGTTTGACACCAGCCGCAGTGAACAAGGCTCAAATCTAGACGAAGTTTGACACCAGCCGCAGTGAACAAGGCTCAAATCTAGACGAAGTTTCACACCAGCCGCAGTGAACAAGGCTCAAATCTAGACGAAGTTTCACACCAGCCGCAGTGAACAAGGCTCAAATCTAGACGAAGTTTGACACCAGCCGCAGTGAACAAGACTCAAATCTAGACGAAGTTTCCTAAATTCAACTCAACCCCTGCTGGCTAGTCCTGGAAAACGACGCATCTAAAAATGAAATGAGCTAACGCAGGTTCCATGGGTCGAGCTGCGGGAGGAGCCTGCGCCTGGACACCACCTGTCTTATGTAACTAGGAAGTCACGTTACAGACTCAGAACTCCCGATGTAGAAATACTTAAAGAGATGGGGATACAGAGATGATGAGACATACTTCAGTGGAGCAACTCAAAACCATCAAATGATCTGCCCAGAACACCAAATGATCTGCCCAGAACACCAAATGATCTGCCCAGAATACCAAATGATCTGCCCAGAACACCAAATGATCTGCCCAGAACACCAAAATGATCTGCCCAGAACACTAAATGATCTGCCCAGAACACCAAATGATCTGCACAGAACACCAAATGATCTGCCCAGAACACCAAATGATCTGCCCAGAACACCAAAGATCTGCCCAAACCATCATGGAAAATGTTAAATGGACGATATGTTGAAAGGGAAGGACACGGCAATCCAAGTGGGTAAATATTGGAAACATGGTGTCCGTCGCGGTCCCAGGATTGTCTGATGTGATGTCCAGGATAATGGAAGTAAGCTAGCTTCACCTGCCCCAACGTGAACTTATTTCCCCTTATAAAGTTCACGCGTTTAACACTTCACAAACGACAGAACTGATGTCAACATCGACTACTCATGAAATACTTGAGAGACGACAGAACTGATGTCAACATCGACTACTCATGAAATACTTGAGGGACGACAGAACTGATGTCAACATCGAATACTCAGGAAATACTTGAGAGACGACAGAACTGATGACAACATCGGCTACTCAGGAAATACTTGAGGGACGACAGAACTGATGTCAACATCGACTACTCAGGAAATACTTGAGAGACGACAGAACTGATGTCAACATCGACTACTCAGGAAATCATTCAAAGGAACTCATTATTATTTGTTTGTTATTAATTTAATTCCGGTATTTAATTTTTTTATTTATTTTTATTGTATGTGTTTGCCTCACTAGTTTCTACTGGCGGAGGCGCGCCTATTCCACCCTAGACCGTAGTCAACTGGGCGATATTAAGACGCATAAACCAGTGCTTGGATGTATGTGTGCATCTGTATGTACCTATGCTAGATTTGTGCGCTCTCAGAAGCTATCCCAACCAAAGTGCAATGAGTAGGCTCTCGAAGCTTTATATCAAGCTTTTATTGAACATGTCATGACCTTTTTACTCATGTCTGTTTCTTCCACGTTAACCAACTTCCACATAACCTAGAGCTAAAATTGCCCACACAGCCTCTACTATATAGTACGACTTGTTAATCTATCAACTTTAGACGAATGCTGCACAGGTCATTCGAGAAATATACGTGACCAAGTGATGAGCGGCGCAGATAGTAAGGCATTGACTTTGAAAGTGATGAAGAAATAGATCAATCGGTGCTATGGAAATAATAAATAAAATATTTTAAAAGCCAGTAAATTAATTCACAAAAGAAACAGCAAAATACAAAAATTGCACTCCTGTAGTCCCCAAAATAAAAATAACAATTGTTAGTATAAAAAGAAGCGTGTACCGACAAATGTAGCCTCTTTTATTGACGTGAATTTATCCTTGATTACAAGGTAACAGTCCGTAAGAGGCTGGCGTGTAAGATTCTGTTACATTTTGGAAACGTACTCGCGAGCCACACGTATAAGCATGCTCTATATAGTCTACGAGGAAAAGTTCCAACATAACCTTAGTACCGGCATGTCACATTCTGCTCTTCGCAAATAATCTGGTGGCCTTTCCTCGTGTTATTTAGGATTGGTGCAAGGAAAGGTTCTATATTTAGCAGGTAAGATAACGTCTCAACATTTAGAAGCTAATGCGCCAGGTAAGACGGTTGACGTCTATACATTTAGAAGTTCAAACGTCTGGTAAGACGATGAACGTCTCTACATTTAGAAGTTCAAACGTCTGGTATGGCGAGGGACGTTTTCACACTTTGAAGTCCAAACGTCAGGTAAGACGAATGAAGTCTCTATATTTAGGAGTTCAAACGTCTGGCATGGTAAGTGACATCTCTGCATTTAAAAAGTCAAACATCTGGTAAAGGGAGTGACGTCTATACAATTAGAAGTTCAAACGTCTGGTAAGACGATGAACGTCTCTACATTTAGAAGTTCAAACTTCTGGTATGGCGAGGGACGTTTTCACACTTTGAAGTCCAAACGTCAGGTAAGACGAATGAAGTCTCTACATTAAAAAAATTCAAACGTCTGGCATGGTAAGTGACATCTCTGCATTTAAAAAGTCAAACATCTGGTAAAGGGAGTGACGTCTATACAATTAGAAGTTCAAACGTCTGGTAAGACGAGTAACGTCTCTACATTTAGAAGTTCAAATGGATGGTAAGGCAAGTGACGTCTCTTCATTTTTAAGATCAAACGTCAGGTAAGAATCTATTGTTTCTAATTCTCACAAATTGATAGTAAAGGTAGTTGTTCAGTTGATGTTCTGGTCATTTCACTATTTTGGAGAGGTGATGATGGGGGTTATGGTGTAGGTGAAGGTGTCGGTGGTGGTGTGATGGTGGGAGTTATGGTGTAGGTGAAGGTGTGAGGGATGGTGGGCGTGATGGTGTGGGTGATGGTGTCGGTGGTGGTGTGAGGGTGTGGGTTATGGTGTAGGTGAAGGTGTGAGGGATGGTGGGCGTGATGGTGGGGGTGATGGTGTCGGTGGTGGTGTGATGGTGTGGGTTATGGTGTAGGTGAAGGTGTGAGGGATGGTGGGGGTGATGGTGTGGGTGATGGTGTCGGTGGTGGTGTGATGGTGTGGGTGATGGTGGGGTTGAGGGTGTGCGTGTTGGGTTTGATAGTGTGAGTGATAGTGTGTGTGATGGTGTAAGTGGTGAGGGTGGTGGTGTTGGTGATGGTGTGGGTGATGGTGTGGTGATCGTGTGGGTGGTGGTGTAGGATGGTGTGGTGATGGAGTGGGTGATGGTGTGAGTGGTGGGGGTAATGGCGTGGGTGATGGTGGGGGGGGGATCATGTTGGTGATGGTGGGGTTGAGGGTGGGAGTGGTGATGGGGGTGGTAATGGGGGTGAGTGATGGTGTGAGCTATGATGTGAGTGATGGTGGGGGTGATGTCGTTGGTGATGGTGGGGATGGGGGGGGGGAGCGGGTGATGGTTTTGTTGATGGTGTGGATGATGGTGTGGGTCATGGTGTGGATTAGGGTGTTGGTGAGGGTGTGGATGATGGTTATAGTATGAGTGAGGGTGTGGATTTGGGTGTGCGTGATGGTGTCGGTGATTGTGTAAATTAGGGTATAGGTGGTGGTGTGGGTGATGGTGTGGGTGATAGTGTTGGTGATGGTGTGGGTGATGAGGAGCGGATGGTCGAATCGTTTGGATGTCTGTCTTCTGACAACAAATATGCGCTCGAAACCTTGGCAAAATGAGATTTCCTCTTAAGTACGTAAAATAGAAACCTGGCCTGTACACCGACTGTATAGTGAAGCGGCTATTTTTCATTAGCTCTATAGATCATTCAGGTGGACCACAACAATGGTAATAACACCATGGTGATAATGCGTATGATAGATTAGGTCGGAGGTTAGCAGTCGGTCCCCAGCCCAGACTTCATCTAACCTGCGAAAAAGTTTCCAAAGTACACGAAATCTGGCCCGCTAGCAACATTCAGGCTGCTTCATCTGTCTATGATCAAAGATGGAGAAATCAAACTACAAGAGCACACTCTAATAATTTAGGAATCACATTTATAACACACAAATAATAATGAGTTGATTTGAATAGTTTCATGAGTCATGCATGTGCCCTCGATGTTGGTTGACTTCTAACGTTTTGAATTGTTTCATGAGTCACACATGTGCTCTCGATGTTGACTTGACTTCTAACGTCTGCAGAGTGTCAACTTGTGAATTCTATATTGTAATGCAAGTTACGCTTGACTGAGGTGAAGCCAACGCCACTAAATACGGTCCAATCAAAACCCTGAGATGAAAATCCTTGAGTGCACGCAAGCAGCACAGTCGACTTCAATTGGTAGTTTTGAATTGGGTATTTTATAAATTTGTGGAATACGAGTTTATTGTTTGTTGTTTATTGTTTTGATACGTTGCGGCACATTGCGATTGATTAAATTAGTTGTATTTTATTATAATTGTGTTAGTGTTCTAAATGATTGAAATGACAGGAAGACGATGAATGTGGACAATCATTGCTGTGAATGTCAAGAGAAGTTGACTGGTTATTCCTTTCTTGTCATGTAGAAGGAAAATATTCTTTGTTTGATTAGTTTTGAAACTATGTCCGCTCGGATAGACTACAATATAAAAACAGGCATTATAATACCAAGCACGCTATTTTCAAGGATGACAAGGGTCAACTGATTAAAGTACAGAAACAGAATTTCTTCTTTCTTCTTTGTTCGTTCTCAATCTCCCGCTACCAAGCCATGAAAAAAGTTTTGCAAGTAGCGGAATGTAGTCCAGAGAACAAAATGCGTGGTGTCGTGGTTTACAGCTTGACTGCGATATTTGCACCTTTCGGTCCAACACATCCGACTTCCGCAAGCATTTTTGAGTACCGGGTTGCCCTCCCTATTCGATCCCTTCTACTTAGCCAGTCTGCTCTGTTGCAGCTTGTTATCAAGGATCACCACGTGGAGGTGTAGAAGGGTCTTGGCAGCTCTGGTTCGCTGACCCTGACGCTAGCAGTCAGCTCTGGTTCGCTGACCCTGACGCTAGCAGTCAGCTCTGGTTCGCTGACCCTGACGCTAGCAGTCAGCTCTGGTTCGCTGACCCTGACGCTAGCAGTCAGCTCTGGTTCGCTGACCCTGACGCTAGCAGTCAGCTCTGGTTCGCTGACCCTGACGCTAGCAGTCAGCTCTGGTTCGCTGACCCTGACGCTAGCAGTCAGCTGTGAGTGGCCGACCGCTGATGTTTATGCGCTGTTCAGCGTCTTGTTCCCGAAACAGAATATATCTACTTCCCAGATGATTTTTCACAAGGAGAATAAAATTAAGCTGGCAACATTGTTCCGGCTTGCATTATTATCGGTAACAAAATTGCAAAGCACCGCAAGCGTTTTTTTCCAAACGAATATCTGTCCTATCATTAATGTGCTGAGTCATGATAAAGAGCAATGACATTCAACAAATAAGTCTCGTTAGGCCATGACTATAGTTAAAGTAAGATGGCCGCACCTGACTATCTGCGCTCTCGACTCGCTCCGGTGTTTGTGTTTTTTTCTGCTGTTTGCTAGTTCCTGTTCGTATTATAATTCACGACTCCGTCATCAGGTGGTATCAAGAACTTTTTTGGGTGGAATTCATGTGCTTTCGTTCGGTTATCCTGTCGTTATGCTGCATCTTGCTGCGGCCGTCCCTGACTTAATCCGCGAGAAAATGGTCCAGGATGGCGTTGAACGCTTTGCTTGACTGCACCACATAATTTAGCCGAGGTTTTCACTACTCAAGGGCCTTCCTGCTTGGACTGAAACCGACTTCCTCCTGCCACCCTTCCACCGGAGGTTAGACCATACCTCTCCCAACCCCGTATTCTCAGCACAGCAAGAGTCACACTGACCCTAAGGTGGGCACAATCCAGAGGCCACGAGGGCTGACGCGAAGAAACAGGGAGTCATACACGGACAGACTAGGAAAGCCAACACAAACATTGGTTCAACACACACTCCTCGTGGCCCTCATACTGAGGTTCGGAGTACTGGGCTCCACGTGGTGAAACTCTAGAAGTAACCACGCATGAACAATCCTCAGTAGTTAGACCTGGCAGTGGTCGATCGTCACAACGGGCATTTGACGCTTAAGCGTACACTGTTATTATTATTTCGACGAGACGTATTTCCGGAATGAGCGACGAAATAAAATGAAGCTTTAAAAAAACCCGTTTCACAATATCACGTTTTGACCTGTTCTAGACGAAAGCACAGACACCATCAAAACCGCTGATTTGGCTATATTCGTCAGCAAAGCTAAATTCAATTGTACGGAAGAATCACTTTCTCTTCAACCAACGAAATATGCCTCATGGAGAGAAGACATTTTCTATGATGAATCATTTTTTTACAACAAAAATAAATTCGAACTTGAGTGGAAGAAGTTAAACTGGAAATCAATCGATGGGACTCGTGCAATGATTGAGTCAAATTTAGGCGTTATTGCTGAAGTCAGTTCAGAGTTTATCTGATATGAACATTTCTACAGAAGATATGTGCGTGTGTGTGCGTCGATGCAATCAACACCAGCGTGTATGTAAAATCAAACAAATACTGCCACGGAAGTTTCGATCATAAATATCCCTCCGCTGAGAGCACTAAACCCCTGTGAGTTTTCAAGAATTAATTGTAAAAGTTCAATCTGAGAATGGATAGGCCAACTTCTACAGACAAGTTCTTTGGTTAAGAATGGAAAGGCCAACTTTTACTGTGAAGTTGTTTGGTTAAGTAAAGGAAATAGGCTGATACGCTTTTATGATTTGAAAGATAGGGCATCTTTGTTTTAATTGATATGAAATGGAAACTTTTGTGGAAGTTACAGAACAGAGGCTGGCTGTGTGATCTGCCATTTCACATTAATGAAAGATGAGATATATATTTTCATGGATATGAAATTTAAACTTTTGCGGGAGTTGGAGAATACAAACATGATGTTTGATCGACCATTTCACTTTAATGAACTCAATGTCACGTTACAAACTCAAGGGTAGTTTGTTCATGAGCTCCATGGACACATTGATTAAACAAAACTTTGACTGGGTCATTGATTACAATGATCTCGTTTTCCAACATTTGCGAAGCGGAACTAATTTTGATTACGATTCATTTCAGAATGGGTTGAACTCTTTTAACGAAAAATAAAATACCAGGCGATTGATGAGTACACAAACAACTTCAAAATTAATATCTCCTCCATTTCATGCCGTCGTTGTATTTAGACTCTGTAGAGCCTTCTAAACCAGCAAGGGGTCTCTGTAGGGAAGTGATCAAGCCGTTTGCTTCGTGTTCAGACAGTCGGGGCTCGAATTCTAGACGCGACAATCGGTTCATGATGTCAATTTTTCCGGAGATCCCTGGGTTCATCGCTGGATGGATCCCTAGGTTCATCGCTGGAGGGATCCCTGGGTTCATCCCTGGAGCTACGGAGTTTGTGCTTTGTGCGATGTTCTCGGCAGGTGGGATACCCTTCTGCTGAGAGAGACTGAGCCATATGGGGAAACCCGAGGTGATGAACTCAAACCCTCGCCTTTAACCTTTGACCTTTCTAAACCAGTATAATAAAGTTAAATTAAGGTAAGTTTAAGCTACACCCTTCTTTGGAAACTGAACTAAATGAAATGCAAGAGAAATTAAGATATGAAGACAGAAATAAAAGATGCTTAAAATATTGTCCGTGTCCTCAACACCACGTCAAACAACATGCTTCCAATGTTCAGCCACGTAACTTGACTTGTTGTATTTATATTACATGTTTCCAGAAGGTTTATGCAGATCATCATGTGCTCTAGGTTTTGTGCTGCTCCACTGTCGTATGTCTCATCATGCATATATCCCCATCTGGTTAAGTTTCCTGCATTGAGATACACCCCTTCGAAGTCTATTCAGTGATTTTAATGTTGCCTAAAGCAAGTAGTATCCAGATGCATGTTTCTCCCGCAGCTCGGTCCAGGAGACCCGTTTCAGCTTGTCCGTTTTTCAGTGCGGCTTTATCCGGAGGGTAAGTTGATTGTAAGAAACTTCGTCTGTATTTATGTCTTATGCCCTGCACCTGATACAAAAATAGGGTGCCTTCGGTCATTATTCTGTTTCTCTATTTCAGTTTCCGGTGCGACACTCCTTCGTGTGGTGGGTGTAACGCCGATTATGGGGTATATTTTTTCGGTTGGAGTCATTTTTAAGCACTTTCTTTACTTTCTGGCCAATCGCATTTATTGCTGAATCAATCAGTTTTGACATGCACACAGTTTTCCCAAAGTGGCCAGATGCAGATATCTAGGGACAAACACGAGGCGAGTGCTCATGTTCGGACATCTGGTTTTGCTCCACATGTAGTGCCACCATTTTCTGGATTACATTATTTGTTGCATGTATCTTCCGTTTTGTTTCCTGACAGTGCATCCCACAGGTCAGGGTGCGATCCAGGTATTTACTTTTATAAGAAATATTTCCTAGAGTACAAGTGTCCGAAACACACAACTTTTGTTCGGAAGATAATAACCAATTTTTAAACACTTACAAGTGCGAGAGCAATGATTTTTAGAATGAAGTGGGATTCAATGCTCTAGAGGTAAGGGTGAAGGAGATCGCGTGTTCGAATCACGGTGGAGACCGACATTGTTTGACTGGATCTTCTGATAAGAATTCCATGATCACTGGGTAGTGAGATCGGACTCCCGTGTTCAGTGCCGAGCACGTTAAAAATTTATTGTCAGTTGAAAATCGAAAAGACAATGCTAAATGGCCACTGCCCGAACAAAATTCACATTAAAAATATTCTCAAATTATTTGTACCTTTCTCCATGAGGTTTGTTAAGAACAGCTATACATGGCGCCTAATTGCCTGCGGGTCTACTTAGCTCTAGTGTTTAAGTCTATTAAGATGGACTCGCACATTGGTTAGGCCAACCGCCAAGAAACTGGTTGTATACAGACTCTGTAGAATGTTCTAAACCAGTAAAAAGACGTTAAGTTCAGTTCAGTTAAGTTAAGTTCAGTTCAGTTCGTGAAATCTACAACGGTGGCGAGAATAACAGATTCTCACAAGAAAACACTTAGCGTTTCGTTACTTGAGTTATTTGTTCAGAACATTGGCCGTCTTGTGAGCAGTAGCGAAGCGTGATGATAATCTTATGGTAAGCTGAGTCATGAACATAAAGGGTACACTTAACGATGTAGAAATAAGGTTAACAAGTACTTGGTGATTGAGCTAAATGAGGTAGTTGAAACTCTTGCTGTCGACGTTCCTCTGCACAGTTGTCTACGTTTTCTTGTAAATCAGTCCTAAGCGTCTTTGTCCCATTTCTGAAAAATGTATCTATCACAATCTTTTTTAACACGAGATCTTGAGCGCACTTACAAGAAAGTTCATTTTCTATTGAAACAGTAGCCATATTGGTCATATAATTACGCAGATGTATTTTAATTTTTTTTTAATGTACTCACTGAACGTTCTGTAGTAGCCGACTTCAATGGAATACTGAGAATTAGTTGCAGCAGCTTGCCCGTCTGTACACATTGTTTGAAAGTCGTTATCTACAATGAAAACCAATAATTAAATGCAAGGTCTTGCTTTGTCTTCTGAGCTGTAAATATTTACTAATTCATTGTGTAGTGCTATAAAGTTTAGTGCTATAAAGTTTAGTGCTATAAAGTTTAGTGCTATAACACCTTAGGCAAGTGTTTTTAATATTTTGAAATTGACTGTCAAGAAAAGATTTTTGAGCTGCATAAATTTTGCATGGCATTTTTCCTATCAGATGAACATTTTGCACAATGAACAAAGCATCAATATAGTGTTTTAAATAAAAGTCAACTAAATCAAAGAATAATTGTTGATGTCTATAGAGTCTCAAATTTTTTATTTAACGATATTGTCACTAAATCCTAAAACATTACTGATATTATAACACAAAATTTGACACAACTTCACGCAACTCAATAAAATAATAAAATTCAAATCGCAATAACAACAAAACGGCACTGAAATAACATTTAAAAAACACGTTGAGAGCTTAGAATATAAACTACCCAGTAAAATGATCAAATTGACTTTATAGCATTACAAACAAAACTGTTCTAGAGAAGCTCTAGAAAAATGTAATTCAATGAGATATCAGGAAGGACTCTGCGTGTCGACCCTAAAAAATAACGATTTTTTTTAGTGAATTAAGTTCGCTAAAATTAAGTGAAAGGGTTTTAGTGAAAAATATAAAGTTGTGCATTAGAAAAGTTGTGCATTAGAAAAGTTGTGCATTAGAAAAGTTGTGCATTAGAAAAGTTGTGCATTAGAAGAGTTGTGCATTAGAAGAGTTGTGCATTAGAAAAGTTGTGATCGAAAGGTACAGTGGATATATTGAATATTTTAGCATTGGTAAAATGGCTAGTTCTTTTTTCTTTAAACTCAACAGCCAGCCACCAAATTTACCAAACCTACAGATAAATGAATGCAGAATTTAAAAAATACAACTGCTGTACATTCAAACAACTTTTATAGGTGGTATAACTAATTTATTGATGGCCACTGTGGAGGACACAAACGGCAGACACGTGACAAGGTGATGCCAGTTATGGTTTTGGTGAAATTGCTTGCTTTGTGTTCAAACTCAACAGCCAGCCATCAAATTTACTAAACATACAGATACGTGGAGACAGAATTTTAAAAATACAGCTGATGTACTTAAAAAGGGATATTATTTGTTGTGCCAGTATGCACATGTGACTTTATTTTGTCATTGCTATAAATGTCGATCGCGCTACCATGTTTTGAACAATGACATCAGTATTGGAAAGACAAATCCCAGCTTGCATTTGGCTTACATACCTTCATCCCCATTCCCTTGAAATTTCAGGTTATCTAGTAGAAATAACATCATTCGTCACACATAACACACATGTTTATCACGGAACACTGTTTGAATAGTTCACTTGTTCTAAAAATAGAAATCCAGTCAGTGAAAGCCGACCTTAATGTGTGACTATTTAGCTGTGAGAAAAAATAGCGCGCTAATGACCAACTGCCAATTGATCTGATTCCTACGCTGTGTTAGGCTGGACACAGCCAGCTTTGCTGCTTCACGCGTTTGCTAACATATCACTACACTTAAGCAAAAATGATTATTACAATTTCAATTTCCAATTTATTTTACATTTGTTTGATGCAAATGGATGTCTTTTCTAATTCTTCACAAAACTGTTGGAATAGCTCAGCATATCCTGTCTTTGTAACGCTTCGTTACTGCTTGTGAGAGACCTGAAGTTTCAGACTGCATTTGATATATCTTAAGTTTAACTTAATTTTAATCGTAAAAAGAACTTTATAACAAAGAATTGCATTCATTCAGATGAACAATAATATGAGAATAAGGCTCTCGTGGACAGCTAATATACTCGTTCATTTTTATACTATCAACCTGACTGAAATCTAAAAAAAAAATTAACAATAACTATATTTTAAGATTGTAAAATAAATGTCAATGTTTTTATATTTAAAAATAACATCAATCGGTATAGCCATGACCTACTTTTATTACAGATGGCCATGGTATAGCCATGACCTACTTCTATTATAAATGGTCACGGTATAACCATGACCTACTCTTCAGATGGCCATAGTATAGCCATGATCTACTTCTATTACAAATGGTTACGGTATATACATGACCTACTCTACAGATGGCCATAGTATAGCCATGATCTACTCTACAGATGACCATAGTATAGCCATGACCTACCTCTATTACAAATGGTCACGGTATAGCCATGACCTACTTCTATTACAAATGGCCACGGTATAGCCATGACCTACTCTACCGATGACCATGGTATAGCCCGTGTATTAATTTAGAATTCGTTCTCTGGGCTGCTCTCTTGATTAAGCTGCACATGCTAGTCATAGATTGCGAAGTAGCAGATCCGGAGGCACTTCTGTATGGGATGAACTAGCCAGCGCTTCAGTATACTCGAATTTTCATTTAGTCAATGTTTAGTTCTGTAACCTTCTCGCTTCCTTGTTGTCTTCAATTCTGTAGAATGAAGTACTCATTACAGTTGGGTCAAATGAAGCATTCTAGCGTGTGGTATTAAGTCAGGCCTATTCGTTATGTTGGACACACTTTCTAACCTTTCTGTCAATCGTATGCTGTATTGAAACGATGGATGAAGATAACACAGCGCATACCTTTCCTCAAGAGGGGCAAATTAGCGCAGTGGTAGAGCCTTTGTTTTTCATGGCAAAGTTAAAAAGTTCAACTCCTGCTACTGGCAACTTCAGTTGACCCAGCTGTAAATGGGTATCTGACACGGCTAGGAAAGGAAAAACGCAGCGAGAAAGGGACCTGGCCACCTCACTTCATGAAGCTGTGGCTTAATACAATGAAGGCTCTAACACTTCATCCCTGACGGCAGCGTCTGTTATGGGACTACCTTTAACTTTTTACTTTTCCACAAAAACGTCGATTAGTTACAGTATAGAAGAACACCGACAAATAAAGGCTTGCAGTTTTAGCGCAACACCGATCTCACTGACCAGCTCCAAACGTTCAACACCGCTGACACACGGTTGATCGGTGACGTCACTCCGTGCTTATTGCGAAATCTTCTCTCGTGGAATGTAATACGTCCTGGCAAGTGTATTGATACAGTTACGAAATTAAAAGAGTCCAGTGTCTGCACGCGTGGGTAGATAAAAGTACGATTTCATAACATTGTCTCATTTGGTCTGTGGTTGTTTGCGAACGCAAATGTGACGGCAGTATGCTTCTATATGGCAGCGAAACGTAGACAGCATATGCCAAACAAGAGCATAGGCTCAACACCTTTCACTTACGGCGCGTGAGATCAATCATTGGCATCTCATGGAGAGACTGGGTGACAAATGCGGAGATGCATTCTCGTACCGGTCTTCCAAGTATGTACACCCTCCTTTCGCCAACGAAGACTGCGATGGCTTGGTCATGTTCGTCGCATGGAAGACGGTCGCATCCCCAAAGATATTCTCTAAGGACAGCTGGCGTGTGGTAAAAGAACAGCTGTCCGACCACAGCTGCGGTTCAAAGACGCAAGTAAGCGGGGCCTGAAGGCTTTGGATATAGATATGACATCTTGGGCAACCACAGCTGCAGACCGATCCAAATAGAGATGTAATCTGAAGAGCCACCTCAGACTGGGCGAAAATAAGCTCATGCAACACATGGAAGTGAAGAGAACGCAGAAAGGAAAAGGAAAAGGAAAACCTCAGTACAGAGTTACTACTCCAAGGTCGCATAAACCTTTAGTCAGAAATGACTGAACAGGGCTACTATACTTTACATTGGCTATTTGATATTACGAATTTTACATAGGTCTTTTACATATCTCTGTGAGAGAGAATTTTCAACGCTCCTTCATTTGAAAACCAAAACAAGGAATAGACTAAATGTTGAGAATGACACGAGGTTGGCAGTCAAGAAACCTGAACCACCAATTTGGAAGCTTGTTAACGAGTATCAATTTCAATAATTGTATTCAATATGGCGTCAGTTTACATTAGATTGAGTTACAAGGTATATTTTATTGAACAATCTATTTTTGATGTCTTTTCTTTTCCGTTATTAGAAAACCTCTTTTAAATGTATCGGGGTCGTGGGTCACCTCGCTTTCTATCACAACCTTCGTCACAACCTCGGTAATTTACTGAGAGAGACTGAGCATTTATGAGTATACTCGAAGTGCAGCAAAGTCGATTCTTACGACTAGAACAGAACATAATATGTGTGTGTGTGTGTGTGTGAGAGAGAGAGAGAGAGAGAGAGAGAGAGAGAGAGAATGCGAGTATGTGTATGGATGTATGTATGTATATATGTATGTATGTATGTATGTATGTGTATGTATGTATATACGTATGTATGTATCCGCATAAATACGCAAACAAAAGACATCCAACAAACTTTTCAATAATGATTTCGCGACTTATATCTTGATTGGTTCATATTGCCTGATTGTCATGCAGGAATCCACAAACTTGTGTATTACAAACCATGTAATTGCTAAATATGGCCACCTTAGCCCATTTCATGGTGTCACGACCTATGAACCTTGACATTTCTCATACTTGATGTCACTGCTTTTTGTGACGTGAAAATGGCAATGTCGTGAGCGTGAACTTTCTTTACTGACGGAAGTGAGGGTCTGGTTTATTTATAGATGAATGGCCTGACATGACAGCCTCACATTAGAACGGTGTTTGTACATTGTCTACCTATAGCTACAATTAGATTTCCAATAGCGTTATTGATCGATTCAAAGACCTTTGTTCACATCAGAAATGGAAGAACTGTATTAGTCATAGAGTATTTGTGGAACAGTTCTATTTTTCTTGATATAAACTAAGTTTAAAAACTGGAAGAAACATTTTTGTTCAAGTATTATTATGACAATGTAGGCGATGGCAATGGTGTTAGCTGTACAAATAAACAACTGTATCTGTTCCTGGAATATCAAAGTGGGCCTTACTTAACAATAGCCAGCTGACGCATAGTATTCGTCTTAGTCTAAGTCGACCTGTATGCAGGACCCAGCTCTGGCGTAAGTTGGATGCAACCTGGGAGAGGATTTCCTGCTTTTCAGGCTAGGCTCGAGCATATTATTACTCCGCTGCGTTTGGACGACAAGAACAGTGGAGGTTGGTTAACCGATGTGCGAGTCCATCTTAATAGACTCAAACACTAGAGCAAAGTAGACCCGCAACCTGTTAGGCGCCACAATTTGCTGCTCGTAACAAACCACCTAACCATTGCAGGGGGTTATGCCATGTCACACAGTTAGTTGTCTCTTACGACATGCTCCCGTGAGGGTGAAGATAACTCTTCGTGGACTAAGCCGCAGCATATCTGAGGTGTGGTGGCCAGTTCCCTTCCTTGCTGTTTATACCTTCCATAACCCGATACGTCAGGTACCAATTTACAACTTGGTCGACTGGAAGAGCGGTTGTACCAGGAACGAACCCACGCACATATTTTTTCTGTCCGCCGTGTTTTCGAACCCTGGTGCGGTTGTAATCAGTCTTAGCAAGCAAGCTCACTGTCGACTAGGCTTCTCGCTCCACACGCTCGTTGGGGCAGTGGTGCTATTCTCGCTCTTGTCATACACAATGATTTCGGTGGATCCCGAGGATATGCCCCATAGTATTTTGATACTGGGAGCCGCGTAACACTGTGGTTAGCGCGCTGGCTTCGCATCTAAGTGATCCTGGGTTCATTCCCCAGTTGAGGCGCAAATTGTTTTTTCTGACCGGATTGGCTCCCGGGTCGACCCAGCCTTAAATGAGTATTGGTTCATTCTGGGAAGTAAGGACGGCCAGCTTGATACTGACCACATGTTCCACTAAGTGCCGTGTGTTACAAAATAAAATGTGGCTAACACCATATTTCCTATGCGCCGCATGGCGCGACAAGATCTTGACTTTTTTTTACTTTTATTATGCTTTTAATGAGGATTGATGTCTTAACAAAACCTTTGTGGTCAATGCACTTCATATTTGGGAGCAACCAATAGCACCATCGACTCTACCGAGCTTTCTGACAGACATCTATGGAAGGTAGCAGCGCTTAGGATTAGTAACATTAACATTTAAAGTCAGGTCATATTTATAATAAAATAACAGTAACAATTGTCCATTGGCAGCGAAGATGCAGATAGCATCATAGTTGTGTTAACCACTAGAATATATATGATTGGATATGCTTGTGACGATCTGTCCTGGCACCACATGTCCTACCACTCGTGGAGGGATTGAGCTGCTGTACATTATGATTCCGGGGCCTGCGTCTTCTTTCAACTTCGATGATTATGTTTAGCTTAGCGCCATCAGCACCTTATGCGATGGTCGTGCGCCGAGTGGAGCGGTTTTGTGCAAGCATGTCACAGAAGCTGGCACAAATGTTAAAATCGCCCAGAGACTTTCAATCAGGCCTGACAAAATTTAATATGTTCTTCTGATGGCGTCTTCCCTGTTCTGAGCTTACCGTAAAGCAGATTTTCGGGAGGCGTTTGTTAGGCGAACAACACTTTCAGTCCATCTGACTAGAGCTCTTTCCAGCGGCGTTTGTTAGGCGAACAACACTTTCAGTCCATCTGACTAGAGCTCTTTCCAGCGGCGTTTGTAAGGCGAACAACACTTTTAGTCCATCTGACTAGAGCTCTTTCCAGCGGCGTTTGTTAGGCGAACAACACTTTCAGTCCATCTGACTAGGGTTTCTTTCCAGCGGCGTTTGTTAGGCGAAAAACACTTTCAGTCCATCTGACTAGGGTTCTTTCCAGCGGCGTTTGTTAGGCACGCGAACAACACTTTCAGTCCATCTGACTAGGGCTCTTTCCAGCAGCGTTTCGATGTTCGAAAATCTTGGCCTGTTGAGTGCGTACATGGTTGGTACTGATCCTAGGCAGCTTGCAGAGATTGCTCATGTGGTGATTGTTGTTTTCTGACATACCTCTTACATATGGTCTCTATGTTTCGCAGACGTATAGAAGGCGTATGTTTAGCACAATAGACTTTGATGTTTGTAGCAGCACTGATTTCTTGTTGGCCTCAAACACTTGCTCGCAGACTACAAAAGCCAGCACTTGCCTTGGTAACCCTGATGTGTACCCCAAAGTCGCTATTTGCTTTCCTTGTGATAGTATTACCTAGGGAGGTAAAGTTATCATATGTTTGTTAATGTTGGTCATGTACAACGATGTTTGCTTGATGCTATAACTTCCCACAAGCAGGTAGAAACATTATTTCCGTTCTCTTTATATTGACGATAATGTAGTAGCTCCAGATGGCTGATCTACCGTAGCAGATGATGCAAGGGGTCTGCACTAACTATATTCTCACTTCAAACAAATTAACTATGACGCTAATTGAAAATAAAACACAACAATGAAACTTTATTTCTACACTTTCACAATATTAACTCCCCAATCTTCACTCAAAACAAAACCTGTCTGACTGTAAGAAATTATAAACTAAACTAAACTAAACTAAACTAAACTAAACTAAAAGAAACCTCATTATAAACTACAACTTGATATCCGAACCGTAAATTGATAGACGAACCATGACTTGATAGTCGAACCGTAATGTGGATTGCCACAGAATGGAAGAATCGTGTATGTTCTGCAACCTAGGGAATTAGTCCGTAGACCTATTCTCTTCGTTGAAGATGGCTTATAGTGATCGTTGAAACGATGGATCGTTGTGCTAATCAAGTATATATATATAGTTAGACGCCGGATTTTAGATACATAAGTATCTAAATTCATCAAGCGTCTAACTATATAGATACTTGATAGACGCTGATTCTTGAGATAATTATGATGGACGCTGATTCTTTAGATACTTCTGTTAGACGCTGGATTCTCAACATCGATGCGAATAATAGAATCTAAGATGTCTGCCTCGTGCGTGTTCCTCGTGACGCACTACTATATCTGTTTCTACCACTTGCTATGCGAAACATCAATTTCATTACTATTTACCTCACCTTGATATGCTGCTGAATATCTGGACTTTCATGTTGAAAGATTGTCTGTTTAACCCACTTTCTCTCTGGGCTCCAAAAATCTATCTGCTTTATCTTCACCGTTAAAAAGACGGTCCTGTTCTCCTAGTTGCTCGCTGCCGACTGATGTCGATTTAGTTCTCCCCGCTGCTCGCACCCGAAATGAATATGTCCTCTTATTTCTCCGCTATCTGGCACCCAACTGATGTCGACTTGGCTCTCCGTTCTTCGCTCTCGAATGATTCTGATTTGGGCTCTCCTAGCTTGCTAAATCCGCGGCTTTTTCCAGATCTCGTACCTAGGTTTTTTTTTCTCCCAAGGATTAAAAAAAACCAACCAGTTAATAGTAATCGTTACTACTGATCATGCTGTAACAGGTGTCCAGGCGGTATGCAATGTTACGTAGTTTTAACATCTGCGTGGCTTTGAAACCAACGCTATGCATTCCAAGCATTCCAATGTCCAGTTTTGAGTACATCTGTACTGGCTAGCTTTGTTAGTTTAATTCTATAAGACTTTCCATCTCTACTCCCACCCTTTCTAACTTTCATAAAACATGTCTAACATATTATCCCTAATAAATATACACAGCTAAGATCAAGACCAAGTTAGTAGTTCATAACTCATTTATAATGTATGTCCTTCATATCCTGTTCTGACCAAGTGTTAATAACATAGTCACGAACAAAGATGGGATCTGAGATGCTTGTATCTTTCAGCTTTGTGAAGGACTGCAGGCACATGCTACTGAATAGCTTCTCACCTGTCCTATGTCTGATATACACGTCAGTCGCACGCCTGTATGCATCATCAGAAAGTACATCGGAAATTTCAAGCTACAGAGTGTTGGGGCAGCACACAGCCCAGTTTGACTTTGTTTTACGCGAAAATGGCTACATATCGTTTTGCATCATTCAGCAAGACAGGCCAAAATGGTACATTGAAACTGGTAGACAACTGGAGTGTGTGTGTGTGTGTGTGTGTGTGTGTGTGTGTGTGAGTGTTTGTGTGTAAGCTGCAGAACGGTTGGAGATTTTGTTACATGAATAAAAGGGGGCATGTTTGCCTCTCGACTATCATGGCATGGTTCCTTCTGCGGGCTACACCTACGTGACCTACAGTTAGATCAGACAGACACAGAGAAAGGGACCTGGCAACTTCTCCACAACGACCGTGACTACGTTCAGAAAATCACTTAACACTTCATCCCTGACTGTCATGGCAATCATGTTTACTTAAAAAACAACGTGATACGTCACAATAACAAGCGTGAATCAAGCTATTTTCTTTGGATTTCTTAGTAGTTGTGGCAGAGCCTAGGTTTCGCTGAGTAGTTGCTTATCTACAGTTGTACAACATGTATCCACACTACGACACGACTACCCACAGGAAAACGCAGCAAACACTCTATTGATCTATTAAAGTCTTTATAGTTTTATTAATAAGACTTAAAAAAACAATATTAGCAAAAAGAACAAAATACATCTGAATTTAAAAAATCATAGAACATATTTCAATTTTTAAAATATTAACTACATCGGAGGATTTAAGCACTAGCTTTTGTTAACTCCTCCAAAATAACTAACCCAAGATTCTCGCCGCTATCCTCCCCTTAACTGCACACTAAACAATTCTCACAAACTCGCCTTCACGATCGTACTATGTACTCTGTCGTTCTGTGCATTCACACACACTCAACACATTCTCACAAACTTGCCTTCACGATCGTAATATGTACTCTGTCGTTCTGTGCATTCACACACACTCAGATCCCTTCAGTCAGGTGATCTTTACATCCACATTCTATCGATTCACGTATTCTCAGGAGATCTGTGCGTTCAAATGAAATTAGATCATGTCACTTATAGTCGAAATCACGTATTCACTTGTGGTCACGCATTCAGCTGAACCGTGCATATACATATCTCATAACACACATAGTTCCCAAAAGTGTCCTGCACAATACCACAGACAATCCCGTATTCTTGCGTTCACATGTACTGGATCACGCATCATTCACTCGATGTACTGCACGTACGCAACATATTCAGATCTTTTACTGTTCACAGGGTGTTCAACACATACACTTAAAGAGCGACTGGCCAAAACTCCAAGGTGTATGCTGGTTCAGTCACCCTGCAAACTCACATTCAACTCTCACTCTCAGCCTGCTAGCTACTAGCAGCATATCAATCTCTCTCCAGACCAGTCTGCTGAGTTCATCTTTGCCGAGTATTTTATAGTCTCAAGTAACTTCATGGCTGTCCAATGCCCTTCTGTTGATTGTCTCACTCTAATTTGGATCTACATCCAACTAGTTGTTATTGGACGAATAACTTCTAATTCCTGTCACTCTAAATGTCGTAGCAGATCGTAGCGGCCTTCGACTGTCACCAACCTCCCACTACTAAAACAGAACACGAGAGTGGTCAGCTCCTTACCCCCACATGTACTAGACACATTCTTCCCCCTAACCTCTCGTTTCCTTTGTCGACTTAATGTCGAGGCGGTGAGTGATCCTGAGACACATTCAGGTAACCTTTGTTTCTAGAGTCGCCAGCCCCATCTCTCCTGCCTAAACGTCCATGCTCCAGCTGGAACTGTTATATAGTGACTTTATTTTACATATTTAAATGTGGACAAATTTGGGAACTGACAAAAACAGCCTCGTTTGTATTTTTATTTGTTTAAAATGTACGGTTGACTTTGTAGATATAAACAGTACAAGAAACAGTTACATCGACTCATCCAAGTACAAGCTACCAATAGCCAAAATAATTTAATTTCACCACAAATATTTTTTGGGGCAGCTGTTTAAAAGCGAATAATCTGCACATGTTACATGCCAGGTGGACAATCATTCCCGAGCTGAGTGGGGAAGCATCAAAGATGACGTAATTGGGATGTATTCAAGTCCGACGACACAACACAGCGATCGACGAACCAGAGCTGACAAAAACCATTCCCGTCTCCAAGTGGCGGTCCTGGAAACAGGCTGCACCTGTGTAGACTGGCTAAGAGAATAACGATCGCATAGAGAAGGCAAACCTGGTCTCCACAAAAGTCAGCTGAAACTGGATGTGTGCAGGTCCGAAAGGCGCAGATATCACAACCTCGCTGAAAACTTCAGGACGAACATAGAAGAAGAATGTATTCAAAATGTGAGCGACAAGAACATGTCTTCGCCATTTGCTGAGGGCGATCGAACACAAATGAGTCTGCCTGGTGTGCAGTGATGTCAACTGCATTATTCGTCATTTTGAGCGGAAAGTAACTGAATGACTTACGTCATTGATTAAATCAATCGTTTGTAGGCGGGCGTTGGGACAGTGACCTGAATTCTCATCTATATACGATACCAACTTTTGTATTAACTGTTCAGCCATATTTGTCACCAATAGATTTAAAGGATCAGCCCCGGCGCTCAATTTATTCTCCAATTTCGGTTCCTGCCAGTCAGAGGGAGTCTCAACTTCCACCAAGGGGCGACAACATCAGACACGGTCAGGGAACGGCTTTACAATCTAGAGCTGTGTTTATCAATCAGTGCGCGGTGCGGTGTGACATTAGTGTGCCAATGCACAATCTAAGCTTGAACAGAAACTGTTCTAAATGAACTGTCCATATGTGGGACACTTCATCACAGTCAAACAAAATCAAACTGATCGTGCGTCTTGCATTCATTCCTCAATAACTATAACTTTCAAAATTATATGAGGGAAAAATAGATTTTATTTAAGTGTCAGGACGTTTCAAATACGCATGTACATCAACCAATATTCAACGGTCAAGGAAATAACCATCGATATAAGCCAAGAATGTAACCCATGAATGTAAGCCATAAATGTACGCCATGATTGTAAGCCATGGATGTAAGCCATACGGTGAGGTTATCGTACACAGGCTTACTATCATAATAGTTGCCCCTCATAAACGAAAATTGCAACAAAATTAACAATTTATTTAAACACTGTTGACTAACATTAACACTTTTGACTATTATTAACACGTCTAACTAGTATTTACACTTTTGACTATTATTAACACGTCTAACTAGTATTAGCACTTTTGACCATTATTAACACGTCTAACTAGTATTAGCACTTTTCACTATTATTAACACGTCTAACTAGTATTAGCACTTTTGACTATTATTAACACGTCTAACTAGTATTAGCACTTTTGACTATTATTAACACGTCTAACTAGTATTAGCACTTTTGACTATTATTAACACGTCTAACTAGTTTTAGCACTTTTGACTATTATTAACACGTGTAACTAGTATTAGCACTTTTGACTATTATTAACACGTCTAACTAGTATTAGCACATTTGACTATTATTAACACGTCTAACTAGTTTTAGCACTTTTGACTATTATTAACACGTGTAACTAGTATTAGCACTTTCAACTACGTCACACATCATTCTTCCAGTATTCAGTCACGTGGATTGCCCTGCCACTCGCACTCAGCAGGTCCTTCATGCAACAAGTCTCCGGGAGGTTTGGGCAGATCATCAGGTGGTCCTCTTCTAATGTTACTCCACATTTGCATGTTTCATCATCCCTGTATCCCCATCTTTTCAGGTTTTCCTGCGTCGTGATACACCAGTTCGAAGTCTGTACACATCCACTGGGCCATTCACATATGCGAAGCGGGATGGACTGACCAAAGGTCTACATTGATACATCACTGTCAAAGATCTGGACACATACAGCATACTGTTGGCTTCCTTGCATACTTGCCGGACAAACTCGGAGGACAATGTGAATCTGTGATGACAAGTTACATTAGACAAAAGTCAGATAGAGCAAGATCAAGAACAAGAACAAGATCAAGATCAAGAACAAGAACAAGAACAAGAACAAGAACAAGATCAAGAACAAGAACAAGAACAAGATCAAGAACAAGAACAAGATCAAGAACAAGAACAAGAACAAGATCAAGAACAAGAACAAGAACAAGATCAAGAACAAGAACAAGATCAAGAACAAGAACAAGATCAAGAACAAGATCAAGAACAAGATCAAGAACAAGAACAAGAACAAGATCAAGAACAAGAACAAGATCAAGAACAAGAACAAGATCAAGAACAAGATCAAGATCAAGAACAAGATCAAGAACAAGAACAAGATCAAGAACAAGAACAAGAACAAGAACAAGATCAAGAACAAGAACAAGAACAAGATCAAGAACAAGAACAAGATCAAGAACAAGAACAAGAACAAGAACAAGAACAAGAACAAGATCAAGAACAAGAACAAGAACAAGATCAAGAACAAGAACAAGATCAAGAACAAGAACAAGATCAAGAACAAGATCAAGATCAAGATCAAGAACAAGAACAAGAACAAGAACAAGAACAAGAACAAGAACAAGAACAAGATCAAGAACAAGAACAAGATCAAGAACAAGAACAAGATCAAGAACAAGAACAAGAACAAGATCAAGAACAAGATCAAGATCAAGAACAAGAACAAGAACAAGAACAAGAACAAGATCAAGATCAAGATCAAGAACAAGATCAAGAACAAGAACAAGAACAAGATCAAGATCAAGAACAAGATCAAGAACAAGAACAAGAACAAGATCAAGATCAAGAACAAGATCAAGAACAAGAACAAGAACAAGATCAAGATCAAGAACAAGATCAAGATCAAGATCAAGAACAAGAACAAGATCAAGATCAAGATCAAGAACAAGAACAAGAACAAGATCAAGAACAAGAACAAGAACAAGATCAAGATCAAGAACAAGATCAAGAACAAGATCAAGAACAAGATCAAGAACAAGAACAAGAACAAGAACAAGAACAAGAACAAGAACAAGATCAAGAACAAGAACAAGAACAAGAACAAGATCAAGATCAAGATCAAGAACAAGATCAAGATCAAGAACAAGATACATAAAGGCAAAGGCAAAGGCCGCCGTCCATCGTAGACGATGATGGCATAATTAATTTTGCTAGCGCTCTTTTTAGCAAGGATTAATTGCGATACTTTTTATCCTCACTTTCTCGTCTCGAGCCGCCCGACCCCAGTGGCAAGTCAAGGACAAGACGACTAGGGGGCCGGAGTCGAACAAACACCACCTAATCACGAGGCCGACCGCTTAACCACTTCGCCACGTAATCCCAAAGACACAAGATACATAAGGTAAACTAAATGTGTGTATAATATACCAGCGAGAAACAGTAAATGAAACGACCGAATCAGAGGTACAACGACCTTCAAAATGGCTTTACAGAACGTGTGACTAATCAAATAAATGAGTTAGCAGACAAACGAACAAACGTGTCCCTACTGGATAATTAAAATTAAAGAAAATATAAGATTTATGGAGAAGAGGAATATTATTAAAAGATGGATAGAATAAAACTGCGTAGTCTTTTTGATAGTGACAGCCCAGAAATAAAGACGAAGGAAGACGTCAGTAAAGGACTACTAGTACTTGCAGAAGACGCTTAGGACATCTTTTGTTATTTTAGTTATTGTTAGCAGGGATTTGTTACAATTATTATTTTAGAATAAAAGGACTCTCCCCCCCCCCCACACCCCCCCCCTCCCCCACCCGCCTTTCATATCGATCGTAGAAGCCTTTTGGAGAAGGGAGTACCGACCAATGCAATCTACTGTGCAGGTCTTGTTTTATGTGTCCAACGAGAGTTGTGCTTGAAGTTGGCAGCATAATCATGTAAAACAAAGTGTTTCAGAGCGTCCCACCACCACTACATAAGAAAAAATGTGCTTTGGCGCAGGTTTCCTGTGAGGAGATAAGCTGAGAGTGACTCAAATAGAGCTGCTGGAACGAATAAGGGCGAATGATATTAACATTAATAAGTATAATAGTTAGTATTATTGTGATAGTGCATTAATATAATTGTTAGTATTATTGTAATAGTGCTTTAATATAATAGTTAGTACTATTGTGATAGTACATTAATAAAATAGCTACTATGTTTGTAATAGTGCATTAATATACTAGTTAGTTGTGGATTCAGAGCCGGAAGAGGAACAGTGGACATGATTTTTGCCGCTCGCCAAGTACAAGAGAAGTGTCGAGAACAAAATCAGGCCTTGTACACCACATTTATTGATTTGACAAAGGCATTTGATACAGTAAACAGAGGAGGGCTGTGGATGATAATGTCTAAGTTTGGCTGCCCCGACAAGTTCATAACAATGGTAAAACAGCTACACGAAGGCATGTGTGCTCGTGTACTGGACAGCGGTGCAATCTCTAAAACGTTTCTAGTATCAAACGGAGTAAAACAAGGATGTGTACTCGCCCCGACTTTGTTCAGCATGATGTTCGCGGCCGCGATGACAGACGCCTTCAGATCATTGGAGCTTGGAATACCCATAAAGTACCGCACAGATGGCAAGTTACTCAATTCCAGAAGAATGAAGGCCAAAACCAAAGTGGCTGGCGACATAATCAGGGAACTTGTATTTGCTGACGACTGCGCTCTAATGAGCAACTCAGAACTGAACATGCAGGTTGGAATGGACCAGTTCTCTGCCGCATGCAAAAATTTTGGCCTGACCATAAATGCCAAAAAACAGAGGTCATGTACCAACCAGCACCAGGCATGCCGTACACTAAACCAGAGACTACAGTCAGCGGGCAGACGTTGAATGCCGTAGACAAATTCACATATCTGGGCAGCACGCTGTCGAGATCTGTCAGCCTAAACGATGAGGTGGCAAGCAGAATAGAAAAGGCCAGCACAGCCTTTGGTAGAATGCGCTCGATGGTCTGGGCACGTCGTGGCATCAGCGTCAAAACCAAACTCAAAGTCTACCGTGCAACCATCATTCCAACCCTACTATACGCTTGCGAAAGCTGGGCTGTATACTCTGGACATGCAAGGAGGTTAAATCACTTCCACACAGGTTGCCTGAGGCGAATATTCCACATCCGATGGCAAGATCGTGTCACTGACATCGAGGTTCTCTCGAGGGCTAACATGCCCAGCATCCATGCACTGCTAGAAAAAGCACGACTAGGATGGGCCGGACACCTCGTCCGTATGTCAGACGAGCGGCTCCCAAAGAAGCTTTTCTACGGCGAGCTGAGAGAGGGATGGCGCGAGAGAGGGCGCCCAAAGAAACGTTTTAAAGACGGTCTGAAGGACTCACTAGAAAGTTGCCAGATAGACATCGACACCTGGGAATGTCTTGCGCAAAACAGATCTGACTGGAGAAGCGCAATCAAATCGGGTGTAGCTGCCGATGAAGACGACCGTGTTGTGAAAGCCCAGAGCAGACGCGAGACGCGGAAATTAAAAGCAGAGGGAACACAATCCCCTTCTACAATCCTCGTGTGCCCGATATGTAGCAGATGTTTTCGTGCTCGCATTGGCCTGTTCAGTCACATGCGCACCCACACCCAACAGGGAAATCTGTGACAAGGATGATGTCGGCGGTCCTCATCGACAACGATGGACAGCTATTATTATTATTATTAGTATTATTGTAATAGTGCTTTAATATAATAGTTAGTATTATTGTGATAGTACATTTATATAATAGTTAGTATGTTTGTGATAGTACATTAATATAATAGTTAGTATTATTATAATAGTCAATCAATCAATCAAAGCCCGTCGCTTCTCTCGGTGCATAGGCCACCGACAACAACTCGCCAACGCACACGGTAGGGCTGCTTTTTCTGCCTCTCTCCAGGTGTAATTATTTAATTTTAGCCTCTTCTCACATTCTCTTCTCCACGTATTTTTGGGTCTACCTCTCTCTATTTTCCTCTGCGGATTCCCTGTAAGAGCCATGTTAGACTGTGCCACCCGGAGCCTATGTCATATCCAGGCCCATTTTCTTTGCTTTTAATGTGTTGTTCCAATGGCTGTTGTATGCTCCTTTCCCACAAGTGTTCATTCCTCATCATGTCCTGCCACTTTATGGCCATTATCCTTCGTAGGCATATGTTAATGAAGGACTGGAGTCCTTGTTGTATGACCTTGATCGTTCTCCATGTCTCCGCTCCATACAGCAACACCGACTTGGCCCTTGCGTTAAATATTCTAATTTTGGTGTGAATTTTGATATCTCTGGATCTCCATATATAGTTTAGTGTCAGGAATGGTCCTCGTGCCTTTCCAATTCTGATCCTTACATCTCCATCTGCACCTCCTGATGTGCCTGTTGTGCTGCCTAAATATAGGTACAGATATACACTTCCTTCAACTGCTCTCCCTGCAACATCATTGGTTCTTTGCTGTTAGTGTTGAGTTTAAGGATCTTGGATTTCTTTATGTTGAAATTCAGTTCCAGTTTGGCCTATTGTTCTTTCACCCTATCAAGTTTATCTTGCATTTGGCTATGACTGTGTGATAAAACTACCAGATCATCATCGTAATCCAGGTCCTCCAATTGTGACAATAGTATCCACTGAATGCCCGTTTTTTTTACTTTCTATTGATGTCTTCAGTATACAATTTATAGGCAACAAGAACAGGAAAGGTGAAAGTAGGCATACCTGTCTTACCCCTTTTTGCACCCCGAAGCTGTCAGTCAGTATTCCTTCATTTACCCCTCTACTAACTGTGTCTTTGTACATATTCTGGATGAAGGTTGAGTACTTCTCTTATATCCCATAGTGTCTCAATAGTTGCCATAGAGTACTCCAATCCACACTGTCAAACGTCTTTTCATAGTCTATACAATTTGTGAATAGGGATGATTTCCATTCAATGCTTTGTTCTACTATGATACGAAGCGTGGCTATATGATCTGTGCATAATCTTTCCTGGCGAAATACTGCCTATTCCTCTCTGAACTTTTTGTCTACTTCAGTTTTTAATCTGTCCAAGATGATTCTGTTGAATATCTTGTCCGGCACAGACAGCAATGTAATCCCTCTATAATTGCTGCAATCAGCCAGGTCCCTCTTGTTAGGCAGTTTAATCAGATGTCATTCTGTCCTTCTGTTGGCACTTTCTCCTCTTCCCATATCTTCTTGAATAATCCTTGCAATGTATCAGTGGCTTTATCTATGTCTGCCGTTAATGCTATTCTATCTGGTCCTGTCGCGTTCCCTTTCTTGAGTTTAGATATGGCCCTTTGGTGGATTGCCGTCCAAGTTAAGGGTCTCCTCTGCTGGTAGGATGTTTGGTGTTTCTTGTGGTGGAGGTATGTTTAGACTTTCTTTGAAATATTCAACCTATCGTTTCTGTTGTTCCTCCGATGATGTCCATATTCTGTCAATATCCGATTATTGTGATAGTACATTAATATAATAGTTAGTATTATTGTGTCATCATCATTTGGTTGATCAGTCCGGAGACTGGTTATAAGCTTGTTTGAGCATGTCTCTCCATTTTACCTTATCCTCTAGTTGATTAGTACGGAGACTGGGTGTAAGGTTGTTTGAGTAGGTCTTGTCTTGCCACTGGTTAAAGTTGGACTCGGGCGAGACAGTGAGGTCGACGAACTGCGCAACCCTAAAATAAAGCTGCGTCAGTTTCGGGTCTCCTCTTGAGCAATAAAGCGGATGAAATACATGGATTTGTGACAATCATGATCACCATATCACGAATTGAACTTTCCATGCTTTCCCTGCTTGCAAGTATGCATATCCCAAATCGGAATCATCAGCCATCTCTGCACCCATCCACAACCCAGATTTACAGAATACTCAGCTGGAAGGACTGGCTTGGTGAAAAAAGTCAGTCTTCATCACTCGTGATGGACGAACAACAGAACAGCAAACAGTATTATTGTGATATTTTATTAATATAATAGCCTGATTTATAAACTACGACACAATTTCACAGCGTGATTTTCAGGTCGAGCACCAGTACTCTGTCCAACGAGCCCGAATGTTTTGGGCTTCTGTGAGACATTTCCCCCTCTTATCCTGAATGGCTATATTGCGAACTTGTACAGGCCTTACTAGGTCCTTGACTATTTTATATGCCCCTTAGCATAGCTTCTTCCGAGATTTTGTTTGATATTCGAGCACTAAGCAGCTATCCATTCTGCCTTGGCTTTTTCATCTTGGTCTTTATGTTTCCATTTACTATCTATCTCTCTATTTTTCGTAATCCCATCTAAGGTATCAGAACATAGCTCAGAAAATGAATAAAACAGTAAAAATACTTTTAAAAAAAACTTGCTCAGAGTATAAAGACTGAAAGTAAAAGCGTCTTTTATTAAGTTAGAAATAAACAAAGAGCGAAAGAAAAAGTAGGCCCTCTCATAGACAGTACAGGAACAATAATAAGTGAGAATAGGGATGCAGCTAATCTGCTCAATCAGTACTTTGGCACAGTCTACACAAAATAGGACTGCTCCAAGATCCTAGAGCCTATAGATATCTTTAAAAGAGACATGGATACAGCGGGATTAAGATCAATCTGTATTACAGAGGAAATGGTTTTTAGAAAATTGGAGGGGTTGAAAGTGGATACATGTCCAGGTCAAGATGGTATTCATCCAAAATTGCTGTATGAAATTAGAGACCAACTAGCAAAACCATTGGCTATATTATACTCTCAATCACTCGCAAAAGAGATTGTTCCACGGGATTGGAAAGATGCAGGAGTGATCCCTTTATTAAAAAAGAGGAACACATCAGATCTAGCAAGTTATAGACCGGCGAGTTTAACCAGCATAGTCTGTAAATTGTTAGAGTCAATAATCAAAGAAAACATTGTAATGCATTTAGACAAGTTTAATCTAATCAGAAATAGTCAGCATGGGTTTACTAGAGGGAGAGCATGCTTTACAAATATATTAGAATTCGCGGAAGATGTTACTAAAAAGATAAAGGGGACCCAGTGATGTTATTTATCTAGATTTTGCAAAGGCCTTCGATAGAGTACCTTATAAAAGATTATTTCAAAAGTTAAAATCGCATGGAATAGGCGGGGAAGTTGCCAAATGGATTGAAAATTGGAAAGAAGACAGAAGGTAGGCATAAATAAGGAGTACTCTGAGTGATGTGAAGTGAAAAGTGGAGTGCCACAAGGCTCGGTTTTTGGATCAATTCTGTTCTTGAAATATATAAATGATTTGGAGATTGATATGGGATCCATGATTGCAAAATTTGCTGATGACACAAAACTATGCAGTAGTGTCTCATCTAAACCAAAAGTGGATTCATTCAGGTCGGATTTAGATAAAATTCAAGAATTGTCTGTAAGCTGGCAAATGGAGTTTAATGTAGATGAATGTATAATCATCCACATTGGTAGATCCAATATGGAACATAATTACAGAATGAGAGAGAACAATATTAGAAAGATAGATAAGGAAAGGGACCTATGGATTATAATAGATCATACAGGAAAGGTGAGTGAGCAAGTTCAGTTAGCAGTGAAAAAGGCAAATATAGTGTTAGGTATGATAAAAATAAATATTAAACATAGGAGCAATAAAGTGATAGTTAAACTGTATAAAGTATTAGTTAGAGCTACATTGGAGTACTGTGTACAGGTGTGGAGTCCTTATCATAGAGGGGATATAAACATTCTGGAAAGAACACAAAAAAGAGCGACAAAGCTGATAGTGGGATTCCAGAATTACAGTTATGAGGAAAGACTCAGAAAAACCGGCCTACAGTGTCTAGAAAAGAGAATAATTTGAGGTGACTTAATAAGATGATCAGAGGAACGGAAAAATTAGACTATAACTAGTTTTTTTCAAAATACAGCCACCCACAAGAACACGAGGGTATAGTTACAAATTAACTAAAGAGATGTCCAGGTTAGATATTAGGAAATATTTTTTTAGTCAGAGAGTGGTGAATGTTTGAAATGCATTGCCACAAGAGGTAGTGGAGGCAATGACAATTAATGCATTTACGAATAAATTGGATGCACATAGCTTTTAGAGCAAGGTAATGTAAATGAAACTGGTTGTATACAGACTGCAGAGTCTTCTAAACCAGTATAAAGACGTTAAGTTAAGTTAAGTATTCTTCGACCACTTCAGTAACTTTCTCCTGTCACAAAACTAGAGTATTTCATTTGTAATCCTTGCCTTCTTCTTGACCCTTCTCTCCCCTAAGATCTCAGTTTCCGCTAATAGAAATGAGCATTTCCCACTTTATATCCAAGATGGCCCATGTTCCATTCTCGTAAACTATATAAACAATATTTGATATTGATGGAAGAAAAGAATAATATCAGTTTATGGAGCCATAACAGCATGTCTTAAATAACAAGAAAGAGGGCAGTCCATGGGGTAAGCAACTTCAACACTTACAAGCAATGCTATTTAACGGGCTCCGGTTTCAGGCTCCGTGAAAAGCTAACAGCTGTGGTGGTGGTCCTTGTGCTTCAATCAATCAACCAATAAATCAATCCATCCATAAATCAGTCAATCAATCAACCAACCAACCAAACAATCAATCGATTAATCAATCAATGTCCAATGCTTCTCACAGTGCATAGGTCATCGACCCCGTCTCACCATTGTTGTTATTTGTGCATCGTTTCCGAAGAGGACCACATTGTCATCTGCCAATCCTGGAGTGGGTTCGTAGATGGCATAACAACCCAATCCGAGCCCGAAAGCGTCTGTCTCACTGAGGGCTGAGAAGCACTGTCTGGCCGTCAGGCGGAGGCAACTCTTCTCTTGGCTTTCGTGTCGCTCGTCTCCGTGCAGCTTCCTTGATTCTTGTCTGCTCCATATGTGTCGTGCCAGAGGAGATTTTACTACACCATGCAGAGCGATCAGCAGCAATAGTCTCACCAGCATACACGGTCATCGACTACTCTTTCTGTCTCTCCACAGACGTAACCATTTAATTGTTCCCTCTCAGATGCACTTCTCCTGGCATTTTTACGTCAACGTATATTTCTCTTTCCTTGACTATTCCATGTGAGAGCCTGTCTGGTTATGTTGGACAATTACTCGTCCCAACAAGTGAAGACAGCAAAACGTGAAGCAAAGATGTAGCAATAAATCGTTTGTGAACTGTTGATGTCTACTCTAGATCTGATTCCCATGCTTCTGTTATTTCACGTAGCTGGTCCATCAATCTTCCTGGCACATGCCGTCTCTGGGTGTAATCCCTGGCTCTTTCGCCTGTCATCTCTTATCCACTTCTAATCCAGCTCAAGGCTAGATTAGGACGGCAGGGAATTCAAAGGACATGTTTACGATCAGAAACAATTGCTGAAGCTGTTGCACGTGGGCAGCAGGTGAAACATTGAGGACTGATCCAGCTGCTTGAAGCACCTGTCCATCAATTATGTGACCGCGTGATTGTGTGTGCGCGTGACGGCTGGGCTAAGAGAGGGTCACGACAGACAGAAGGTTAGAGCATACTTGCATATCACGTATCGTGGCCCACACGAATACCCTACACCGTCAAAGTAAAGGTAGCCTTATTGCGAGCACTGCCGTCGAGGATGATGTGTTACATCCTTCTTTGTGCGATGACTCAGCTTTATTAGAGGTTTGGTGACCAGCTCCGTTCTTCTGTGATGTTCTTCCCTTACATGTAAATAATGTGCACATTTACAGCTGGGTAGACTAGAGAGTGTTTTACCGATGTGAAACCAAGCGTTCTAACTAGTTTATCACTCGGACTCTCATATAACTAGTACTTGAACCACACTTAGCGTAAAACAACCACTTCTTTCTACTTCTGTCATTCTTTCTTCCAGGTGATGCTTATAATGTCCCTCACTTGACCTACCTGGTTAAAAGATTACACAAGAAATTCAAGGTTCAGCATTTCAAAGGTTACTAGGTTATGATGAAATGCTTAGTCAGCTTATAGTTGCATTCACTTGGTTATTAATCTGAAGACTTTCCTGGGCCTGTCAAATCTCAAGCATCCAACAAGGGCTAATTAGATTTCTGTTATATTCCTTTCCCTCAAATGAATCTAGATCAACTGTCAAGTTGTGTGGAATTGGTGATCAACTTTTCAACACTTCCTAATGCTCTGTTTCCCCTAACCGTCTTGTCATGGCATCACACATCTGCGCTTTTCTTCTCTATGTTTTCCCTTGCTTCTGCTGATCTAAACCTTTTCAGTTGTCACTGTTTTGCATTCCCACCTTTCTGCCAATGTTTCCCATACATACTGCCTGTCTTTGTCTTACTCAGATAGGATTCATATTTGACATTTACGTTGATAGTTCTTAGATGCCTGTGTTAAACATTCTACCTACTTTGGAATTAGAACCCGGATTATCCATTGGGCAAGATGGACAACATGCACAGCGCCCTGAAACTCAAGGAGCCTCGCTTTTAAGGGGCCCATCTATATTAACATGTGCTTTCACAGGCAATCCAGTTAACAGTTCTGTAATTAAGGTTTTCAAACGATTTAATAGCATCAGCTCATTCCGCTGCAGTACTTGTGTTTGTGTGTGTCTGGACTGATCGAAGAGTACCCTGAAACAATCCGCCCAGCCGACTGCTGCAGTGCTACTCGATTACAAAAAGGACCAGAAGGCTCACAGAAACATGACGTCTGCTATTGGCATGAAGAATACTGTTAGCCACGGGATCGAGTTTCCAGATACTCCCAGCGGCAGCGTGCTGTTCATTCAGAATTAGCGTGTAAACCTATATTAGCTAGGCATCCCTCTCTGCAACTACGGCAGCACGACAGCTATACCAGAAGCAGGTTTTGCTGGTTGCATTGTAGTTCTACACTATACCGTTTCGTTGCTTTTGAAAATATGTTGTGTACATACAGAATATAAGAAAGTAGTAAAAAATAGTAAAGTAAAGTAACCCATATCATTACTGCCGTAGGGGGTGAGGTGTTAGTGATCTCTCATTTCAAAGGCTCGGCTATCTGAGGGCGGTAGCCATCTCCTCCCCCTCTCCGCTTTTACTTCCCGGACTGAACCACTACCCATTTAAGGCTGGGTCGACTCGGGAGCCGTTGCGGTCTGAAAAACAAAACAACGTAGGAACGAACGTAGACTGGTAGGTTATAAATGAAGCAACATGATAAAAACGGTGTGCAAAAAAGCAAGGATAAACTGCTATATATGCCGAATTGGACAGTAAACTTTGAAGTTAGACAGTTTCTTGTCGATTGCAAAATATGAACAAATATGAAGTGGTAGTTCAACATACAAATGAGCAGTTAGATGTTGGTGAATTGAATGAAGATGCTGTCGCTCGTGGTCCCAATGTTGATCTTCATATTGATTGTCAAACTGTCAACTTAAAACATCGGACACACACATAATGATATGTCGTTTATTGTTGATTGTACATACAAATCTCATTTGCAGATTAACCTAGAAATAAACGGCTGACAGTTGTTGATTCACGTGGAATGCGAGAAACTGTTCATGGTTGCAGTGATGAAACTTATATTGAATTACAGAGGTCAAGTCCTCAACTTATTGTACAAACAAAATATCCAGGTTGCTGGCAAATATAATCCTAAGATCACGTTCGATTTCAGATAAGGTACGGTCCGTCAAACCTAGACTTGGAGGGACCCTTTGAGAAATCATGATATCTATTGAGATAAAAATAATCAAATATTCAATAACTGTCGCACTGCACTTTTCACAACATAAAAATTAACAGATAGTAGTGACCCACTGTAGCATTCTACTTTTCACAACAGAAAAATAACCAGTAAGACGCTGTCGCACTGCAAAAAAAACTAGCAACTAGACATGCTGCGTGACTGGGCTCTCTACATGATGTCCACTGTAAGACTGTATTGTTTCGTTTGTAAACTATTTCCGCCATCTGTATTGGGCTTGCAACAGAGGTTTTGGTGATTGGAAACATTTCTTAATAATACAAAAAGTTGAACCAAGCGTGGGACACAGAAATGCTAGAATGTCACATTTGAGGTGATTTGTCAAATGGCTAGCATGGTAGAATGGTATATCCTGGATGACATAAAAACGTGCTGGTTTTCATTCTGTCTGTAGACTCGAAATAACGATTGCTGATATACTGACCTGTTAATGTCATGTTACGTTACGTAAATCCAGCTGATGATATGCATATCGAATGTTTCATAGTTTTTCTACCAATTGAGAGCCATACTAGTGCAAATCAGGCCTAAATCCTCATAGATAACTAAATAACTGAGAGTTGCACGCCAAATGCCGGTGGAGGCAGAAGAGGACGGAAAGGGTGGCAGCTTTATGACAACGCTGCAAACTGGTCAGGTCAATTTTAAGACATAAAGCCAAATCTGTGTGAGCTGAATCCACATGCTACCTATATTCCATCAAATGCACATTCGTCGCCATTTTGTTGGGATCAATGTGGTTTCCTGCTGTAATGAATCAGTAAATTTGTTTGGTATAATACAACAGATTTGTATCTTTTTTTTTCTGCGTTAGCTTTGCTGTTGGTCTTGGAAGAAGTTTATCCTGTTGAGACATTTGTCCCACATCCACTATTATGTATTTGATTGAATGCATCACTGTATGATGTATTCAATTGTTATGATACAATACTGGAAGGTCATATATTGGATACGCGAGAAGAGAAGCCGGGATAATATTTGATCACATGCAAGAGCTAGAATTCGTTATGCTGGCGTTATGTTGTTGTTGTTTGCGAATGCCCATAATGAGTAGGTTACTCTTTTGTGAACCCTGAAAAGAACGTTAAGTGGCGTGTTGGAGTAGCTTTCCTCACATCCCGAGCGTGCTGATGAAAGTGGACCTGGAAAATCCAGGCGGTTGTGCTATGTATGACTTCATCTACCTGTCACTCACTACTACGAGGATCACGTCGATCCCTCACCTCACTAGCCAGGCTGCCATGAAAATAGCCCTCGTTTCCAGGGAGGGCTATTAGGAAGCCGAGGTAAGGGTCTTGGCCAGTATGTTTTGCCTGACCCTGACTAACATGTCTGATCAGTATGTTTTGCCTGACCCTGACTAACATGTCTGATCAGTATGTTTTGACTGACCCTGACTAACATGTCTGATCAGTATGTTTTGCCTGACCCTGACTAACATGTCTGATCAGTATGTTTTGCCTGAACAGACGTTAGTCTTCCTCCCCATACTGGCGTTATAAAACTATACATTTAGCAATGTTCATGTTGTCCGTAAAGCGTTAAAAGAAAATAACTTTGTGCTCACGGCGGGTGTTAATCTGTAAGAATCACTGGTCGCATTTCTTCAAAATCTTTGCCCACAGTTTTCTGAATATAAAAATAAAGCAAAAGAACGACTGTCAGAAACTAAGCAGAACAAAATGAACATACAAATGATGGTGAGTACAAGATATCGTGAAAACACTGACTGCAAGCGACAAGTTTCATGTTTCAATATTCCTTCCTATTGTTGAGACCTTACTCTACAACATCAACACTAGATCAAATGTCTATAAGGCAGTGTCACATCTATTTGCATGTATTATTCAGTCAGACATGCCGAGGCACGAATGCCAAAAACATTTACATAAATTGATGGAAACATATCCACGGGCCATTGATTGGTTGTTTCCCCAGTCTTAAGATGTCCTATGTGCCAGAGATTCTAGTTGAATGACGTTCATCAGTCTATATTGGAGGATAAGATTCAGTGTCAAGGTTAGTTGCGTTTAGTTTAGACACTTACTCGTAATTACTAACTGGGCTAGTGAAATATCGTTGTCAAGACAGGCACTGATTACAGTTGATAGCTTCTCATCCATGACACAACAATGGCTAACGGATCTAACTTTGTTGTGTAGGTTCGCTACATTCTTTGGCAGCTGACTTTTGATTATTCATGGGACATTTTTTTGCAGTGATGACGAAATGGCTTAAATTATCGTAATATTCTGGTAGACTTTAACTTGTTATGTTTCGACCATGTATACAGATATGCCACGTTTTTCAAAGAACAAGAGGGCACAGCTACAAATTGTTTAAAGTCAGGTCAAGATTAGATATAAGAAAATATTTTTTTAGTCAGAGAGTGGTGAATTCTTGGAATGCACTGTCGTACAGTGTAATGGAAAGAGAGTCAGTTTATACACTCAAAAATAGATTGGATACGCAAAGTGTTTTCAGCATCCGTGGAGTGAAATAAACTGGTTGTATCCAGACTCTGTAGAGTCTTCTAAACCAGTATAATGAAGTTAAGTTAAGTTACATTAAGGTATATATTGCAGCTACATACAATGTTCGTCAATTTAATAGAAGACGACATGAGTCGGTACATCAATACCAAATAGATCTACAAGCTAAAGTCAATCATATAATCCACTTCATTAAAACTTAATTAGATGCCATGTTCATGTATTATCCTCCAGCTGAAACGTTCTACCACGAGCAGCCTTACTCAGCTTGAGTACCGCCTGGTCTGATCTCACGCCCAACCTCACCCCACCCTCCACCTCAACCCATCCTTCTAGACTATTTTAAAATCAAAGCTTTACTCAGAATCCCAGCTAGAAGTCTTGCAATAATTCTCAAGTTTGACACGCGAGAACCTTCATCTGACAAAGTACGAGACTTGGACCAGTTTTAGACACACAGACGTTGGACACAAACTTACTGGAGTCAGTCAATCAGTGTCGACCAAAGGTAAGTTAGTGCAAGTATTTAACTTCACTGATATTCCGAAGTCACTTAAGTATTGTCAGGCTACTTCGAAGAACACCCCTTATAGAGTTAACGCTGCAAACTCAGCAATAATTACCCCAAATGGGGTGTTAGTCCCATGCTCCACCAAATGGGGTGTTGGTCCCATGCTCCACCAAATGGGGTGTTGCTCCCATGTTCCACCAAATGGGGTGTTGCTCCCATGTTCCACCAAATGGGGTGTTGCTCCCATGCTCCACCAAATGGGGTGTTGCTCCCATGTTCCACCAAATGGGGTTTTGGTTCTATGCGCCACCAAATGGGGTTTGGGGAAAAGAAGAAGTCACAGAGTCACAGAGTCAGTATTTTTTCAGTCCTCAGAAAACACACACGAAGAACAACAGTAAAGCAAGTGAAGTAATAGGCAGCACGGATTCGAAATACCAACTTCCAAGCGACGAACGTCCTTGCTACAAGAGGAAGATGAGTTTCGTGGATCAGTCAAGCCGACCCCCCCCCCCCTTTTCCCCCACCCCACCCTCACCCCAACCCACACTAAAAAAAAAAGCGTTCCAACTGCCCACGGCGTTCCTCATTCATCAGCTATATAATATAGGCCAAATTCGATCCAGTTATAGACTCCATCAACGAACAGGCCTTGCGCCCCTGGCACAAATAATGCCAGTATTGTTCACTTACCAAGGCATATTGTATCAAAAATAACGGATGAAATCATTACACACCCAAAAAGAAAGCTAGCGTACAGCTGCATGTAGCTTGAAATAGGATGGAGTAAGTTCGTGAAACATAATAAATACTTTTGAAAAAGCATATAAATGTGACTGTTTAGAGAATACTGAGTCAAAATGTAACTCAAAATCTATTCAAGTTCGAATTTCGAAAGTTTTCGCCTAGAAAGGGAATTAACAACGATAAAATATTTAGTGTATTTGGGTCGGAAAATATATACTTACTTCCCTTTAACTAAGACGGCCATTGTCATTGTTAAAGAAATGGACATGTTCTGTTGCCCTAAAATCATACGAGTAATAATAATAATAATAATAATAAGTTCGCTTAAACGTCTTGGGCCAGTTGCATCAGTCGGCCACATCCATGACCCACTGCTGCGGTATGGTTCCAGGCCTCGTCCAGAGCGGATGTAGAGGTTGCTATCTGCTGAAGCCATACTGTGCGGGGACGGGCTCTTCTGTCGCTGTAGTCAAGAGGTTAAGGAACTGGCTTCTCACAGAGATGAACGGAAACGGTTGGTGATCGAATCCAGCAAGTTTCAAACGACTCCCTGGCCTCATGAGAGTTAAGACCAGAGTGCCTGCATCCCGAGTTATCTTCAGTCGTCTTGACCAACAGTCTTGCCACTGATCCAAGGTAACTCGGGATAAGAGTGACATTGATGACCAGCGCATATCCTTCCTCACTATAATCCTCATACAGCACACATCAAATTATTAAAACAAAACCGTTTGATGTTGTGGCCATCATTGCTTCGCGATGGGCAATAATTCATTGCGCCTCCAGCCGGTCGGGAGCAGTCTGTGGACCCTGTGGAGCACTGTAGCATCGTGTGGGCCGAAGTTTCCTGGTCCAGTCGTACGACATGACCGAACAAAGAAACTCGGCGGCGGTCAAGTGTTTCTGAGATTAGATGAAGGCCTGTTTTATCAGAGACCTCCACGTTGCGGATATAGTCATGTCATCGGATGCACAGGATACACCTCTGGTTGGGCATCTGGAAGGCCCCCGGTCTTGACATGAGAAGTTTCAGCAGCTGAGGAACACCTATGCTGTTATTAAATATTTTCATTTTATGTCCCGTACAAATTTAACTCAAAATATCTTTACTAGAATGTCTGGTCACTAGCCTACCCCTGCTAGTCTATTGGCGACACGGTACTTGCTGCCCCATAAAGGTAACAGTTCACCATCTGTTCCAATCGGGCATGCAGTTCATGTGAAAGAAACGTACAATAACATGAAACAACTCTACCGAAGACGGATGTGTCGGACCGAAAGGTGCAAATATCGCAATTTATCTGTAAACTAGCGACACAACGCATTTCGTTGTCTGGACTACATCCTGCTAATTGCAAAGCTCTGTTCAGGGCTTGGTAGCGTGAGAATAATAACGAGCATAGAATGGAAGCATAGGTTAAGGAAAGGGGGGGGGGGAGGTGTGAGATGGGCTGTGATGTTAAACTGGTGAGAGGTACTAGAAAGGGGGGGGGGGAGTGACCCTTTCATTTGGTACAGCTTGATTGGCGGGACAGCTTCTGTACCGGTGTTGCCAGTGTGTGTGTGTGTGTTTCTGTGTGTTTCTGTGTGTTTCTGTGTGTGTGAGTCTGTGTGTTTCTGTGTATGCATGTATGTATATGATACGTCGTTTCACTCCAAGTGAAGCATAGTTGGGCTACCACTACAGTTGGACCCATTGCTGGAAGCATGTATTTGAACATTTGCTGTGACAGATACAACAGTAATGATTTTGCAAGACGAACTTGCTAGCCCTATTTACAACCCTCGTCTGTTGCCTTTCATGACATACTTGGCAGGTTACAGTGGTCCTATTCTTTTTAATCCAGATACCACTCGGGACACACACATATACACTTTTATATGTGTACATCAGTGGCGGTTGGTGGACTGGGGAATTAGTCAAGCAAATATGAAGGGTTTTGAGGGTGTGTGGGCGCAAATCTTATATGGCCTGTTGTGATGTTGACTTTCGGTGTTAAATACTTGGATCAACCTATATTGAATCCGAGTAGGCCTTATAAAATGTATATTCACGCTATAAATTAACAACGTCTAATATTTCCTCAAGTAAAATAGAAACTAATCTTGATCCATTAATTTAATATTTAATTTTCATTAAGGCTCAGACAACTGACAGCTTCGATTAAGCCTTAATTGTTAATTGTATATGTTTTAACAGATCACTCAAACACTGGAGTTGCTCAAATCTTCGCTAACACTAAAATCATAATTCTTAAGGAACATTGCAAACTTGATTTCGTTACCTCGATACAAAGAAGTGTCTGTCTCGCTGTGGCTACGAAACTAAATCTCGCCGTGGATACGAAACGAAATCTCGTGATTAGATAACGGCAGACAATGTAAACTAGTGATTTCAGCATGCCCCGTTTGAAAAAGAAATACATTTTAGGTTGTGATTAAAAATATGTATGTGATGTTGATTAGCAGCAAGTCATTCTTGATTGACTATATGTACACACCCAGACAGACATTGATATATATATTCTTGATATATTTAAATGATTTGGACATAGGTATGGGATCCATTATTGCAAAATTTGCTGATGACACAAAACTATGCAGTAGTGTCTCATCTAAAGCAGAAGTGGATATATTGAGGTCGGATTTAGATAAAATTCGAGAATGGTCTGTAATCTGGCAAATGGAGTTTAATGTAGAAAAATGTACAGTCATCCACATGGGTAGATCCAATATGGAACATAATTACAGAATGGGAGAGAACAATATTAGAAAGATAGATAAAGAAAGGGACTTAGGGGTTATAATAGATCATACATGTAAGGTGAGGGAGCAAGTTCAGGTAGCAGTAAAAAAGGCAAATGCAATGTTAGGGATGATAGAAAGAAATATTAAACATAGGAGCAAGGAAGTGATAGTCAAACTGTATAAAGCATTAGTTAGACCTAGATTGGAGTACTGTGTACAGGTGTGGAGTCCTTATCAGAGAGGGGATATAGACATGCTGGAGAGAATACAAAAAAGAGCGACAAAGCTGATTGTGGAATTCCAGAATTACAGTTATGAAGAAAGATTAAAAAGAACTGGCCTTCAGTGTCTAGAAGAGAGAATAATGTGTGGTGACTTAATACAGGTGTATAAGATGATCAGAGGAATGGATAAAGTAGACTATAACAAGTTTTTTAAAGTACAACCACCAACAAGGACAAGATGGCACAGCTACAAGTTGACTAAGGAGAGGTCCAGATTAGATATTAGGAAGTATTTCTTTAGCCAGAGAGTAGTGAATGCTTGAAATGCATTGCCAAGTGAGGTGGTGGAGGCTGGGACGGTCAATGCATTTAAGAACAGATTGGATGCGTACAGCTTCTAGAGCAAGGTGATGTAATTGGAACTGGTTGTATACAGACTCTGCAGAGTCTTCTAAACCAGTATAAAGACGTTAAGTTAAGTTAAGTTAAGACACACGTGGCTGGCTGACACTTTGCCGTTTTGTAGCATTCGACAGATTGCATGTGTAACTGAAGAGCTTACTAATTTTAGCACATTCAGTAATTCAAGGGTGGACATCATAACAATGCCCGGGTGGTCTGCCGGGGGTCTTTGTGTATCACAAGGACAAGAATAGCACCTCTGCCTAACAGAAAGCATGTCAAAAAATGCAGCTAACTGTGTGACGTGGCATAACACCGGCCCTGGTTATGTGGTTTGTTTAGAGCAGCATAAATGGCGCCTAACAGGTTGTGGGTCAACTTTGGCCTAGTGTTTGAGTCTATTAAGATGAACTCCCACATCGGTTAACCACCCTCTGTAAGCGATTGTCTCAACACAGTGGAGTATTTAACTGCTCGAGCCTAGCCCGCTAAGCTTGTAAATCCTCACCCCGGCTACATCTAGCTCATACCAGAGCTGAGACCTGCACAGGGTATCTGCTTTGTAGAAGTACAGGTCGACTAAGAACTAAGAACATCATAACAAGCTGTGTGGAAATATCTATTATTGCTTCCATTATTGAAAATAAGTTGTGAGAGATTCGGTGTCGATTTACCGACTTACACTATTAATTGTAACGTCTTGTATACTGGACAAGAATTGGGTTAATAACACACTCCTCGTGGTTAAGGTAAATAAAAATGTTTAATTAAAAACATAAATTGCTTTGCAAAGAACTGAATCTACATAAACACTGACAATACACATGGGTACAAAATAGCTCCTCCAAGACTGCGGCAAAAATACTCGTGGCCTAGGGATGAAACATCCGTTCTACAATCTTAACGCACCGCGTTTGAATCCCACCGTGTCCCTACCGTTACCTGCCTACCTACCAAGAAACTTAATAGGTTGGTATTTATAAGAAACGACATTTTGCAAATGCCATGTTACTTAGATTTACATTTTTACATTAAGACGCTACTTGAATAAATAAACAGGCTGTCATTTAACGATTGTCCAAGTCGGAAAATCAAATTTATTTTCCTACATCATTAAAAAAAATATACTTCTTATAATTAGTTATACGTTTGGTCAGGGACGACATGCTAAGGTGACACTTCATACAGTTTGAAAAACACTACACGTCACGCCGTTTGAGGAACACTACACGTCACACCATTTGAGGACATTGCACGTCACACCATTTGACGGAACATTGCACGTCATACCGTTTGAGAAACACTGCATTCAAACCATTTGAGGAACATTGCACGTCACACCGTTTGAGCAACACTGCATTCACACCATTTGATGGAACATTGCACGTCACACTGTACGAGGAACACTGAACGTCACACTGTTTGAGGAACACTGCATGTCACACTGTTTGAGGAACACTGCACGTCACACTGTTTGAGGAACACTGCACGTCACACCGTTTGAGGACATTGCACGTCACACCGTTTGAGGAACACTACACGTCACACTGCATGTCACACTGTTTGAGGAACACTGCATGTCACACTGTTTGAGGAACACTGCATGTCACACTGTTTGAGGAACACTGCACGTCACACCGTTTGAGGAACACTACACGTCACACTGCATGTCACACTGTTTGAGGAACACTGCATGTCACACTGTTTGAGGAACACTGCACGTCACACTGTTTGAGGAACACTGCACGTCCCACTGTTTGAGGAACACTGCACGTCACACCGTTTGAGGACATTGCACGTCACACCGTTTGAGGAACACTACACGTCACACCGTTTGAGAACACTATATGTTACATCGTTTGCGTAACACTACAGATCACACCGTTTGATGACATTTCACGTCACACCGTTTGAGGAACACTGCACTTAACACCGTTTGAGAAACTCTGCACTATGTCGGTGTCCCTCAATGTGTGATGTGAATTCCGTTCCAATCGTGGCTAGCGAGTACATAGTTTGAATGTCACTGCAGTAGGCGTGGCCGGTACATGACAACAACCGTTGGACTGTGGACCCACCCTGAACCCAGCTACTGATACAACCAGGGTTAAGGTTAAACAGGTCAGCTCGTGCACGTATCATACACTGTATATTAACCCGATCCTGGATCATCTTCTCCACAGGATTCAGAAAGCTCGTAGACGCCATCATTCGAGAATCAGATTAACTTCATCTGGTAAGGACAGAGATTCGATCGACATTTTTCTTTCTCTCAGAGACAGTCTTGCGTAACATTATAATATAATAATAAATTTGAATTACCGATTTTTATCATCTATATAACCTAAAATACTATGTCTGAGGTTGAAAACCAAGGGTGTACATAATGATTATGATTTGTGTCAAAATTGTTAGATCCCCCGAGTGGTCCCTGGGTTGACAAGAATAGGGCCACAATTACCTTCCAGCATGCCGTGCAATGCGACGGTTAGCAGCCTCCTCGTGTAAAACTATTTCTGTTGAAATGAACTGTAAAGGTGTCGCATGTACGGGTGTGGTATTCTGGCCCTATGCTTTACTAGGACCGAAAGAGGTCACTGAATCAGTCGATGCTCATTGGATATAACCAAATATAAGCATCGTACCAACTGAAAGCGACGTGTCCTGCAACAATGAGGGTGCAAACTATCTTTTGATGCACATAATAACTATTGAGTTTTTTGTTGTTGTGGTTGAAACTGATTGTGAATGGGCTTGTTGACATTGTTATGTCACTTTTACAAGGCTTATAATTTGTGTTTATTTACATAGTTAGCATTCTATGAACAACTAAATAGTAAATAACGTGTTGTAGGCTACAGCACGTTATATTATTTTACACCACTACAAACTGTTGGCAGCAAAATACGCCATAGTAAAAAGCAAAACGTGTTACGGTGAAGAATAATGAATAATTCACAGACAAGGAGCTCAAACGTCTTACTAGTCATCAGTGTTTAGTCCATGTAGTAGAAGATGTGCCAACGTTGTTTGTTAGACGGTTTCTGATATTTTGGAAATGACACTAATGCTCTTTTGATAACAAACCTATATTGTGACTAGTATCACCCACGAGTCTTATGTTTTTGGTCTTGTTGTTGCTAATGCCACTCTTAATTCAGGTGGTTACTCTTGGTGACTTTCTTTGGTGGTAGAGGTCACAATGTTAATCTCTACCTCATTAGCCACACCACCATGAAACAGCATGTTTCCAGGGAGAACTGCTTGGAAGTGAGTTGGGGTCTTGATAAATATGTTTCACATTACACTGATTAATATGGTCTTATCAGTATGTCACCTAACCCTGATTAACATAGTCTGATCAGTATGTTTCACCTGACCCTGACTAATATGGTCTGATCAGTATGTTTCTAATCTGATTAGTATGTATTGTCTGACTAGATGTTCATCTCCTTCCCCCATTGGTCACATATGGTAAACTCCAGTGTAAAGTTTCTGCAAGTTTGGAAACCAGAGTCAGTTTGGTGGACAATTTTAACCCTTACATTTTCCAGATTTCAAATAATGTGAAAATGGTGTGCTACTTGTTTGATAACATATGTTATTGAACTCGTAAGATTCAAATCAAGTGCCAGAGTCAAAATGTATCAAACAAATTGACTCAAATGGGAAACTTGCAGGTAAGCCCAAATCGTCAAACTGAACCAGGCTACTGTATTACAAGTTATGTGCAGCTGGAATCAATTCTGACCAAATTTGTCTGAAAGTTTTCCATCAGTGTTTGATCACCTGAAATAATTGCTAATATTAATGCAGCCAAACACTTTTGTTTGCTTAGTGGAGGCAGGTTTCTTAAATTTGATTAGTCAGTTGAATACTTTATTGACCAGTTTTGTCATAATTATCAAAATGAATTAAATTGTACATAGTAATTCAGCGTACGAAGAAGAAGTACATAGTAATTAAAAGGATGCATTTTATTTTTTTAAATTTTAAATTAAGTTGTTCAACTGACACAGGATAATGCAGAAATAATCTTGTTTTTGAGGGTCCATAATTTTATATATATAAATATATATAAACTTAGGGAGCTGCGTAGTGTAGTGGTTAGCGAGCTGGCTTTGTATTTGAGTGGTCCTGAGTTCATTCCACAGTTGGGGCGGAAATGTTTTTCAGACCGCAATGGCTCCTGGGTTGACCCGGCCTTAAATGGGTACTGATTCAGTCCGAGAAGTTAAATCAGCGATGGAGAGGAGATGGCTACTGCCCTCATATAGCCAAGCCTTTGAAATGTGAAATTGCTAAACACCTCACTCCACATGCTATGGGTTACTTACATTTTTTATAAACTTATTTCAGATTCGCTAACAAATCATTATGCCAAGTGACGAACAGTTTTTCCAGAAACTAGGAGAAATCCCAGTTTTAAATGATGGATGGTCAACAGCTTTGGACTATTATTCAAAGGTAAAGGACTACAGTTCTGTTACAAAATTGACGCTAGGAGTCACAGAGATGGGTATCAAGAAGGCTGCTGCAATATCCACTCCAATTATTAGTCACTTTCAGCCTCAAAGTGAGTTATCTAAAATAGTGTTTTTGTAGTTTCACTCAACATATACTGTTCTCAAAATGGCATTTTATCTACCATTTCTCTGATGTCTGCTGATGATTTTTAAATGCCAATTTTTCATGTGAATATAGTAAGTCACACATTTCTTACATTCTCCTAGAATGACCTCTGCCACAATGATTGCCACATGTCACCATCCCCATGGCAGCAGGATTCATTGAGTAATGCTCAAACACAGACTTGTTCACATGTTCAAACACAGACTTGTTCACATGTTCAAACACAGACATGTTCAAACACAGACTTGTTCACATATTCAAACACAGACTTGTTCACATGTTCAAAGACAGACTTGTTCACATGTTCAAAGACAGACTTGTTCACATGTTCAAACACAGACTTGTTCACATGTTCAAACACAGACTTGTTCACATGTTCAAACACAGACTTGTTCACATGTTCAAAGACAGACTTGTTCACATGTTCAAAGACAGACTTGTTCACATGTTCAAAGACAGACTTGTTCACATGTTCAAACACAGACTTGTTCACATGTTCAAACACAGACTTGTTCACATGTTCAAACACAGACTTGTTCACATGTTCAAACACAGACTTGTTCACATGTTCAAACACAGACTTGTTCACATGTTCAAACACAGACTTGTTCACATGTTCAAACACAGACTTGTTCACATGTTCAAAAACAGACTTGTTCACATGTTCAAAGACAGACTTGTTCACATGTTCAAAGACAGACTTGTTCACATGTTCAAAGACAGACTTGTTCACATGTTCAAAGACAGACTTGTTCACATGTTCAAAGACAGACTTGTTCACATGTTCAAAGACAGACTTGTTCACATGTTCAAACACAGACTTGTTCACATGTTCAAACACAGACTTGTTCACATGTTCAAACACAGACTTGTTCACATGTTCAAACACAGACTTGTTCACATGTTCAAACACAGACTTGTTCACATGTTCAAACACAGACTTGTTCACATGTTCAAACACAGACTTGTTCACATGTTCAAACACAGACTTGTTCACATGTTCAAACACAGACTTGTTCACATGTTCAAACACAGACTTGTTCACATGTTCAAAGACAGACTTGTTCACATGTTCAAAGACAGACTTGTTCACATGTTCAAAGACAGACTTGTTCACATGTTCAAAGACAGACTTGTTCACATGTTCAAAGACAGACTTGTTCACATGTTCAAAGACAGACTTGTTCACATGTTCAAAGACAGACTTGTTCACATGTTCAAAGATAAGACTTGTTCACATGTTCAAAGACAGACTTGTTCACATGTTCAAAGACAGACTTGTTCACATGTTCAAAGACAGGCTTGTTCACATGTTCAAAGACAGGCTTGTTCACATGTTCAAATACAGGCTTGTTCACATGTTCAAAGACAGGCTTGTTCACATGTTCAAAGACAGACTTGTTCACATGTTCAAAGACAGACTTGTTCACATGTTCAAAGACAGACTTGTTCACATGTTCAAAGACAGACTTGTTCACATGTTCAAAGACAGACTTGTTCACATGTTCAAAGACAGACTTGTTCACATGTTCAAAGACAGACTTGTTCACATGTTCAAAGACAGACTTGTTCACATGTTCAAAGACAGACTTGTTCACATGTTCAAAGACAGACTTGTTCACATGTTCAAAGACAGACTTGTTCACATGTTCAAAGACAGACTTGTTCACATGTTCAAAGACAGACTTGTTCACATGTTCAAAGACAGACTTGTTCACATGTTCAAAGACAGACTTGTTCACATGTTCAAAGACAGACTTGTTCACATGTTCAAAGACAGACTTGTTCACATGTTCAAAGACAGACTTGTTCACATGTTCAAAGACAGACTTGTTCACATGTTCAAACACAGACTTGTTCACATGTTCAAACACAGACTTGTTCACATGTTCAAACACAGACTTGTTCACATGTTCAAACACAGACTTGTTCACATGTTCAAACACAGACTTGTTCACATGTTCAAACACAGACTTGTTCACATGTTCAAACACAGACTTGTTCACATGTTCAAACACAGACTTGTTCACATGTTCAAACACAGACTTGTTCACATGTTCAAACACAGACTTGTTCACATGTTCAAACACAGACTTGTTCACATGTTCAAACACAGACTTGTTCACATGTTCAAACACAGACTTGTTCACATGTTCAAACACAGACTTGTTCACATGTTCAAACACAGACTTGTTCACATGTTCAAACACAGACTTGTTCACATGTTCAAACACAGACTTGTTCACATGTTCAAACACAGACTTGTTCACATTTTCACAAACATCAGGAGAATGTCACACATCAAGGATATCCTACAGTACGTCAACCATTCAAAACACCGCTGGGCTGGTCATATATTAAGAAGCCAAGAGGAAAGATGGAGTGTCATAACCACCATGTGGTACCCGCGCGACAAAAAGAGACCTCGGAGACGGATCCCCCAACTCACTGGCGAGATTCACTAGAAAAATACAACATTCACGACCCCACAGACAGACTACTATCACACTGGACGACACGCGCCCGCGACAGAAACGACTGGATCCTGAGTTGGGACCTGCTCAAGGGTGACCACCTCTTGATGAAGAATGGGTCGAACTAAGAACCAATATAAACTGTCATGTTTTTAATAGACATTGACACTTTTCAGTATTTTGTTACTCCAGTACAATTGAGATTTTATGTCTTGTCTCATACACGTACTCAGTTCTCACTTCTGTGTAATATGAAACACAATATAGTGGCTTAAAAGTTGACAGATTTGATTTAATGTTTTAATGTCAGATCAAGTGGATAACTCATGTAAAATAAAACAATTAACCCTTTACACTCTAAGTATTGGAACATGAAATGCATATGAGCAGGGAGGACACATCTTTGATCCATTCATATACTGCTTGTTTATAAATGAGATTTAAATGTTTTTCTAGTGTAAAATCACAGAGACTGTACTGGACAGAACTATAGTTATGGTTTCTGAACAAAATATATTAGACAATGTTAAGGTGGGTTTAGAGCATGTTGTGGGCTGAATGATATAGATCAGTTGTGCCCATAAATGGTTGGGAGTTTTTCATCTTTGAGGATATCACAGTGTATTCATTGTTGTACTTATATTATTTTCTTTTGTTATTGTTCTGTCACGTATTAATATTCTATTTTGTTAGTCCTATTTTACTCTCTTTTTTTGGACTATTAGTACAAGACAAGCACCAAAACTTGGTATAAACAGAGTTGCATACTTTCTGTGCATCTATGTGCTGGAACGTAACAACAAAAAATGTCTATACTGGAATCCATCTACACCTCGTGTCTAAGAGTGGTCACATTTTCTGGTATCACTAAGAACTATATCTCTGAGCAACCATTACAAAAGTCAGTCAACACTTGAATGGTTTCAGCCATGTTCTAAAATGAGACCCTGATGCTATCACAATGTTATGGACTTCATCTGTTGTTGTTGGAATACACTTGTGCTGAGTTAAACTGGTAATATTTCTTTGGTGGTGGATTATAGTGGCTCTTCTGAGATCCCGAGGTGTGCAGTAGGCCTGGATCCACCTGACTATAGTGCAGTGCGAAGTTTCTCAGTAAGCTCATCACTATGGGGGGGATCACAGTGTCCATCCTAACCTCGATGACAAGACTGTTGTGACAGACTTTTTCTAGGAGAGTGAAGTAGGCGAGATAAAGGGATCGTAATAAGTATGTTCCACCTTATCCTGATGTTGCTCTTCACTCATCATATACTCCAAAGGAAAGGTGAAAAGGTTTGACCCAAGACAACTTGGTAAAGAACCATAGAAGTCAAACTGAAAATCTTGAGCCAGAGCATACTTAGGACGATCACAGGCTGATCAAATTAACGGATTTGTTACTGCCCTTAAAAATGTGATCAGATATAATTGTTACTGACTGCTTAGCCAGTCATTGACCAAGGGCTTAAGAAGAAAAAGATATGGAAACTCAGTTATACCTTGATAAAGATGTTCTTTGTTTATGAGCAATGCCATAATGTTGCTGTTCTTTATGTTTGTGCAGTACTTGATAAACTTGTTCCTTGTGTTTTGTTCTTTGCAGTTGACACTGTTAACAAGTATGCCTGCAGTAAGTTGGATGCTATTGAAAGCAAATACCCTCTGATCACGCAGCCTTCAAAAGAGGTGAAGATTTTTGGTGTGCACTTTTCTGTTGAGCATTGTCCTTAGTGTTGTTTCTGCGGATTTTTACACTGAAACTGATGAACAGAGGTTCTTTGGCAAGGAAATGTAGGAAGTGCCATGAAATATTTATCAGCATGTAAATTTTAACTCATTCTCTCCAACATATTTTGGACCTCTGAACGCAATTGTTTTCTTATGTAGAATACAAAAACAACATCACTTAATTGTGATCTATTTATCTTCAATAAAGGTTCACTGAAATAACAATTATATACCAAACTGTTCATAATTGAGTCTAATATACAATGGAATACATATATTTTACAAATGGAGGTGAACATTTGTGTATGAGGGATTATAGTTGCATAATCGTTTTTTTTTCAACTCAACACATTATTCAGCTCTAAACCAATACATGAATAATGAAACAAATTTTTATTGATGGTAATCTACAAGGGAAGATGTTATAAAAGTTCCATCTAATTTGGTGCATTTGTCTTACGGAATTCTCATTTTACTGAACGCATGTGAAGTTAAAAAAGTGCTCAAAATGAAAGCCCCAATTAACACCAGTGGGAGTGTTTACATTTTATGCACTCGCAGAAAGAATATTCTGGCTCTATTCAAACTACACACACACACATTTATATTATGCACACTAGTATGACTGTGCAGGATCTTCAAGCTTTACTGAATTGTTTAACTGTTACTACCATCGCTTGAGAAAAAAGAGGGCTCCGTCTGCTCGTCAGTAGATTTAGTTTCCCTTTCATCGCTAGACTAAGACTAGATAAAGAAATTGAAATGTCGTTTTCAGAATGATCAATAATCTTCATCACTACAGTTTACATTAATATAATTTATCTATTACTGAGCTTCTACTGTAGAAACTTCATTTAATATGGTTGAAGGAGAATGGGCTAGATTTAAGGCTGCCCTCCAAATTTCTTTTTTGAATCCTATGAAAATACAAATTTGTTCAATGAAACCCACTGCTAGTTCTTCCGCAAATGAAAAGTACAAAATCTGGATTTCAGCATCAATAGCCAAAATAAAACATTTAGGAGAAATAGGAATGAGAAAAATGTGATTTTGTGAACACAGTTGCAAAAGCCAATGCATTGGCTCCTGGATTTTTGGAAGAAAACTCGGAAGCCGATACATCAGCTTGTGGGAGTGAATGAGTTAATGTTATCATTTTTGTTAAGCTGACTTGACTGAGTTGCTGCTCTTTTAGAGTATAGAGGTTGTTATATTGACTTGACTTAGTCGCTGCTCTTCTACCCTGGGATGGAGAGTCTTCTACCTTGCTTAGTTGCTGCTCTTCTTCCCTGGAATGTAGAGGTTGTCAATTGTCAGTGTACTTGCATATTATTGATATTGATATCTTTTTTGTTCATAGGTAAAAGATGCTTGCATTGAGTATGTGCAACCTGTTGTTGGGCGAGTCAAGCCAGTGGTTACCTACATGCAGGGTGTTGTGGACAATAGCAAGAGACAGGTATAAGTATTGTCCAAATGAATGATTTTTAAAATTGCATATGACACATCATGAAGTCATTAATTTATTTAAAAAGAAAAAGATAATTTAATTAGTTATCACATAATATAAATGAATACCCTGAGTTTTTACACAATGACGGTCAACATTTGTGTATATACACAGGACCCTTGCCCAGAAAACTAGTTTATCAATTCAATTTTGACCAGAAAATGTAAATACTTTGGTCATATCAAGAGACAACAACGGTTTTGAGAGAACAGTGATGGAAGGTATAGTGCCAGGCAAAAAGAGGCAGGGGTAGACCAAGAAGACGATGGCACCAAGATATCCAGGAATGCCTGGGTAGGACTGTGGTGGAGGTTGGGGTTTCGGCAATAGTTTCTTTCAGACACTGTGATGGGAGGGATGTTCTATGTAGGATGTGCTGCATGATGATGATGATGATTATGGTGTATGCCCATGACCCCGCACCAATAAACATTTGCCCATGTGTTTGGCAGGACCCCGCTTGCTAGTGGTGGCTCTGGAAACAGGCTGCACTTGTGTAGTCTGGCTAAGAGAATAGGGGTTGAATAGGGAAGGCAAACCATATCCCAAAAATGCAGTTCTGAAAGTAGATGTCTGGTCAAATGGCTCAGATATCGGTCTCGCTGTAAACTACACCACTTGTCACAACATTCTTCCTTCTCAGGACAAACAACAGAAAGAAAGAGAAAATGATACCAAGATACACAATTGGGAAGAAAGGAATAAGTCATTGCACCATACTTTGTATGTTATAGGACTGTTGTACCAGAGTGGTAAGTTGCTCACCTCCAATAAACAGTGGGTGTTCGAATCCCACAGGTCTCATGTAACCTCTGGTCTCAATGGAGGTGAGACAGTGTGCTTAGTCCTATCTGAGATGGATGATAAACTCCTAGGTCCTGTGTACATGCTGTGCACATAAAAGAAGCCTTGGCAGTTGAAAAGAGCTGGCTGTTAGCTGCTGTCCGGACAAAAGGGTTAAAAATTAATGGAATTTGTACGAGGAGTAAACCTGAGGGTTACAAAAATATAAGCAGCCTGTGCTATCTCCAGTAGTCTCAACTAACACGTCTTGCCACTGGACCAAGGTTGCTCAGGATGAGAGAGTGGGGTTGATGATAGCACAAATCTTCCTCACTTAAATGTAATTAAAGCAAAAATCACAATGTCAGACAGACCTTAGATGATTCACAATAACTCTCTATCCTGGCACTGTCACCATCACACTGTCACTTGCTATGGGCAAATAATTGATGTCATGATAGATGACTGAGAAGGGTTGTGTTTGGGACTGGCAACCTCCTCATGTAAAACAAACTGCTACAAAAATCGTCTCTACCAAAATATTTGAATAATTCATTGCAGGCTTCCTGGAAGTAGCACTGACTGCTGTGATAGCCCAATGCTTCTGTTGGAGTAATAAAGAAAGGATAATAATGATTAGATAGACATGTCATCATTTTTTTGTCACTTATCGGGTTCAGGCTGTAAAAATTTTTCTATGACATTTATTTTCACCTGTGGGCAGGTAGGGCATATCAAGATATACAGCACAAACCTGGTGATAAGTGCTCGTGATCTTGGCGTTAACACAGTTAGTCATGCAGTGAATGTGACCTTTGACACCACACCTGGCCGACTTGTAACGCGAACTGTCGATGGTGTTCTCACTTGCGCTGAAGGATTGGTGGACAAATACATTCCAGAAGGTAATATTTTGTACATTATTTCACATTTATGTGTATCTCAAAAAGAGGACTCTAACAGAGGTATGTTTTAAATACAAAGATAATTTAGATACAGTCATTCTAACACTCTAGGAGTGTACTCCAAGCCATCTCAGGTCCCAAACAAGATAGACTCCAGGAGTGTACTCCAAGCCATCTTAGGTCCCAAACAAGATAGACTCCAGGAGTGTACTCCAAGCCATCTCAGGTCCCAAACAAGATAGACTCTAGGAGTGTACTCCAAGCCATCTCAGGTCCCAAACAAGATAGACTCTAGGAGTGTACTCCAAGCCATCTCAGGTCCCAAACAAGATAGACTCCAGGAGTGTACTCCAAGCCATCTCAGGTCCCAAACAAGAGAGACTCTAGGAGTGTACTCCAAGCCATCTCAGGTCCCAAACAAAATACTCTCACATGAAATAAAATACAACATCGGATTGCTGTCTCAAAATAACAGATTTAGTCCTACAGTGGTTTCTAGCCCACTGTGGGATCCCTGGAAATGAGAAAGCAGATGAGCTCGCAATAGCTGGAAGAGGTGGCACACAGACTCCCGATCCAGATTTATAAAGAAGCAAAGACACTCATCAAACGATCCATGAGAACAGAATAGATATCCCAGCACAAAGAATACAAACTAGAACATGACAGCATAGATAAACTGGGCAGAGATGGGCAGACAAAGATCTTCACTCAGAATGGGACATTGTAGACTCAAGCAAGACCCACCTCCACAAAATGGGTCTCAGAGACACCGCCACATGCATTTATGGAGCACCTAAGCAAACACCAGAACATATTCTGCAGGATTGCTTAACCTATGCAGACCAAAGAGAGACAGTCTGGCCTGGAGGAGCAACCATGCTTGAAGACCTGAAACAGTCTACTTCGTGAACCTCACAGGACTAGAAGCATATCATCAGTTAATCGAAGAAGAAGAAGATGCAATTGATCTGATAATAGATAATGTGGATAAATGTATGTTCTTTAGGGAGCTTAGAACACAGATAATTCCTAAATTGAAGATTTTTTTGAAGTTCTTGTGGATAAAATTTCTACAGGATGAGGTAAGCAGCCCATGTCTAATTCTGCTTAGTCACCTCTTATGACATACTTGGCAGGTTTATATTGTGGCTACTTATTCTTTGCTCCTTGTTTGGACATCGACAACGCTTGACAGAATGCCTAATGTACAGTAATTAAAAACAACATAAACATGTAATATATGAAAGCATCAGCTTTAGTAACAATGATATAAAGGTAATTATAACAAGAAACAAGTTATGAAAATCATCTATACAGAATGAGAGATAAGTACAGATTCAGTTCATCCCGTAACCCATCAGGTCGTTGGGGCACACATGAAGACACTCCCAAAATCACACGCCATCCCTCTCTGTCTGTCGCCGCCAATCGTATCTCACCGGGACGAAGGTCTGACCACTCAGTGATGTTGTCCACCTATCTCTTCCTTGGACGTCCTCGCCCTCTCTGTCTGGGGTTGACTTGCCATAAGTCTATTGCTTGAAACAAAGCCTGCCAAAGAAACTGATCAATTCTTTTACACAATGTGTCTGTCAGGCTTGTAGACAGAAGAACAAGTAGCTTCTGGCCTAGACCACAAACGGAGCTGCTAGATTCGGTGATACTTTCAGTATTGACTTCTGTCAATCTGTCACTCCAGGCTTAAGGCTCTTTAGCTTCAACTTTAGTATCAATATCAGAATCTCGATCATGTCAACACTTTTATTTGTAATATCAATGTCCAATATCACTTTCTTTCATCACTTCTAGGATTTATACCATTATTTAGCACATTTTTCAAATTCTGTAGCCATCTGATAAAATTAGAAAAGCCAAGGTTTTAACATATGGAAGACGAATTTTGAAAACTTTTAAATGATCTCATAGAAACACTCAACACCATTTTAGTCTCAAATGAAACTAGAATATCTGGGGTGGTTGTTAAAAACATGGAAGTTTCATTTCGTGAAAAATTACGCACATTGCATTGATTTTAAAACAAGGGTTTTGAAATGGTGGTTGTGAGCACAGCAGGGTCTTAGGGTATGAGCCTTTCATGTTGTGCTGTTTCTGCGTTGAAGTGTAATGGGATATAATAAAGCTGTGGTTCACATAATACTCTGTTTTTTTTGTCCTTGGTCTAGCAACATGTCCGTTTGGAAGAATATATTCTGTTTTATTGTTGCGAATACAAGAAGAGCTATTTTGTTATTTTTCATAGTTTATAGGATTCATAGTTTATAGGATTTATAACCAAAGCTAGAACACAATACACTTGTCTTTGAACATTTTATATCATGAATGCCTGGATTGAATGTTGGGAGCCCCAGCAAACTCCTCTTAAGACCATCAATCCTTGTTTAACTTCATTCCATGTTGTGAAACCCAACAGAGCCCCAGGCCATATCTTAAACATCAAGCTAAGCCATGTAAGCAGCCCCAGCAGAACTCCATGTCAGGAACCCCAGTTGTACCACATGTTATCCTGTCAGCTGGACCTATTTGCATGGTTATTTTGTATTGTAGATTGTCTTATATCATCACTGCCTTTGTGTTCTATATGTAGATGGTTCAACAGAGGACAATGCTTCCACTGTGAAATATGAAAATGTGGAAGAAATGGAGCCCAGCGCAAAGAAAGTGGTTGTCCACTTTGGTACTGTTAGTAAAAAGCTGAGGGATCGAACGTTCAGACGTGCTATGAGGGACTTCCGCAATGCTAAAGTGCGTACAATGGACACTCTCAGCAAACTTCACAGTGCTGTTGAATTGGTATGTTATGTACAAATTGATGCAAAAGAATAAATCTATACTATTTTAGAGTTACCCACTTGTGAAAGCTGTTGTTTTTGCTTGTTCTATTAAAAATATATTTTAGTCTACTTATAAAGATCCTTACATTAATACAGAATAAGCAGTGAATTACATTTGAGGTACAATATTGGATATGATTATAGTTGCAATGATTATAATGTACTCATTTGGCAAAATATTGAATATTATTATAGTTGCAGTGATTATAATGTATTCAGTGCAGTTTACAGATGGGCCTGTCTAGAGTGCAGTGATGTTGGACCCGTTTAACATTTGAATTGATATCGTGTGAATTTTGCATGCATATTAAGTTTAAATCAGGTGTGTGTATATATAAATGTTAATTTATATTTCAGATTGATTATGCAAAGAAAAATGTTGAAACAGCCCTTGGAAGAGTTGAGGATCTGTGGACTCAAATTGCTTACACGAGTAATCAGTCAGGAGGAAAAAATGAATGGTCACCAGCATCGGTAAGAGAATACAGGTTTTGTCAGCCTTCAACTATGTTGATAATCTAGTTCCTTGTTGGAGCTAGTTCCTTGTTGGTGTATATATTTTCTCCTTAGTCTTCTTCTGCATTCACCCTGAAAAGGACATTTGGTACATTGTGTCGTAGTTTACGACGAGTCTGTGATATCTGCACCTTTCGGCCCGACACGTCTGATTTCAGCACAACATTTTTATGAACCAGGCTTGCCTTCTCTCTTCAATCCTAATCTCTTGGCCAGGCTGCATGGCTGCCGTCTGTTTCCAGGGCCACCACTTGAAGGCAGAATAGGGTATTGGTCTGTTATGATTCACAGATACTTGTACATGCAGCCAGTTTATGAGTCGCTGGCTGCTTTCAGCCTATTCACTGCTGCATCTTTGGCCCTTTCTGTTTAGTGAAAGCTGTTAAAATACATATTTCAAAAAATACTTTCAAAATTGGTATGGGAATTTTGTAACACCATATGTAGAAACTGATAAGATGATGTTAAAAATAGAATACTTCACAAGCCGTAGCTCAAATGCAACGAAGGTCAGAATGTATTGACAGCGGTTGATCATTGATGCAAATAAGATTGAGGGCAACAAATATAAGATACTTGACAGTTCAACATCTTGGCTTGGAAATAATGAACAGGAGAATTGATAAACATCTCAGATAGAAAGTTGCCATTGCACTTCAGGATGAATGTTCAGAAACTGAATGTTCAGAAACTGAATGTTCAGAAACTGTTTTGTTGAATTTCATATTTTCTATTTATTTTTCTTTATTGCAAAACATGTTTTCTCATAAAAAATTACATATATCCTTAAAAAAAAAATTCTCAGGATGTGGAAGAGCTTATTGTTTTGATTGGTCGAACACTTGCTGCTCAATTGAGGTCAGGTATAACAGCCCTGGAAAAGGCATCTAGTGAAGCTGGCGAGTTTGTCCGGCACCCAATTACTAGATCAAAAGAGTTCACCGATTTTGTGTACCAGCTCAGTACTGTAAGTAAACTACTAAAAACATTTCAAGAACAAGTGTTTGCATTATGTAATGAGTGAATGTTGTCTAATATCAATATAGATTACTTGATTTTGAAGAGTAACTAATAAAATGTATAAATATCTTGATTTGTATGCTGGAAAATATGAATATGAAGACATAAACATATAATTTATGGCAAAGAGTTGATGGGAAAGTTTGGCATAGTCATAAATACTTGCCTGATTTAAGAGAGAGTTAATTTTTCAGACGTGGTTGTTGATTTTGAGAACCTAAAATGTAAAAAAATATGTCACTTTAGTGTATCTATAGATATATATTAATAAAGAAATTGTTGGTTTTATTGTTGTTATTGTATGTATGTTAGTTTCTAAGATGCAAGAAGATGGGGATAGTGGTGAAAAATAGCAGAAACATATAGACTCACCTGGTAGCGGCGTCCCTAGGTTACGAAACAAAAGAATTCCCTACGAAAAATGTACTAGGCCTACTATCAATGTTTACAATAATGGCTGCGCCTGTCACTTTGACAATAAACATAATTATTGCGTCTACATAAACAAACTAAATAGATCTACCTTTGAAAAATCTCTTGCAGAAACTTAACTCACACATTCACAATAATGGGTGAATCTTCAAATCCAAGCGAAAAACGGAAGTAAACCTTTCCAAAATCTAAAACCTAATTTCACAATCGCCATCTTCTTTATTTAAACTTAACTTAACTTAACGTCTTTATACTGGTTTAGAAGACTGCGGAGCCTGTATACAACCAGTTTTTTTGGAGGGTGGTCTTTACAGATGTGCGAGTCCATTTTAATATACTCAAACACTAGAGCTAAGTAGACCCGCAGCCAGTTAGGCGCCATCTATAGCTGCTCTAAACAAACCACCTTGGGAAAGGTACAAATAACTTGGGTAGATATTTAATTTGAAATTGTCCGGGCAGCAGTCGTTAAGCCCGTTTTTCTATTTTCAAATGCCAATTCAGCGTATGAAGAAGAAGAAAGAAGAAAAATGCCAATTAATTTTTAACGTTCTCGACACTGCACAAGGAGTCCGATCTCACTACCCAGAGATCAGGGGAATTTTTACCAGAAGATCCACGTGAAAAAAATCCCGGTCTCCACCGTGATTCGAGCCACGACCTCAGGCACCCAAGGGAGACACCTTACCTCTAAACCACTAGGCCTCTGAGTTAGAACTATTTTATTTAAATGATTTGAAATATAAATTGTTAACAAGAGTTTGCATTTTTATTTGTTACCAAATATAGCATTAATGAAATACTTACTAACCATTACTTTGAATATTCATATGTACAAGGTACACCAAACTGTTATTAAAATGTTGCATTCTAGTTTCACTTATTTCAGTGTGTACAAATATTACATTTTAAAGTGAATTTGTTCAAAAGATCAGCAGTTCTTCAATGACAGAAAACAACAAATATATTGAAATGCTTGTAATAGCCATATGATATATAGCTAAGGAAAGGTAGAAATTGTTGTAAATGACAGGAGAAAAATGAACATTATATTTCAAGTAATGACGTTTATTTCACAATTTCTTGTGAAATCCCTAATAATGTGGCGGAGAAACACTTGCAGGCTGTGTGAAATAACATTCTTTACACTTCTGCAATGGAACCATACACATAAGCAGTGCTTGACAAAAGTGCTCGTCTGTGAAGAGTAAAGATTTTTGCTTGATGAGTAAAATAAATCCGTTTTTAATCGTTAATTAAGTTTTTAATCGTTACTACATAACGACTCTCGTACGATTATTGATGATATTATGGTTCTAATAGATTGTACATAAGCTAGTTTATGATGGTGAATCTAAATGGACCTCCCCTGGCACAATTTAAACTTACTAACGTCATCGATAAGTGGTACTACAGCGCTAAAACTACCAAGAATGTTCAAGGACACACACGCCATACCTTTAACAGTAGTGAATTCTTTCTTAAGAAGAAATAGACTTATAATGGTGAATTAGTGCCTAGTTTAAATTTGTAAATATAAATTGCGTGACTGTAGTCCTACCATGCTGACTGATGCAATTTTTGACTGACTGAAGAGTCAACCTAAAATGTATCAAGCCCTGCCCATGAATGACTATTTACGTGTAAGTTAACGTATAGTTTCTGCTCGTGCAACACATTACTGCTACTTGTGTATTATGTTTCATCAAAGTGTTTTCAAAGAAAGTTCGCTTCACGCCTCTTGTTATGATTGTTTCCTCTTGTTATGATTGTTTGTTTCTCTTTGAGGCTTTGTACATAATGTCAGCTCTCTGTGTTACCAGTAAGTTAGTTAAAATATGAGAAATAGAAATCCACGCAAATAGTCATAGTCATGTCCAGTTAAATACAAGCTTGTAAAAATAACACTTCTGTGACAAACATGGGAAACAGAGAGGCAGGGATCCAGACTCCAAGGATGACCCAAAGGCTTCTATAATAACTTTAAAAGACAGTATGTGAGACCGATGTCCACAAATGAATGAAGTCAAGATAAAGACCATGAGTAGAATGATCTGGAGTTTTCTTAGACATATTGTTTCCACCAAATGATAAAAATAGTGTGACAGTGTAAGTAATAGGTGAAATGACTGAGGAAAAAGGGGGGGGGGGGGGGGGGCGCGATTGGTGTGTATCGAAAAATAGTAGTTTGGGACAGGATTCACAAACAAAACTTGAATGTGTTCAGATTCATAATCTCTGGAACGCACAAAAGTGCTTGCTGAAATGACATGCACTGTGGTGCAACGAGGAGAATGAATAAAATAAACAGATGAAAGACGTTATGGCGTCTATGGACCAATACATCAAATTAAATTACAGAACTATTACAATGTATGATTATTCAGCATTCATTATAAATTGAAAACATTGACCTAGCAAGTACAGCCACGAAAGACTAACTCTTAGACTACCTGAGTCACTCTAGGTGGCTCATTTTTTGGACTCATTTTTACAAAAGCCACTTAGATTAGCTTGTTATGTTAAATCTCTATTTGCAAAGTTTAAAGAAGAATTTTTGAAGCTTAGCCCAATCCAACATTTGTAATGTTTGCAATTTGCGCTTTTTTCTCAGACAAAGATGTTCGAATGTAAGAAATTAGTTCATCAACCGATTTTCCATAGCAAAATTTGTTTGATAACATTGGCTTCCAGTGATCGAAAGCACAGATTATCAGCAGAATAATCACCACAGCTTATCTATTTATGGAAAAGTATAAGACTTACAAATGTTTGTATAAATTGAGATTGTCAGGGAGGATTAGTGTTGGAAGATTCAGACCTGTACAAATATATTATGGTCAGTTTAAACTTTAAAAACAATTATTTTTGTTTCCTATGTATTTACGATAAATGAGGACTACTATTTATCTATTCTTTTTATGTTAAGGCAAATTGGCTCTATTTGATAGGTAATTAAATTGTGTACATGAAATACATTAAAATAATGTTTAAAATAAGAATATTATGATACAATATGTTATGGTGCCATAACCTCAACTTATATAGTTTTCCTTGCTGACTTTTTTTTCACAATATCTTTTCAAAGATACACATTGACACCAAATCTTCATTTACCGACAGAAAAAGATAAAACTTATATGTGTTGTGTATAAATGGATATTATATCAGTGATTACTAATGTCAGATGATTCAGGCACGTACAAAGTTTGATATATTATGAAAAGTATAAACTTTATTTTCAAATTATTTTTTTTCCAATGTATTTACAATATATGTTGTCTATTTTATATCTATTCTTCTTTATGTAAAGACACAAAGCGGTTTTGTTTTATAGCCCTTTACATTCTGAACATTTTAATATGAGATATTTTAATGTAATATTTAAAATAAGAAAAATGTGATAAAATATGTTATGATACACTTACCTCAAAAACAAAATCATGAAACAGATGGTGTAAAAAGGAGGTTTTAGTATTGGTATATTTAGAGTACAACAGTGCAACGAACCCCATTTTTGGAAACCAGGAGAATGAATAAAAATAAACAGGTGAAAGACGTTATGACGTCTGTGGACCAATATATCAATTTAAATTACAGAACTATTACAATGTATGATTCTTCAATATTCATTATAAATTGAAAACATTGACACATTGAGTACAGCCTCAAAATACTAATTTTTATAATGTGTTCATTATATAGTTTGATTAGGTAAATGCATTTACCTTACTAACCTTACCTAACTTACATGACGGAAGCTGGAACTCTCTGCAATCTGCAATCTAAAGAGCATTATGTTCAGCTGTTAATATAGTATTAACCCCTTATTTTATATACGATAAAGCGATGACCCTAGAGTTGTCGGCGTTCAACGCCAGTGGAACTGGGCCAAGTCGTCGTAATGTCACGCCATAGGAGCAGTAAAGGTTTAAACCATTTGTGAGCAATTTTATAGTTTATAAAGTGTATTTCTAAAATATCAGTATGTGAAAAGCAGTATTTCTCATATTTTCTTGATGCAAATGAAACTTTACTTTGAATTATTTCCATTACGTACAGACCTATATTATTTGTTATATTATTACATTACTCTTCTATTTGTGATATTTCATTTAGTAGGATTATTTTTATCCTTTTGATAGCAAATTATGGATGTTCAATTTTTTCCTTTTCTCCAGTTAGCCTTGATCTTCTCAGCTTTCTCTACTACTGTGTTTTCTAATATTGTCCAGACTTCTTCTCTTATCTTTGCAATAAATATATAATATAAATATCATATGTATATCATATATATCTTGTGTCCCAGAATGAACATGTGCACATATTAAGTTTGCTGTGTTAACATTCAATTATCTGTTGTAGAATATCAAGAACCTGAGTGTTGAGAAAGCCAGAGACAATCTCCAGACAATCCAAACAATGTTGAAGACAATCATAGATAATGTGGATTGGTTGGTGAGTCTTGTTCTATATTCATTATTGATTTCAAATGCAACTTAATTTTAGAAGTTTGTTTATACAGTCTACATTTATTTTTGTACAATGTACATTTATTGTATAAAAATAGCTAACTGGTTACGATTGGATAAGGCTAGGTAGTTAAGAAGCAAACTAGTTGTCCCACCTCACAAAAAATGAGATCGTCTTACAATATTATAACATCTTCTGTGTATTCATTGTTAACTTGACAACATGGAGTGTGTGAGTATTACTGGAAAACATCAGGGCCGATAGACTGGAAAGAGGAATGGCACTGATGTCCAGAGAACTGATTTGCTACAAGGGGATGTGGTTCAATCAAAATCTTTTCAGCTCATTGTGGAGCATAGGTCTTCAACAAATGTTAACCAAGTCAACAAATGTTAACTTGCATGTATCTAAGTTTTTGTGGCTTATGGTTTCTACTGTGGGGACCAGACTCATACCTAACCCTCCTTAATCACTTCAAACAAATTGCTTGGTGTTACTTTTCTTTTCTGCCTTGTAGGGTCCTGGTAATATTTGGGCGGTGACTGTGATTGCTCTTGGTGACACATGATTTCCTGAAGACGGCTAGATCTCAAAAGCTGTGGGCATCTACATGTTCCTCTGGAGTGGAAGCTGGTGCCTCATTCACTATCAGATCTCATCTAGTACCCGGGCTTGTCAGGCCTTCAAAGAGTATCAGTGGTAGGTTAATGAGACAACTGTCCCTCAGACATGAGAGGAACCCTACAATTATCAGTACCTATGCCCAGACAACAGCCAACCCTAAGAATGTCAAGCATAAGTTCTTTGAGGAGCTACATTTTGTCATCTTATCAGTTCCAAAGTCTGAGAAACTCAGTGCGAGAGTAGAGATCAACCATCAGTCCTTGGATGGAGTACTTGGCATGGGCCTGTGCAACAGCAATGGGCATCAACTGTTAGTCTATGTGCCACTGATGATCTTCTTTGTGCCACTGATGATCTCCTCTGTGCCACTGATGATCTCCATCATCAACACCATGTCCAGCCTGCCCGCTTGCAACAAAACATCCTCGCTAAACAGTTGTATCTCATTGGCTTGACATTGTCATCAGCAGGAGAAGTGACAGACAGGATATGCAAGTGATTATGGCCATATGTAGGGCTGAGTGCTCATCGCGCAAAAGTTACATTTCTACATAGAGCTTAGGCATTGTCATTATGGTCTGAAACCTGTGAAAAGGCCTTACATTTCCAAATGGCAAAGTTGGCTGTTCCAGGATTTGGAACAGTTGACTGATGGATAAACTTACCTTCCACTTTCCATTTACTAATGGCCAAATAATTTAGCTTGAATACATTGGAAGAAAATTTTCCCATTCTGAGGAACGTCTACTCTATTGCTTCAGAGTACTTAGGCCATAAAACTCACAGGAACCTTGACTGGTTTGATGAGAAAGATATAGCTATTATAACCCTGCCGGATGAAAAACATCACTTGTCTAGACTCAACACAATCTTCCATTCACCAGAGTTAGTAGAATTGTTCAGATCAAGCTCAGGACTTTGCAGGATGTCTTACTCAACCATTAAGCAGATTCAGTGCTATGCATATGCAAATGACTCGAATATAGTTTCACGATGTCCTAAAAGCAGTCAATGGTCCTGGTCCTGTCACTCATCTACTATTCTTAATGCTGATGGCATGGCAATACTGACTTAGGTTCAGATTCTGGAGCCACCTGACAAAGACCTTTGATACTGTCAACAGCTGTGTCAACATTTTGACTAACAGATGGAAAATCACGATGAAATTTGGCTGCCCCGAATAATTTATCAGTTCTGCGCCAGTTTCATGGTGACTGAGCAATGGAGATCTTTCTTCCTAGTAATAAATGGAGTAAAATAGAGCTGTGTGCTGGCCCCAACAGTCTTTAGTATGGTATTTGCTGCTATACAGTCTGATGCTACATATGACTCAGCCACTGACATACAAATCAGATATAGCATGGATGGGAGGCTATTCAGTTTAATATTCCTACAGTCCCTCTGCATGGCCTATTGGTGAAGTGTCCGTTTCACAATGCCAAAGCACTCGGTTCAAATCTTGCTTTTGTTCAGTTTTGCAGGCATGGATTTTATTTGCTCCTTTATGTACGGAAAGTAGAGGCAACCTACTGTATATCTTGCAGTGTGCAACTTGCCAAGAAACTTGTATTTAACAGCCAAATAGGTTGATGGTTGTAAGAAGCAACATTCTGCAAAGGACATGCTACTTACTTACAATCCCTCACTAAGGTGATAAAAGCAACCACCTTAGATCTGCTCTCTGCTGATGACTGTGCCACTAACATATGATCAGAACAGGATATACAGACCACCGTGAATGAGTTTTCCACTGCATGCACTAACTTTGGTCTTACCGTCAACACCAAGAAAACGGATATAGTGTTTCTATCTGTTCCCAGGAAGCCTTACCATGAATTAAACATCACTACACAGGGCCAAGCATTTGATAGCTTTGCCTAGGGCTTCTCAAACTAGGGGTCGAACCCCTCTGGAGGTCGCTGAAATATTATTGAGAGTAGCTGTAACATTTGACAATTTTTGTTCATAAATAATTAGGGAACTAATCTTATTCTTCATTTTCGGCAACAGTGGCAGCTTTGCTTGTTGTGACTTTTGGCCACAGTGTTGCCTCAATACTTCCGCAAACTTATTAGAACTGTTGGAATATGAACCATTCCCTTCAAGTTCAAAAATCATGCTCACCTGGATATAGTTGTATGCTGTAGAGAAACAAGGTCAGATGAACTGGATATAGTCGTATGCTGTAGAGAGATAAGGTCAGATGAACTGGACATAGTCGTATGCTGTAGAGAGACAACGTCAGATGAACTGGATATAGTCGTATGCTGTAGAGAGACAAGGTCAGATGAACTGGACATAGTTGTATGCTGTAGGGAGACAAAGTCAGATGAACTGGACATAGTCGTATGCTGTAGAGAGACAAGGTCAGATAACCTGGACATAGTCGTATGCTGTAGAGAGATAAGGTCAGATGAACTGGACATAGTTGAATGCTGTAGAGAGACAAGGTCAGATGAGCAGGACATAGTTGTATGCTGTAGAGAGACAAGGTCAGATGAACTGGACATAGTCATATGCTGTAGAGAGACAAGGTCAGATGAACTAGACTGTCACATGCTGTAGAGAGACAAGGTCAGATGAGCAGGACATAGTCGCATGCTGTAGAGAGACAAGGTCAGATGAGCAGGACATAGTTGTATGCTGTAGAGAGACAAGGTCAGATGAGCAGAACATAGTTGTATGCTGTAGAGAGACAAGGTCAGATGAGCAGAACATAGTCGCATGCTGTAGAGAGACAAGGTCAGATGAGCAGGACATAGTCGCATGCTGTAGAGAGACAAGGTCAGATGAGCAGGACATAGTCGCATGCTGTAGAGAGACAAGGTCAGATGAGCAGGACATAGTCGCATGCTGTAGAGAGACAAGGTCAGATGAGCAGGACATAGTCGCATGCTGTAGAGAGACAAGGTCAGATGAGCAGGACATAGTCGCATGCTGTAGAGAGACAAGGTCAGATGAGCAGGACATAGTCACATGCTGTAGAGAGACAAGGTCAGATGAGCAGGACATAGTCGCATGCTGTAGAGAGACAAGGTCAGATGAGCAGGACATAGTTGCATTCTCGTTCACCACCTCCTTAAGCAGCTAGGGTTTGGTGAGCTCATGACAGATGAGAGCTCATTGGGTTAACAGAGATGAAACTATAGGGAGTTGATGAAAGTGTCTCCAAACAGTTTCTTCATTGATGTGGCCTTCTGGGAGAAGCCTGGAACGATTAGCCAGGCACACTGCCATCACTAAAAGTGCTTGCTTTGCTGAGCAGAGAATATTGCTGTAGTGCAAAGAAAGAAAAATATAGCTGCCTGAAAGGACACAAGGCAAGACAGCTCAGCTACTGGCACCTTGCATGTGTGCCCTACTAACCCCAAAAATATGACGTTCTAAGACAGGTTTGTACAGTCATATGAGGTCACATCTAATTATACGTATCTGAAGCTGTTGCCATCTTTGCATGCGATGGGCAATGGTTATTATGATTGCTTGTGATTAGCCACGATTAGCCAGGCACACTGCCATCACTAAAAGTGCTTGCTTTGCTGAGCAGAGAATATTGCTGTAGTGCAAAGAAAGAAAAATATAGCTGCCTGAAAGGACACAAGGCAAGACAGCCCAGCTACTGGCACCTTGCATGTGTGCCCTACTAACCCCAAAAATATGACGTTCTAAGACAGGTTTGTACAGTCATATGAGGGCACATCTAATTATCCATATCTGAAGCTGTTGCCATCTTTGCATGCGATGGGCAATGGTTATTATGATTGCTTGTGCGTATTTATGTGCTTGTATGTGCGTATTTATGTGCTTGTATGTGCGTATTTATGTGCTTGTATGTGCGTATTTATGTGCTTGTATGTGCGTATTTATGTGCTTGTATGTGCATAATTATGTGCTTGTATGTGCGTATTTGTATGGGTGTGCAAATATATATTTATTGATTTATATTTAGGGTGCAGACATCAAAAACAAGAGCACTGGATCAGAGGAAGAGGGTTTGAACTCTGCAGATACTTCTGAAGAAGAGAGTGATACATCCAGACCCGACAGTTAGATTGTTCTCATTAGTTAGTTTCACAAAGGTATTAATGTTCTCATTAGTTAGTTTTCCAAAGATATTAACCAAATGTTGCTCTTTGTTTGCAGTGCAAACGTGCAAGCATGTCTAAATTATTACCTTGAATTGTCAAGATAACAGACATGATAGAATATGATATTCTGTCTTTATTGTTATAATCTCAAGAGTTAATTAAACAATGTCACGAAAAGTAAATTCTGTTCATTCAGAATGGTTGCCACATATAGTTTTTGTTAATTATAAATGAGAGTACATCTTTCTGTAAGTTACTTGCTATGTCAGGGACTAGATTCCAGGAGTGCTATTATGGTAGTATAGTAAGACCTTTCTTGATACAGATTATGGTTTGTTTATCATACTAATTTGGATATGATGTTTCCATAGTTACAGTGTGGTATTATTTTGGCAGATTGGCCAAAAATGAACACTTTTCTATGAATAAAGTTAATTCTGTGAGAAATTTTGTGCTTTTTTTGTATATTATACCAAACATTTGTAGGAATTTTTTTTTTTCTTTCCCTTGTAACCTTGCTTTCATGTCTGTATTAATATTTATGAATAAAAAAATATAGAAATAAGTCTGACAGTGTTTTTAATGTTATTAACACAGATATGCCACTATGTTGTTTATGAATGCCCACAATTAGTAGATTACCCTTTTGTGCGCCCTGAAATGTACGTTAAGTGACTGGTTACAGATGCTTTCTTCACATCCCAAGCTTGCTGATGGTCAACCAGAGTCCTCCTTGTGGTTGTGCTATGCTTGGCTTGATCTGTGTGTCACTCACTATTACGGGATCACGTCAATCCCTCATATCGCTAGCCAGGCTGCCATGAAAACATCCCGTTTCCACAAAGGGCTACTAGGAAGCTCAGGTGAGGGTCTTGGCCAGTATGTTCTGCCTGACTCTGACACACTTGTCTGATCAGTATATTGTGCCTGACCAGACGTCTTCCTCCCCAAATGACACTATAAGAACCATTACTTTGATATTCAATGAATTGCTTTTTTAGAGTTGGACTGGCAGTTTAGAAAATAATTCAACATTATTAAACATACCATAAACTGTGTACAAGTCTTTGAATCTTTAATTTATTGGTTTTAAAATGGGATGACTTATTTTGACAGATGTTTATTGTTGCACAAGGGAGGTTAATATTGTACAGTCTAGCTTTAATGACATGAAAAGATAAGTTTCACAATGTATGCCCAGAATTGTGCAGTACAAGCAGACACTGCTTCAACAAACTCCTCAACCTTGTTTGTAATTGATAAATTAAATTATATATTAAACAAAAGATGTATTTGATCCTACACAAGGACATGTATGAACAAATAATAATTTTGCTAGATTCTGCCTTTGTTGCGGAACTGACAAATTTAAAAACCACAATGTCTCCAAGATTTGAGATGTCTTAGAATTAAGGATGAACCAGATAACCAAGTCAACTTGCTGAATCCATAGAAGGCCATTTTTAGTGATTGAATAACAAAAATGTCACATAAATTTGGATTGAAACACACTTTCTGGTCTGTTTGATCATGAATTTTGTGTCTCCTCTGCAGGATTAGATTAACTTCTTAACTGAGGTACAACAAATTCAAGACAATACAGAAATATTAGCAGTCGATTACTTGGAACACAAGTTTCTATGCCAAACGTTCACTCATTGTTCATATTAATATATGAATCGCTGATATCAGTACAGTCATTCACATGGGAAGATCCAATAATGATGATGGGAGAGAACAATATTAGGACAATAAAAATGGAAAGGGACCTAGGTGTTGTAATAGATCATACAGGTAAGGTGCGGAAGTAAGTCCAGGTGACAGTGAAAAAGGTTAATGCAAAACTGGATATGATTAAAAGAAACATTGTACATGGGAGCAAGGATGTGATAGTCAAACTATATAAATCATTGGTGAGACCTAAATTGGAAAACTTTATTCAAGTGTGGAGTCCTTATCATAGAGTGGATTTAGACATGCTAGAAAGGATACAAATAAGAGCTATAAAAATGATTGTGGGATTTCAGAATTATACTTATGTGGAAAGAGAAAAACTGGTTTACAGTGTCTAGAACATAAGAATTACAGGTGATTTAATACAAGTTTATAAATTAATAGGTGTACTCTGTACAATTCGTGTTTTGCATCGAGAATTCCCTGTATTTCCAGATCGTTCTCATCAAACCAGTCCTTATGCTTGCGAGTGATAGTCTGCCTTCAAGCTCTTCCTGGAAGTCGCCTCTCGTGGGTTTGCATTTCAGCCGAGCAACATTTAGCCTCCTCGGTGGTTTCTTTTCCTGGGGGAGCATCTTGGGCTGGGTCTTGAGGTTTAGCTTGGCAATGACAAGTTGAAGGTCGGTCCAGCATTCACACGTGCTCTTCGTTATCACAGCATCTGCGTGATCACCACGTCTGATGATTATGTAGTCAATGAGGTGCCAGTGGCGGTTCCTTGGGTGGATTCACGGGTGGATCGACGGGGGTTCTATTTCGGACCGGAAGTCGGAAAAACTGTTTGTAATGAGTAGTTCATTTGCGGCACATGTCCGTTACTTTACCAAAGGGACACACCATCTTCAACAAAAGCGGTCTTCAATACTGCTCACAAAGGTGTCCAGATCAGGCTTAGAGAGATGCAAGACTCCTGGCTCAACAAAAGAGCTGACGAAATTAGATATGTTCGCCGAGTGTCATGACACCAAACGGTTTTACGAGACACTGAAAGCTCTCTACGGCCCGCAGCCCTCTGGTAACACTCCAGTTCGCAATGCGGATGGGGCACTGCTAGCAGATAAGGTTCAGATCCTAGACAGATGGCCAGACCACTTCTGCAAAATACTAAACCACCCATCGTCCATAAATGAGGAGGCCATCCAGCGAATGCCGCAGGTGAAACAACCTGGCGCTGGATGAAGTCATCACTGAGGAGGAAGTCGACAGGGCATTCAGTGCACTATCTATAGGAAAAGCTCCAGGAGCGGTTGCAATACCAGCAGAGCTATATAATATAAGACAGCTGGCCCATCCCTCACCAGAAGGATCACTGAACTCTTCTGCCACATGTGGGCTGAAGGAAACATTTCGCAGGAACTAAAGGACGCCTCAATCGTTCACCTGTACAAGAGAAAAGGCAACCGGCAGGAATGCGACAATCATCGTGGAATATCGCTACTCTCAGTAACAGGCAAGATCCTAGCGCGCTTACTGCTAAACAGGCTCAACAAACACCTTGAACAAAGCCACCACCTCCCAGAAAGCCAATGTGGATTCAGAGCCGGAAGAGGAACAGTGGACATGATTTTTGCCGCTCGCCAAGTACAAGAGAAGTGGCAAGAACAAAATCCGGCCTTGTATACCACATTTATTGATTTGACAAAGGCATTTGATACAGTAAACAGAGGAGGGCTGTGGATGATAATGTCCAAGTTTGACTGTCCCAACAAGTTCATAAACTATGGTGAAAGTTACACGAAGGCATGTGTGCTCGTGTACTGGACAGCGGAGTAATCTCTAAAACGTTTCTAGTATCAAACGGAGTAAAACAAGGATGTGTACTCGCTCCGACCCTGTTCAGCATGATGTTCGCTGCCACGATGACAGACACCTTCAGGTCACTGGAGCTTGGCATACCCATAAAGTACCACACGGATGGCAAGCTACTCAATTCCAGAAGAATGAATGCCAAAACCTGGGGTAGTTGTCTCGCCGCGGCGACTCAATTTCAACCAGTGTTCGTAAAGCGATCTCAGTCCCGCCAGGCGGAGCGATAGCGCGGGCTTGCGGAAAACGCTCGCCTGCCTTTCCCCGTAGTGCGAATTGGGTGCGGTTTGTGGTAGTGGCTCCTCCACCGAGGTGCGCTAGTCTGGTCCGTATCAGGAAACGTGGTCCGTCCGTGGTGATTTATCTAAGGCTTATAGCAGAGCTCGACAGTACGTCTCGCTGGTGGTCCGACTCTCGCAAAGAGCTTGTGACCGGCAAATGGAAAGCAGGAATCGTTGCCTCGAGGCCCTGCGTTCTCCTACGGAGAAGGGCAGGCCAAATTGTCTCCAGTCCCAGTGAAATTCATCGCCGAGGTCGTTGGGATCCGTTCTGCACAGAGCGCTGCCATCCCTCCTCGAGCGAGCCCGGTCGGTCGGTCGTCTGGTGCGTGTGGGAGGCCCCTGTCAGGCGGTCCTAGGTCGACGGAGTGAGGGACGGGTGGAACAACCCTCCGTCCGTCCCGTCAGTCGGTCCCTGCGGCCGTCCCAGTGAGGCTTTTTACAAAAACACACCCTTCCTCCGCCGACCGGTGTGTGGCTGTACACAGTACGTCTCCGACAGATATCTGGTTGATCCTGCCAGTAGTCATATGCTTGTCTCAAAGATTAAGCCATGCATGTCTAAGTTCACACTGTCTCACGGTGAAACCGCGAATGGCTCATTAAATCAGTCGAGGTTCCTTAGATGACACGATCCTACTTGGATAACTGTGGCAATTCTAGAGCTAATACATGCTTACCAAGCTCCGACCCTCGCGGAAAGAGCGCTTTTATTAGTTCAAAACCAATCGTCGTTTCCCCTCGCGGGGTTGCGGCGTCCCCACTGGTGACTCTGGATAACTTTGTGCTGATCGCATGGCCTCATGTGCCGGCGACGCATCTTTCAAATGTCTGCCCTATCAAATGTCGATGGTACGTGACATGCCTACCATGTTTGTAACGGGTAACGGGGAATCAGGGTTCGATTCCGGAGAGGGAGCATGAGAAACGGCTACCACATCCAAGGAAGGCAGCAGGCGCGCTACTTACCCACTCCCGGCACGGGGAGGTAGTGACGAAAAATAACAATACGGGACTCTTTCGAGGCCCCGTAATTGGAATGAGTACACTTTAAACCCTTTAACGAGGATCTATTGGAGGGCAAGTCTGGTGCCAGCAGCCGCGGTAATTCCAGCTCCAATAGCGTATATTAAAGTTGTTGCAGTTAAAAAGCTCGTAGTTGGATCTCAGGCGCAGGCGGGCGGTCCGGCTCGCGCCGGTTCACTGCCCGTTGTCTCCTGCCCTACCGTCTGCCGGCTCTCTCCCACGGGTGCTCTTCGCTGAGCGTCCTGGGTGGCCGGCGCGTTTACTTTGAAAAAATTAGAGTGTTCAAAGCAGGCCTCGGCTGCCTGAATAATGGTGCATGGAATAATGGAATAGGACCTCGGTTCTATTTTGTTGGTTTTCGGAACTGGAGGTAATGATTAACAGGGACAAACGGGGGCATTCGTATTGCGGCGTTAGAGGTGAAATTCTTGGATCGCCGCAAGACGAGCTACTGCGAAAGCATTTGTCAAGAATGTTTTCATTAATCAAGAACGAAAGTCAGAGGCGCGAAGACGATCAGATACCGTCGTAGTTCTGACCATAAACGATGCCGACTAGCGATCCGCAGGAGTTGCTTCGATGACTCTGCGGGCAGCTTCCGGGAAACCAAAGTGTTTGGGTTCCGGGGGAAGTATGGTTGCAAAGCTGAAACTTAAAGGAATTGACGGAAGGGCACCACCAGGAGTGGAGCCTGCGGCTTAATTTGACTCAACACGGCCAACACTGAAATGATTGACATGCCGAGACCACTCTTCTGGGGTCTAATATTGAACTGATGCTGGACTTAGACCCCCAGAATTCTGGAGTTATGCCCCCTGTGGCCCGGTTTTGTCTGCATCCAGTGTTTGATAAAGGAATTGACGGAAGAGCACTATCAGGAGTGGAGCCTGAGACCTAAGTTAATTTAACACGCCAATACTGCAGAATGACTACTAAAAGTACACCTTCGTGGGGTCTAATAGAGAACATGTGCTGGAATTAGACCCTCGAAAATCTGGGACTACCCCCTAAGAAATTGGATTGTCTCGCTAAGGGAATTGACGGAAGGGCACCACCAGGTGTGGAACCTGCGGCTTAATTTGACTGAACACGCCAATACTGTAGAACAACTGACAAATCGAGAGCACTGCCGTTTGGGTCTAATAATGAACGCACGCTGGTATTAGACTCACGGATGACAAGTCAGCTCTCAAACACCCAAATGAAAGAACGCTACGGAAATCGTGTTTAACTCCGCAGAAACCGCAGATTTCAAATACCTGGTCATTGACAAACAAAAGCCCTCAATAAATTCGTCTGACCAAATAGTGAACGGGTGCTGGAAATAGATCATCTGAAGACAGGTCAGTTTTACCCTACAAATGACAGGGCGTTGCTACGGAAAACCAGCTCAAATCGAGAGGAGCCGCAGACACTTTGGTTCACGTACCAGGCTGATAAGCCAAGGGCGCGAGGCTACCATGTGGGGGATTACGGCCGAACCCTTGTAAGCCGCAATCCCGCCCAAAATCTCAGCACCACTGCAATGGGAGGCTCCTACATGCTCGGGACCTGGGGCTTGCGCCCCAGCCCTATCAGGTAGAGCCACAGTAAGAGGTTCTTGCCGCCCGCCAATCAAAGCGGGCGGACAACTGCTTGATACTCACCCTATACGGCGATGGGGTGCGAAAAAACACCAACCAAAGACTTAGAACCTGGTCGGGGTGTCAAAAACAGTAGAGCAGCCACCTCACTGTGAACTGTCAAGACTCAACCACTGACCATGAGAGTTGTCCGCACACCAGGCGATCAACATCTCTGTGACATTACCAGGCTTGTCCTCTGGCGAAATGCACTCCGGCTACGATATCTACCTCTGTACGTTATCAGCCATAACTATCATGCTGGACGCAGAAGAGATGCAGACCAGCGGACATTGCACACCTGCCCCACTGTGTCAACACCCCAGGTGGCGGGGAATGCTAGGCGTACCATCCCTGCATAGAAGCCAAGAAAATAAAGGGAAAAAGAGATACCCCACTCACATGCAAATGCTACGTTTCTGGCAGGACGTGACGATCCTGGGATACAGACACACTGGACTGCCTCTCTTCCGGGTAAACCAGTCCATCTCATATATCACATCATCATTGCACCCTATAGACACGAGTAGTGAAGACTCGAAAGTCTGGTAAGACAACTTCCATGGGAGAGAAAACTCTGATCGTAAACAACTGCTGCCTTGCAGATAGGCTGGGGACAGCCAAAGGCTAAGGAGGGCATCCCTACAGAAACGCCTGTTGAAATCGGATGCACGGGGCCGCAAGCCTAACAAAACAGTGCAACGTAAATCACAGTATGATGGCAGCACAACCTATTCGAAAAACGTATGGCGCTCATCCTGAGGAGACCCGCCAGGCAGCGATAGCGCCGGGCCTCACGCCTCGAAGGGGCCCACCCTTGACTACTGGTGGTCACCCACCCATGTGTCGTGGAGTCAAGGCACATGGCTATGGGGTAACGTCTATTGGCCAAAACCTCAAGACCCTCAAAATACTACAGTGGAATGCGGAGGGAGTCATTAACAAAAAACTTTCCCTAACACACCACCTGCATGAAGGTAAGATTGACGTGGCATGTATCCAGGAAACGCACCTCAACAATAACCATAAATTCTCAATCAGAGGATACCAGACCTTCCGTCTAGATAGAGAAGGCCACAAAGGAGGGGTCCTGATACTGACCAGAAACAGCATACCGAGTAGCGCGGTACCTGTCAATCACACCGGACAAGCAGAAATTGTAGGAGTTGACATAATGGCTCAAGAGACGAAACTCCGCATTTTCAATCTGTACGGACCACCAAACAGAGACCTATCGCTCTCGAGTATGGAGGTCAGAGACTCCAACTGCATAGTAGTTGGAGATTTCAACAGCCACTCGGAGAGATGGGGATACTCTGACACAGACAGTAGAGGTGACGAAGTGGAAGATTGGGAGATAGATGCAAATCTCTCCCTAATCAATAGGCCGGAGGATAGCCCTAGCTTCTATTCAAGAACATGGCATACCACCTCGACTCCAGATTTGGCCTTCTCCACACAGGACATACACTATAAAATAGACCGCCAGGTGCTGAACCAACTGGCAGGTAGCGACCACAGGCCGATCAGGCTAACCATTGACATGGAAGTAAGCCCACAGGAAACAAAACCGCTCCCACGTTGGAATTACAAACGAGCCGACTGGGACAGATTTGCAATCCTGACAGATGGGCTGTGTGAAACCATCAACACACGAAACACCAAAATGAAGCCCATGGTGGAGAGCCTAAGCAAGGCAATAATGCAAGCCGCCACTGAAACCATCCCAAGAGGAGCTAGGAAAAACTATAAGCCCTACTGGAATGATGAGTTACAGAAAGTGGAAGATGCAGTAACAAATGCTAGGAATATGGCAGAACGAGAAAAATCCATGGAGGCAAACATCGCCCTCAAAGCCGCCGCGGCGAAGTACAAACACACTCTCAAGCAAACGGCAAGAGAAAGTTGGAAAAATAAAACGGAAAGTCTGAACCTGGACAAAGACGGGAACAAGCTATGGAAGCTAGTCAGAGCCATGAACGACGAAACCCCGTCAAATAAACAAATTACTATCAAGCAGGGCGAGAACTTGATCACAGGTAAGAAAGCCGCAAACGCCTTTGTCGATCACTATGCCAGAGCAAACCACATCGAGGTCCCTGCAGATAAGCATACAGACATTAGCGAAGAGCTAAAGGGACACGAAAACGTAAATACGGCTCCTGAAGAGCACATGATGGCCAAACTAACAATGCGCGAAATGGAAGAGGCTATGAGTACACTAAAGAAAAGGAAATCTCCCGGAAAAGACGGGATAACAAACGAAATGCTGATGGGGCTGGGCCAAACAGCGAAGAAGAAACTACTATCAGTCCTGAACCAAAGCTGGAAAAGGGGTATTGTACCCCAGGCATGGAAAGATGCAATACTGGTACCAGTACCAAAAACAGGGAAGGACAAAACAGATCCAAATGGATACAGGCCCATAAGCCTACTGAGCTGTGTTGGCAAGCTGATGGAACGGATGATAAACACCAGACTGATGTGGCATCTGGAAGAAAAACGAATACTAATTCCACAGCAAGCCGGCTTTAGACAGCACAGATCCACTGAGGACCAGGTCATCCTCATAGCCCAGGAGATAGAAGATGCCTACCAGGCACAGAAACACACAGTAGCTGTTTGGGTGGATCTGGAAAAGGCATTTGACAAAGTCTGGAAGGATGGACTTAGAGTCAAGCTAAGAAGAAGTGATGTCTGTGGGAAGATGTACAAGTGGATCAACCACTACCTCAAACAAAGAACGGCCAGAGTCCAAATACAAGGGCAGATGAGCAAAAAGGTGACACTCGAGCAGGGAGTACCCCAAGGGGGAGTATTGTCACCCACACTCTTCCTGGTATATATAAACGATATTACAGAGAATATACCAAGAAGAGTCCATAGCTCAATGTTTGCAGACGATCTGGCTATGTGGACCTCTGAAAAGAATCTCACCATAGCAAGAAATCGGATGCAGACGGCCTTAACATCGCTGGAAGAGTGGGCAAACTCATGGCTGGTCAAAATAAACGAGGAGAAAACCACGTGCACAATATTCTCGCTCTCATTAAAACCCCAAAGTACCAAATTAAGTCTAAATGGCAAAATCCTGCAGCCAAACGACAACCCAACCTATCTGGGAGTCACATTTGATCGGCGCATGACATGGAAAAGTCAGATTGAGAGAAACCGAATGAAAGCCAGAGAAAGAATGGCGATCATGAGGAAACTTGCTGGCACAAGCTGGGGAGCAGACGAAGGCATACTAAAGAAACTGTACACTGGAAGAGTGAGACCAGTTCTCGAGTATGGCATCGCGGCATGGACAACCGCAGCGAAGGCGAACTTCGATAAAGTTAACAAACTTCAAAACCAAGCCATGAGGATTATAACAAGTGGCATGAAGTCAACGCCAATTGTAGAACTCGAAAAGATTACAAAATTGCAATCCATGACCGATAGAAGAGACTGCAGAGCCCAGCTGCAGTCAGAGAAACTCAGAAGACTGACGGACCATCCAATGTACCAGAGACTAAACAATTTGGGAAATGGGAAACTGAAGCGGAGAAACTTTGCAGAAATAGCCAAAGCAAAGATGCACGAAGATCCCATAAACGCACTAACAACACCAAAACCCATCACTACTGTACGAAAACCTACTTGGCGGCAGGATATATTTCCAGAGGTGGTAGAAAATATACCAGGTATTGCAAACAAAAACTGCCAGAGTGAAAAAGAAAGGAGAGACACTACCCTAAGCTTCATAACGAAAAGCTACCCAAGCATGGACTGGACCCATGCATACACCGACGGTTCTGTAACAAACACTACACAGAACGGAGGGGCAGGAGCATTCCTGAACCTACCAAATGGCAGAAAAATAACACTGTCATTCGCTACTGGTAAGTACACAAGCAATTTCAGAGCGGAGGCAGAGGCACTGAGGGCGGCAGTGGAAGAAATGGTAACACACAGTGAAAATGAGAGCCATATAGTCCTGCTGACAGATGCTCTCGAAGTAGTCACAGCGCTAAAAAGCCAGAAAAACACTGAGCTTAATGACTTAAGAGCAGCACTCTGCAAACTGTGCCAGCAGTCCGCACCAAAAAGGGTAGTGGTACAGTGGGTTCCGTCACACTGCAACATCCAAGGCAACGAGGAGGCAGACAGACTGGCAAAAGAAGGTGCAAGACTACCACACACAGATACCAATATGACGTACGAAGAGTCAAAACGGCTTATCAAAGCCAGATACATGACCAAATGGGAAACCGAACATACTGGTTACACCAAAAACGATGCCTATTACCAGTTGAACCGAAGAGAGCAGGTCGTTGTCTTCAGACTTCGCACTGGCCACAACAGACTGAGGTACCACCTATTCAACAAATTGAAGATAGGGTGTACCGACGAATGCCCGTGCGGTACTGGTAAAATGACCACTGAACATCTGCTGCAGAACTGCCCGACATACGAGGATCAGAGATAGCAGATGTGGCCATTGCCAGTGGAACTGCAAGACAAGCTCTATGGTAGTGGCGAGAGTCTCAGGATGACCGCCGCTTTTTTCGAGAAAATAATGGTTACTGTCTGACTGTGTACGCAGAAGAAGAAGAAGAATGCCAAAACCAAAATGGCTGGCGACATAATCAGGGAACTTGTATTTGCTAACGACTGCGCTCTGATCAGCAACTCAGAATGATCATGCAGGTTGGAATGGACCGGTTCTCGGCGGCATATGAAAACTTTAGCCTAACCATAAATGCCAAGAAAACAGAGGTCATATACCAACCAGCACCAGGCATGCCGTACACAAAACCAGAGACTACAGTCAGCGGGCAGACAATGAATGTCGTAGAAAAATTCAGGTATTTGGGCACCACGATGTCGAGACCTGTCAGCCTCGACGATGAGGTGGCAAGCAGAATAGCAAAGTCCAGCACAGCCTTTGGTAGAATGCGCTCGATTGTGTGGGAACGTCGTGGCATCAGCGTCAAGACCAAACTAAAAGTCTACCGTGCCACCATCATTCCAACCCTACTGTACACCTGCGAAAGCTGGACTGTATACTCTGGACATGCAAGGAGGTTAAACTACTACCACACAGGTTGGCTGTGGCGAATATTCCACACCCGATGGAAAGATCGTGTCACTGACATAAGGTTTTCTAGAGTGCTAACATGCCCAGCATCCATGCACTGCTAGTAAAAGCACGACTGGGATGGGCCGGACGTCTCGTCTGTGTGTCAGACGATTGGCTCCCAAAGAAGCTTCTCTACGGCGAGCTGAGAGAGGGATGACGCGAGAAAGGGCGCCGAAAGAAACGTTTAAAAGGCGATCTGATGAATTGGCTGAAAAGTTGCCAGATAGACTTTGACACTTTGGAATGTCTTGCACAAAACAGATCTGACTGGAGAAGCGCAGTCAAAGCGGCTGTAGCCACCATCGTAGACCACCGTGTTGTTAAAGACCAGAGCAGACGCGAGACCCGGAAATCACGTACATCAGGAACACCAACACCTTCTACAGACCTCCTGTGCCAGTTATGCAGCAGATGTTTTCATGCCCACATTGGCCTGTTCAGCCACATGCGCAGCCACGCCCAACAGGGAAATCTGTGACAAGGATGATGTCGGCGGTCCCCATCGATAACGATGGACAGCTATTATTATAAATTAATCAATGGAAAGGATAAATTAAGACTATACCACGTTTTACAAAGTACAACTGGCCACAAGAGCAAGAGGGCACATTTTCACATTTTTTATAGACAGGTCCAGATTAGGTATTAGAAAATATGTTTTTAGTTGAAGAGTGGTGAATACTTGTAATGCATTGCCATAGAATGTGATGAAGGCAGAGTCAGATAATGCATTCATAAATAGATTGGATGTTCCGTTATTTTTAGTATTGGTGGAGTGACAAAAAGTGGTTGTATACAGACTCTGTAGAGCCTTCTAAACCAGCATACTGAAGTTAAGTTAACTTAGGTTAAGTTAAGATTAATTGCGACCACAATTTGTATTTGGAAAGCTGGAAAGCCTCTACTTCCAAAAACTGACATGTCAACTTGTGGTGGCACTGCCAAAATAATTTTGGTATAGACTGAGCCCAAACAATAAAAACTACTAAAATAACCTAACTTAAAAACATATACATACTTTTCCCTTATTGCTCCTTGGGAACATAGAGCTCTGTTTGGAAGAAACTGCAATAAAAATGTATACTTAGAGCTGAACAATAGCACATACTTAAATGCAGTTTAACATGAGAATAGAAGCTCAAGTGCTTTGTGTTTTGACATGTCAAGTTATCCTGCAAAGTACTGAACGAACATTGGTACACTCTCTGTTACATTAGCTTCTGACTTTTAATATGGGTAACTTTCTTTCATTATTCATCTGTATTTGCTATGTTCTTGATTAGCATGTCTTGTGTTACTACTTCTGTAAGTAAAGACAACTCTTTGAGAATGTAATTTTTAATTATGACAAGCAGGGAAAGAAGTAAACATAAACACGCGAACATACTACTACCCTAAAGCAGATGTTAAGAAGATGAAAGAGGCAGCAAGCCACATAATCTGGAAAGATATTGTAGGAGGAACAGATGCTGAACAACAGTGGGAGAGTTTTAAAACAGTTCTAGAAAAGCTAAAAGAGGAATGTGTTCCATGTAGGGAGGTAAACCCTAAGCGTAAACAATGGATAACTAGATTTGTAGTTAAATGTATGAGCTAAAAATAAAGCATGGAAAAAATATATAGAGGCAAGTAAATCTAAAGAAACGTATTTAAAATATTTGGAAAAGCAGAACATAGTTCAGAAAGTGAATAAAACAGCAAATATAGACTTCGAAAAAAAAACTTGCTCAGAGGATGAAGACTGATAGTAAAAGCGTCCTTTCTAAAGTTAGAAATAAACAGTGAACGAAAGAAAAAGGAGGCCCTCTCATAGACAGTACACAAAAAAATAATAAGTGAGAATAGGCAGGCAGCTAATCTACTCAATCAGTACTTTGGCACAGTCTACCCAAAAGAGGACTGCTCCATGATCCCAGTCTATAGATACTATTAAAAGAGACATAGATACACAGGGATTAAGATCAAATTCTATTACAGAGGAAATGGCTTTTGAAAGATTGGAGGGGTTGAAAGTGGATACATGTCCAGATCAAGATGGTATTTATCCAAAATTGCTGTATGAAATTAGAGACAAACTAGCAAAACCATTGGCTATATTATGTTCTCAATCACTTGAAAAAGGGATTGTTCCACGGGATTGGAATGATGCAGGAGTGATTCATTTGTTCAAAAAAGGGCAGACAATCAAATCCAGATATTATAGACCGGTGAGTTTAATGAGCATTAACTGTAAATTATGAGAGTCAATAATCAAAGAAAACATTGTAATGCATTTAGACAAGTTTAATATAATCAGAAATATTCAGCATGGGTTTACTAGAGGGAGATTAGAAATCTATTAGAATTCATGGAAGAGGTTACTAAAAGTGATAAAGGACAGCCAGTGATGTTATTTATCTAGATTTTGCAAAGGCCTTCGATAGAGTACCTTATTTAAGATTATTTCTAAAGTTAAAATCACATGGAATAGGTGGGGATGTTGCCAAATGGATTGACAATTGGTTAACGGAAAGAAGGCAGAGGGTGGGCATAAATAAGGATTATCTGAGTGGTGTGAAATGAAAAGTGGAGTGTCACATGGCTCGGTTTTGGGACAAATTTTGTTCTTGATATATATAAACGATTTGGAAATTGATATGGGATCCATGATTGCAAAATTTGCTGATGACACAAACCTGTGCAGTAGTGTCTCATCTAAACCAAAAGTGGATATATTGAGGTCGGATTTAGATAAAATTCATGAATGGTCTGTAAGCTGGGAAATGGGGTTTAATGTAGATAAATGTATAGTCGTCCACATTGGTAGATCTAATATGGAACATCATTACAGAATGGGCGAGAACAATATTAGAAAGATAGATAATGAAATGGATCTAGAGCCAGTTCAGGTAGCAGTGAAAAAGGCAAATGCAATGTTAGGTATGATAACAATAAATATGAAACATAGGAGCAAGGAAGTGATAGTCAAACTGTATAAAGATAAACTGAAGATAGGTGGCACTGACGAATGCACCTGTAGTACAGGGAAAATGACCGCTGAACATCTGCTGCAAAATTGCCCGACATACGAGGACCAGAGAAAGCACATGTGGCCATCACCAGCGCCAACACTAGACAAGCTCTATGGCAGTGTCGACAGCCTCAGGATGACAGCTGCTTTCTTCGAACAAATACAAGTTGACGTCTGACAGCGTACAAAGAAGAAGAAGAAGAAGAAGAAACTGTATGAAGCATTAGTTAGATGTACATTGGAGCACTATGTACAGGTGTGGAGTCCTTATCAGAGAGGGAATATAAACATGCTGGAAAGAATAAAACAAAAAAAACAACAAAAAAAACAGAGCGAAAAAGCTGGAAGTGGGAATCTAGAATTACAGCTATGAGGAAAGACTCAGAAAAACCGGCCTACGGTATCTAGAAAATAGAATAATTCTAGGTGACAATACAGGTTTATAAGATGATCAGAGGAACCGATAAATTAGACTATTACAAGTTTTTTTCAAAATACAATCACCCACTAGAACAAGAGGGTATAGCTACAAATTGACTAATGAGAGGTCCAGATTTGATATTAGGAAATATTATTTAGTCAGAGGGTGGTGAATGTTTGGAATGCATTGCCACAAGAAGTAGTGGAGGCAGAGATAATGATTGCATTTACGAATAAATTAGATGTGGATAGCTTTTAGAGCAAGGTCATGTAAATGAAACTGGTTGTATACAGACTCTGCAGAGTTATATAAACCAGTATGAAGACATTAAGTTAAATGAGGTAAACTGGGCCAGCCTATGCTGGTCTCTGCTTGACCATACCACACCACACCATACACACACACACACGCACGCACACACACACGCACGCAGGTAGGCAGGCAGGCACACAAATAGACACACATACAGACACACAGACAGACACACAGACAGATACACAGACAGACACACACACACAAACAGGCACACAGACAGACATACACACAGACAGGCAGACACACAGACAGAATTACACACAGACAGACACACACAGACAGACACACATATATACAGACACACACAGACAGACAGATAGATAGACATACACACAGACAGACACACAGACAGACAGGCACACAGGTAGACAGACACACAGCAAAACAGACAGACAGACACATAGACAGACACACAGACAGACACACAGACACACACAGACAGACACAAAGACAGATAGACATACAGACAGACACATATATAGATATACATACAGGCAGACAGACACACATACATACCGACAGACAGGCACACAGGCAGATAGACACACGGACAGACACACAGCCAGACATACAGAAAAACAGAGAGACAGACACAAAGACAGACACACAGACAGACACACAGACAGACACACAGACTGACAGACACAGACCCACATACAGACACACAGACAGACATACACACAGACAGACACACACAGACAGACACACAGCCGGATTCACAGACTGACAGACACAGACACACATGCAGACACACAGACAGACACACAGACAGACACACAGACAGACACACACACAGACAGACACACATACATACACACAGAGAGACACACAGACAGACATAAACACAGACAGACAGACACGCACACACACACCTACATACAGACAGACAGACATACACACATGCACACAGACAGAAAGACACAAAGACATACAGTCAGACATACATATAGACATACATACAGGCAGACAGACACACATACATACAGACACACAGACAGACACACAGCCGGACACACAGACTGACAGACATCGACACACAGACAGACACACAGACACACATACATACAGACACACAGACAGACAAAAACACAGACAGACACATAGACATACATACACACAGACATGCATACACACATACACACAGGCATACAGACACACATACAGACATACAGACAGACACACAGACAGAAATATACACAGACAGACAGACACACAGACAGACACACAGCCGGACACACAGACTTACAGACACAGACACACAGACAGATACACATACCTACAGACACACAAAGAGACACACAGACAGACAGAAACACAGACAGACAGAAACGCACGCACACACATACAGACAGACATACATACACACATGCACACATACAGTCAGACACACACACAGACAGAGCAACACACAGACAGACACACAAACACACAGATTAACACAGACAGACCGACACACAGACAGGGAGACACACAGACAGACACACAAACAAACACACAGACAGACACACAGACAGAAACACAGACAGACAGACACGAACACACACACCTACATACAGACAGACAGACATACACACATGCACACAGACAGTCAGACACACACACAGACAGAGCAACACCCAGACAGACCGACACACAGACAGGGAGACACACAGACAGACACACAAACAAACACACAGACAGACACACAGATAGACACACACAGTTAGACAGACAGATACACAGACAAACAGACAGACACACAGCCGGACACACAGACTGACAGACATCGACACACAGACAGACACACAGACACACATACATACAGACACACAGACAGACAAAAACACAGACAGACACATAGACATACATACACACAGACATGCATACACACATACACACAGGCAGACAGACACACATACAGACATACAGACAGACACACAGACAGACATATACACAGACAGACAGACACACAGACAGACACACAGCCGGACACACAGACTTACAGACACAGACACACAGACAGATACACATACCTACAGACACACAGAGAGACACACAGACAGACAGAAACACAGACAGACAGAAACGCACACACACACATACATACAGACAGACATACACACATGCACACATACAGTCAGACACACACACAGACAGAGCAACACACAGACAGACACACAAACACACAGATACACACAGACAGACCGACACACAGACATGGAGACACACAGACAGACACACAAACAAACACACAGACAGACACACAGACAGAAACACAGACAGACAGACACGCACACACACACACATACATACAGACAGACATACATACACACATGCACACATACAGTCAGACACACACACAGACAGAGCAACACCCAGACAGACCGACACACAGACAGGGAGACACACAGACAGACACACAAACAAACACACAGACAGACACACAGACAGACGCACACACAGACAGAAAGACACAAAGACATACAGTCAGACACACATATAGACATACATACAGGCAGACAGACACACATACATACAGACACACAGATAGACACACACAGTTATACAGACAGATACACAGACAAACAGACAGACACACAGCCGGACACACAGACTGACAGACATCGACACACAGACAGACACACAGACACACATACATACAGACACACAGACAGACAAAAACACAGACAGACACATAGACATACATACACACAGACATGCATACACACATACACACAGGCAGACAGACACACATACAGACATACAGACAGACAGACACACAGACAGACATATACACAGACAGACACACAGACAGACACACAGCCGGACACACAGACTTACAGACACAGACACACATACAGACACACAGACAGATACACATACCTACAGACACACAGAGAGACACACAGGCAGACAGAAACACAGACAGACAGACACGCACACACACACATACATACAGACAGACAGACATACACACATGCACACATACAGTCAGACACACACACAGACAGAGCAACACACAGACAGACACACAAACACACAGATACACACAGACAGACCGATACACAGACAGGGAGACACACAGACAGACACACAAACAAACACACAGACAGACACACAGACAGAAACACAGACAGACAGACACGCACACACACACATACATACAGACAGACAGACATACACACATGCACACAGACAGTCAGACACACACACAGACAGAGCAACACCCAGACAGACCGACACACAGACAGGGAGACACACAGACAGACACACAAACAAACACACAGACAGACACACAGACAGACGCACACACAGACAGAAAGACACAAAGACATACAGTCAGACACACAGACAGACAAAAACACAGACAGACACATAGACATACATACACACAGACATGCATACACACATACACACAGGCAGACAGACACACATACAGACATACAGACAGACACACACACACAGACAGACATATACACAGACAGACACACAGACAGACACACAGCCGGACACACAGACTTACAGACACAGACACACATACAGACACACAGACAGATACACATACCTACAGACACACAGAGAGACACACAGACAGACAGAAACACAGACAGACAGACACGCACACACACACATACATACAGACAGTCAGACACACACACAGACAGAGCAACACACAGACAGACACACAAACACACAGATACACACAGACAGACCGACACACAAACAGGGAGACACACATACAGACACACAAACAAACACACAGACATACACACAGACATACACACACAGACAGAAAGACACAAAGACATACAGTCAGACACACATATAGACATACATACAGGCAGACATACACACATACATACAGACACACAGACAGACACACAGATAGACACACACAGTTAGACAGACAGATACACAGACAAACAGACAGACACACAGCCGGACACACAGACTGACAGACATCGACACACAGCCAGACACACAGACACACATACATACAGACACACAGACAGACAAAAACACAGACAGACACATAGACATACATACACACAGACAGACAGACACACATACAGACATACAGACAGACAGATACACAGACAGACACACAGACAGACACACAGCCGGACACACAGACTTACAGACACAGACACACAGACAGACACACAGACGGATACACATACCTACAGACACACAGAGAGACACACAGACAGACAGACACACAGCCACACACACACAGACAGATAGACACACAGAGAGACAGACACACAGACAGACACACAGACAGACACACATACAGACATACACACAGACAGACACACACACAGACACACACACACTCATACAGAGCAACACACAGACAGAAACACACCAACATACAAACAGACAGACACACATACAGACATACACACAAACAGACAGACTCACAGACAGACAGACACACAGACAGACACACACAGACAGAAAGACACACAGACAGACACACATACAGACACACAGATAGATAGACACACATATAGACAGACACACATACAGATACACAGACAGACAGACAGAAAGACAGACAGACAGACACACAGACAGATCGACACACAGACAGACACACAGATAGACACACACACAGACACACACACACAGACACACACACACTACCTGCCAATGCCTGGACACTCACAGCTGTTACAGAAGACGTGTATAATTATATAATCTTGACTTCCATTATCACTGAATATTATTCTTCACAAACTTTAGACGTTAGCTTGATTGTGTCTAGAGAGAGAGAGAGAGTGTTGGTCAGTTTTACTTTCATTGAAGAGCTCGTCCACAGATTGCCCTGACGATAGCAGTACACACATTCTCTGTTGCTCATCAGTTGGACACATTGATAGTCGATATTTGTGGGAATGCTTTATAAGTACTACAACAACACTCATTATCAGCTCATGTGGCTCATTTGTTGAGTATAGGGCCCCTCAAATATGTTGGAGCATTTAAGAAGTTTGAAGATAACAACTTGTGAACTACCTTCACAAAAACACATCTATGAACTACCACTGTTGCTACATGTATAAGATAACAAACAAATTAACGTGGCCGTCAGTCATGGATCATTACAGATTGCAATATGCGATGCCTATAGTTCGATGACTTGAGATGACTGGTTCTATTTCTGACTGCCTTACCATCCATAAAAGTCTTGTCCATTTTTAAGGCTAACTTTGACTGGTTCCCCTCCTTGTCTGGTACCAAGAGAAGGCATCAACTGCAAGCTTCCAATAATGTTGTAAAACATTACCAAAGAGTGGCTAGCAACATCATCATGTAAAACAAATTGCTGCATCAGCAACTATCGCAAGTAACGTTGCTCAGTGTTTTGATACAAGCTTCTTGTAAGGCGCCAACTGCAGTGATCGCATACTATTTTAAATGAAGAGACGAGACACGATGATGTTCTGCCATTCGTAAACCGACAACATGTATAACAATTCGTAGACCACCTAAAAGGGAACGAAAAGTAATCAAGGTCAGGTGTAACATACTGATCAAGACCCCACATCACGTTTGCATTTATGATCCAGGAAACAAGCTGCGTCATAACAGTTTGGCTAATTACAATTGTACACATGTACAATGGGAAAAAAATTAATGTCGGGGGGTGGGGTGGGGCGGGGGAAAGAAGAAACCCAACAGAGATTGAAAGTGTCTCTGAAAAGCTTGAATATTGATGTTACTTCTTGGGAGATTCTTAAGCAAGATAGTACCACCTGGCACGCTAATATCACCGAAGGTGCTCAGTTCGCAGATAGTATAGCCATAATGTAGGCTCAACGAAAGTGTGCTGCCAGAAGAAAACCAATACTCACAATGATTTCACCATGTATTACCATTTGTACACCCCCACATCATGTATTACAATTTGTACACCCCCACACCATGTATTACCATTTGTACACCCCCACATCATGTATTACAATTTGTACACCCCCACACCATGTATTACCATTTGTACACCCCCCACACCATGTATTACCATTTGTACACCCCCCACACCATGTATTACTATTTGTACACCCCCCACACTATGTATTGCCATTTGTACACCCCCACACAATGTATTACCATTTGTACACCCCCCACACCATGTATTACTATTTGTACACCCCCTACACCATGTATTTCCATTTGTACACCACCCCCACACCATGTATTACCATTTGTACACCCCCCACACCATGTATTACTATTTGTACACCCCCCTCACCATGTATTACCATGTATACCCTCCCCCAGCATGTATTGCCCTGACAAAAACTAACTCTGATGCCCTCAATAAGCCAGTCAGGCGCAGGGAAATCGCCACAGCGACCGTACACAATAGCAGTGACTATTATCACTACTAACTTCGTCCTGCAACCAATCTCCGAATTAGTACCGTTATTTGAAAACGTGTCTGTTCTTATCCAATCAGCTGTTAATGCATGTTCTGCATTAGCTATATTGCTGAATTAAAACAAAAATTAATGTATGTTTCTCTTTCCTATTTTTATGGAACGATTTGGCAGATATTAATCACAGTTCACGCGCATGCCTGCAATTATGTTGTGATAGAATGCGTGGGTGGGTAGATATTAGCGCAGGGATCACAAAGGCTGCTGATTGTCGCCAGACTCATTGTAGGTGGATAGCCTTTTCGTCATCTGACTCATCGTATGTGGACAGTCCTGTATATTTTAACTCGTAAAAAGGAAAACGGACATTCTAATTTGAAGTTGACAAAAGATATTTACTAAAATATTCATTTTTGGACATCTTTTTTCGCCCCTGTTTTGTTGGATACAATATATCGATGTTTCTTTCAGGTAAAAGCAACTTTATAAATTATAAACGGGGAATGTGTTTGATACTCGTACAATCATACCACACATTATCATTCATACATCACTCACAATTTATATTGTAATTTGTACATCACTCACGACATGTATTACCATTAGTAGATCACTGACATCTATTACCATTAGTAGCGCACTGACATCTATTACCATTACTAGATCACTGATATGTATTACCATTAGTAGATCACTGACATGTATTACCATTATTAGATCACCTACAACATGTATTACTATTTGTACATCACTCACGACATGTATTACCATTCGTGCATTATGCACATACGAGGGGTGTCTGGTAAAACTCCGGATTTGACGAGGATAGCCCGAAAACGAAATTTATCAATCATGTTAACTATTCCAAAGTGAACAGTACATGTCTGGCACCTGGTGGTGGAATGAACAGGTATTTGCTGTTTTCCCACTGTTTGTTTATCAAAATGGCGTCGGACTAGTACAGAAACAGCGTGTTATGAAATTTATGGTGGAAGGAGGTTCAAACCCCGATGAAATTCATCATCGACTGTCCTGTATGTTTGGAGAACAAACTTCAGCGTGTGAATGGTGTAAACGCTTTCGTGAAGGTCGTGAATCTATCGATGATGGAGCACGTGAAGTCAACCGAAAAGTGTCATTACGACAGAAGCCATACACAGTGTCGGAAACGTTGTTTTGAACGATCGGCGAGCTACTGTAAGCGATGTTTCGATGGCTGCCATTATAAGCAACCGTTTTGTAGACATTATAACCAGGGATCACCTTCATTTTCATAAAGTTGCCTGTCGATGGGTTACGAAACGGCATAACTTTGACTAACAAGCGGCAGGAGTTTTGTCGTGAACTTTTGGGTCGGTACGAAAGTGGAAGTGATGATTTTCTGCCCCGCATCGTTACAACCGATAAGATATGGGAAGATCACTACACGCCTGAAATAAATAGAGCGTCCATGCAAGGCAAACATCCAGGACTGCTGCCGCACAAGAAGTTTTGCACAGCACCATCCATGTGTAAGATTATGACCTGAGTGTTTTAAGACCACAAAAGTATTGTCTATGTGGATTTCTTGAAAAGGGGAAACTATACTTGCTGAATACTACTGCTTACAACTTTCTAATAAAGTTCGGAAAGCCATTTACAAGATGCGTACTGGATTATTCAGCAAAGGGGTCCTTCTTAACAAACAAAACAAAACAAAACAAAAACAACCCGCCCAACTGTGACAGTTATGGATCAATTGCATTTGGAGCTAATACCTCATCCATCATTAATCCCGACTTGGCTCAGAATGATTTCCACCATTTTATTCCTCTAAAAGATCATCTCGGAGACACAAGTTTCACATTGATGACGAAGGTGTCACGAAGTTTTGCAATGGCTCAGGGTCCAGCCATTAGATCTCCATGTTGCCGGAATACAGAAGCTCGTAGCCAGACTTAGCAAATCTGTTGCAGTGGCAGGTTATTACATAATCAAATAGTACAGGTCATTTAAATTCATCTCTCATAGTTGTCTAGAAATTAAATCAGTCCGGATACGTACTGGGCGACCCTCGTATATTACCATTCATACCCCATACCATATATTACATTTTGTACACTGTACACCATGTATCACCATTTATACACCACTCTGCAACATGTATCACCATTTGTACACCCCCTACCCCACGTATTACTATTTGTAGACGCACACATCGTGTATTACCATTTGTAGACCCACACACCATTTATTACCATTTTTAGACCAACGCACCATGTATAAGGGAGCCGTGTAGCGCAGTGGTTAGCGCACTGGCTTCGCATCTGAGTGGTCCTGGGTCCTGGGTTCAATCATATAGGCGGGAGCCCTTTCCCTTATACAGGGAAATTATTATTTCGTCGCGCCATACCACAGGCACTTGGTGTTGCTAACACCTTACACCCCTACGGCAGTAATGCTATGGGATATTTTACTTTACTTTACCATGTATTACCATTTGTACACCTCCTACAACATGTATTATCCTTTTCCACATCACCCAAAATATGAATTACCATTCGTACATCTGTAACAGAATTACAAGGGTCACACGAGCCAGCGCCAAGAAAGCCTTGAAACACCGTTCGAGGTACCGACACATAATTTCACATCCCTGTCTGAGAAATGTAGTTAATATAATGGTCATTGTTCGAAATCTTTCGGCAATGATCGGTTTAAAAGTGTCAACAGTACGCTAATTCGGCCGTGCCCACTGCGTCGAAATAATAAGTGCATGACTAAGTCTGATGGCCGCGTCCCACAGGCGGCCTGCAGTTCTGTTGGGGAGGTGGCGATCTGTTTTAGCCAGGTGATACGAGGGTGGCCCCGAAAACATCTCCAGGATGAGCACGGCTTCTTCCCGTAACTCGCCCCCACAGCCTACCGGATCATCTCGTGGGCTGGGACTTCCCGGGAAAGGCGAACAACGTAACCGAAGAGGGAGAGACGACGGCGATCAATCGTTGAGATAAGTATGTCGAACTATTTCACTGTTGGAAATTATGTCATGCCAGACAATACCAAGGATGCGCTTCTGGTTGCGCAGGTGGACGGCATCAAGACCCTGCCGGTCCTGCTGTAGTAGTGTCCAGAACTCGGAGCCGTACAGAAGAAGGAGGACAATAGATGAGAAGTAATTACGAAGCATGGTCTCCAGTGAGAGCCTTCGCTGGGACCAGTCTCTGTGGAGCGATTGCATAGATGAAGCCGCTAAGCCCATCCTATGGGGGACGTCGTGACACTCAGTAGGGTGCCTGGGATACCCACACATTGTAGGGCCTTCCACAGGGCGTGTCTGTCAACAGAATCGAAGGAAACCCGTAGGTCAACGTAGGCGACGTGAAGAAGTTAAACTGGTGGTGCAGTTTCGTGAGGAGGCGAGAGCGAGAATGGCGTCAATGGAAGAGCGAGAAGCTGTAAACCCTGACTGTTGGGAGCGACGATGCCTCATTGACGAGGGCTGCAGTCTGAAGATGAGTCCATGTGCGAAGATCTTGCCGGGGACGGACATCAGGGTAATATGCCTGTAATTGCCGCGTTCCAGGCGGGAGCCCTTTCCCTTATACAGGGAAATTATTATTTCGTCGCGCCATACCACAGGCACTTGGTGTTGCCAACCGTTGCGAAGAGTTTGTGCAGGGTGGTGGTCATCGGGTCCAAGGTGGTGGTCATCTGGTCCAGGGTGGTGGTCATCGGGTCCAAGGTGGTGGTCATCTGTTCCAGGGTGGTGGTCATCGTCCAAGGTGGTGGTCATCTGGTCCAGGATGGTGGTCATCGGGTCCAGAGGGGTGGTCATCTGGTCCAGGGTGGTGGTCATCCGGTCCAGGGTGGGGGTCATCGGGTCCAGGGTGGTGGTGGTCATCGGGTTCAAGGTGGTGGTGGTCATCGGGTCCAAGGTGGTGGTGGTCATCGGGTCCAGGCTGGTGGTGGTCATCGGGTCCAAGGTGGTGGTGGTCATCGGGTCCAAGGTAGTGGTCATCGGGTCCAGGGTGGTAGTGGTCATCGGGTCTAAGGTGGTGGTCATCGGGTCCAGGGTGGTGGTGGTCATCGGGTCCAGGGTGGTGGTCATCGGGTCCAGGGTGGTGGTGGTCATCGGGTCCAGGGTGGTGGTAATCGGGTCCAGGGTGGTGGTCATCGGGTCCAGGATGGTGGTGGTCATCGGGTCCAGGGTGGGGGTCATCGAGTCCAGGGTGGTGGTCATCGGGTCCAAAGTGGTTTTCAACGGGTCCAAGGCGTACTTTAAAAGCTCAGGGAGAATATTGTCGCGGTCCGCGGCTGTTCAGTTTTTCTATTAATACCTTTACCTGACCAATGGTAGGGCTGCCAGAACTGATGTCAGCGTTAGGAGTTTCTGTGAGAGACTCACGGAGTAGATCTGACGAGGGATTGTCGGGAGGGTGGTTCAAGGTTGCGTCGTACTGTTCGACCAACCTACTACTTCTCTCGGGGTGCAGGTGGATTCATCGGACTTATTCAGTCATTTGGAGTGACGAAGGGACATTGGGAGGGATCGGAGCCGACAGCTTCTATCGCTTAGAGAGTAGCTGTCATGTTGTTGCGCACTAGACCTACCTCGGCTATGGTGTTGTAAATGGTATTCAAGGTCCTTCTTGGCGGCTGCCTGGAGTTTGTTTTGTGGGCACCCCCGCTTAGGGTGGTCACCCCTGGTCCTCGCTAAACATTTTTCCTCTATGATTGCTAGGGTGGACACTATCAGTCAGGGTTTTCATATGTTCTTTTCTTCTCGCGACCCAAAATTTTGTTGGCAACTTCGTGGATCGTCTGAGCGATGATGGGCTAGACAGATTTAGGGTCATCAGAAAGGGTAGCCAGGTCAGGGCAAGTCAAGTCATCCCGTAACCGGTTAGGTCGTTGGAGCACACACGAAGACATCATCACAACCCCACGCCACCCTTCTCTGTTAGCGGTTGCTGCCTGTGCCTCTTCTGATCGGAGACTGGTCTATTCTTTTAATGTTATCCTCCCACCTCTTTTTGGGACTACCTCTTCGTCGTCTGCCTTGCACCTTTCCGTGCAGAATCGTATTTGCAAGACCATTTGATCTCAATCTGTGACCGTACCAAGCGAGTTTCTTTCTTTGACAGTTGCCAAGAGTTCTTCAAAAGACTATAATGCTGTTGTAATTCTATCTCGTATTTCCTCATTTGTAACTCGATCTTTGTACGTGACGTTTAGAAGTATTCGAAAACATCTCATCTCCAAGACTTGTATCCTTTGCTGAAGGTCAGCTGTAACTGTCCATGTCTCACAAGCATATAGGAATATTGACAGGACCAGTGTACGCATTAGTCTGATTTTCGTGCTTAGTTCTAACCGTTTACCTTACCAGATTTTGTTAAGCCGTGCAAGTGCCGCTATTATCTGTGCCTATTCTGGTCAACACCTCACATTTTGATCCTTCATCACTGACAATCTTACCCAGATATTTAAAACGGTCAACCACTTCGAGTTCCTGACCATTAGCTTTTATCCTACTGTTGAAGCGCTCGGCGTTGATGGTCATTAATTGTGTCTTTCCAGCGTTTATCTCCATACCATAACCAAGAGCTGTTTCATCGAGCCTTCTTACCATTCCTGGAGTTCTGCTTCTGAACCCGCCAACCCGTCGATGTGATCTGCAAAACGAAGGTTGATAATCGTTCCGCCCCCTATCTTGACAGTACCAACGTGACCTCCAAGTGCCGCACGCATAATTCCCTCAAGGAATATATTAAAAAGAGTTGGGGAGAGTGTACAACCCTGTCTCACACAAACTGATGTACCCAGAGCGGCAAATTTGCTGTCTATGGATACGTCATATTGGGCTGCCAGACTAGGGTTGGTACGTAGGGATTCTGTGTCGTATCTGGCAACTGGTGCCGTATGGGTCCACGATAGACTCCAGGCCCTTCTGGTCGGTTCCGTGTGTGGCGTTGAAGTGTGCCCAGCCAAATTGGATTTCTCACGGTCCTACTGGGAAATCCCATGACCTTTTAGGTCACATAAAAAGTTCAAGATAAGGTATCCTTCCTTTAGCGGAACGATAGTTCAGGGAAAGTTGACGAGCCAGAACTGGACAAAGATTAAGTTCATGAACCAAAACCAGGAGAATAACTAAGACCACCGAGCAGATAGCAGAGGAGCTAGAACAGAGCTAGAACACCAGCTGAAGTGAGTAGAGAGATAGAACACCACTAGGACAACACAGAGGTCACATAAGCAGGCTTCAGTCACTGAGAAGGAAGATCTTGACCAAGTTCTTGGTTAAGTGGTAAAGATTGCCAACCCAAACCAGCACTTGTAAGAATTTGACTGTGTGTTTTGTCCTGGTGTATTATCGCTGAAACCTTGTCATAAGTGACGTTGACTCATTTGTTCCTGGAGTGGCTATCCACTGCATATAAGTCAGCTAGGGACGTGTTTTCCTTAACAACCCGTCATAACAAAAATGGTGCTTTACAGTATAAGAACCACTAATGCGGACACAAGAGCCCCTGACGTGGACACCAGAACCCTTGATGTGGGCATAAGAACCCGTGACGTCAAATGCGTTATTTTTGTTTGGAGAACCTCCAGGGTGCAAGAACCGCTGTATATGTCGCAGTGCTCTTGACTTGAAGACGAGACAGGAGAAGAAGACGACCCAGAGGAAGGACAGAGGCCACCAGACGAGGGAGGACCAATATTGTAGCAGATCCCACTGTTTGCCCTAGGGTTATCCTAACTTAGAACATTATCACACTCATCCACATCAATCATGACCACACACTTCAAATAATATAGCACACAGCAGATGGCATATTTATTATATAATACTCATACCAGAAAAATGAGTAGTGAAATTACAAACACAATACAATACATATTATCTTAACTAACTATTCCTATATTATATATATGTTAATATAAATATTAACTAAAGCGGAAATTTTAAGCATTAGCTATTGATGGAATTCCCAACTATCTAAAACCCAGTTCTATTGTCTACACACATCACACACCCATCTAGATCTTTGCGTCCTCAACACACCTTATCAAAAACTCTTCCTCACTCAAATCCCCTCAGGCGGGCGATCTGGACATACCTCGTCCACAATGTGTCCTGCTTACAACATACGTTCATATTATCTATTAATATAAAACGCACACACCTATTTGAGCGATCCTGTTCTATCACTAACATTCGTACAACAGTCTATCAATCACTCCTCTATCAAATCGGTGAGCTAAGCGAACTCCTATCTACAGTCTCTCTCTCGCCTCATCCCCTTTCCATCCAGCCTCTTGAACTAAACTTTGTCTCGTGTTATATACACTCAAGCAGTATCAGAGCTGAGCAATGGATCTCACGGAGATGGCTCTATTCAGTCGTTATTGGAACGCATTACTCTGAACACCTGTCACTCATCTATCGCAGCAAGCTTCGCTGCCGTCCTGTCTGTCATTCACCCCCCCCCCCCCCTGTTCAAATAGGAACGCTAGTGGTCCGTTCCTACATGTCCACGTTCTTTGCCCCAACTCCGTTTTCCTTTTGTTGAGACGATGAGTGACCTTGGCATAGTGTCTAGACGGAAAGTGACTTTGGCACGCATTCAGGTATCTTTGTTCTGACCTTTGTCAACCACATCACCCCTGCCCTAAACTCTCTTGCTCCGGCTGGAACTGTTACAAAATGATTGGCAGTAGACAAGAACCAGTTAGCTAGTTCGTATAAACTCTGGTGAGATAAGATTGTGTTAAAGTAGTCGGAACATTAGCTAGGATTAATCAAAGTGATATGATCATTGGGTAATTTAGTACAAGAGAAAGGCCTGTGCTACTTGCACGAACTTCTTGACAGACATAGTGTATAGGTAGTTAGTTTTCCATACGCTATATTATTGCTATAATACGTTTGATGTTTGTAAAATAAACTTTCATTTGCTATTGTTAGAGTGGTCTCATTAGGGCTGTGAGTTAAAAAGTGATAGTTGTAAGACAGAAAGTAGATCAGAGAGAGAGAGAGAGAGAGAGGGAGAGAGAGAGAAGGAGAGAGAGAGAGAGGAAGAGAGAGAGGGAGAGTGAGAGGGAGAGAGTTAGCTGCTACAACACACGCCCTCTACACCATATATTACCATTCCCACATCAGTCACACCATATATTACGATTCGTACATCAGCCACACCATGTTTTACTATTCGTACATCAGTCACACCATATATTAACCATTCGTACATCAATCACACAATATATTAACCATTCGTACATCAGACATACCATATATTACCATTCGTACATCAGCCATACCCTGTATTACCATTCGCGCATCACCCACACCATATATTACCATTCGCACATCACCAGCACCATGTATTACCTTTCGCGCATCACCCACAGCATATATTACCCTTCGTACATCACCCACACCATGTTTTACCCTTCGTAAATCACTCACACCATATCTTACCATTAGTACATCCCACACACCAAGCATTACCATGACACATACGAACTAACCCTGACCGCCACTATTACTGCAGTCTCAGTGGTAAGGAAATCTTGGCGACACCAACAATGACTCTAATTACTTCTAACTTCAAACCGGCAACCAATTACCGAATTGGTGCCGATATTTGTAACATCGTTCAGCTATTCTCGAACAAATTGCTGGTGCAGATTCTGTCTTAGTTATATTACTGAATTGAAAAAAAATAAAAATATGGGTTATCGTTTCTTGTTATTGAACAGATATTAATGGACAACTATTATGCACAGCTAGCTCACGCATCCGCTCACAATTATGTTGCTGTAGAATGCGCCGTTGGGTAGAGATTAGTCCGGGGGCGCATATCGTATATCGTTACTGGGCCCATGATAGGAGGACAGCTCTGTATATCTTAACTTGTCAAAACTGAGCGACAAAGCTGATAGGGAGATTTTGGAATTATGGTTATGAAGAAAGACTCGGAAAAACCGGCTGACAGCGTCTAGAAAAGAGACGAATTGGAAGTGGTTTAATACAGGTTTATAAAATAATCAACGGAAAGGAAAAATTAGACTATAACAACTTATTAAAAATACAGCCACCTTCAAGAACAAGAGGACATAGCTACACATTAACTAAAGAAAGGTCAAGATTAGTTACTGGGAAATATTTGTTAGTCAGAAAGTGGTTAATGTTTGGAATGCATTGCCACAGGAAATAGTGTATGCAAGGTCAATTAATACATTCAAGAATAGATTGGATGAGCAGCGTTTTTAGATTAAGAAAAGTTAAGGAAACTGGTTGTATGCAGAATATGCAGAGTCTTCTACACTAGTATAAAGAAGCTCAGTTAAGTTAAAAGGAAAACACACTAACTTAAAGCTAACAAAATATAATGACTAAAATGCACATTTTGAGATGACTTCAATTTTCTCCTTTTTTGTGTGGAATACAATACATAAATGCTACTTTAATGTATTAGAAGCTTTATACGGTCTCTACACAATGTTTCCCAAACTTGTCACCGTGTCGGACCGGTAGGGATTTATCCATTGCTGCAGAGACAGTGCCCAATTGATTGATTATTGTTATTTTTCAATTAACTTGACTTTATGATAACTTGGTTTAAATGCATGCTTAGCCAATAATATTAACATTTAACGATATCACTTATAAGGGTTTGTTGCTAGAACTGTTGGCTAAAATTGGAATAGTTTTTTAGATCTAATATTTACATTAGACATAATAAACGAAAATAACAAGCAAATCTGAAACTTTAGATCCATTTATATAGTTTCGTTAGAAACAGTAGCTATTTGTGTAAGAAATATCACACACTGAACTTCATTTGTAATGATAAAACAAGTTTTAAACAAGCTCATTGAAAGTCGATTATTGTTATTCTTATCCTGTTTCTTGACTGGTTCTGCAGACTGGTGAATGAGGGCTTGAAGACCATCATCAGTTCATCACTTTGGACAGGATTTGTCATCAGGGGCAAAGAGTTAGACCTTCCTTGTGCCATGCTCAAGCTTATGCTGAGAGATTTAGAAAGATAGAGACAGGCAGAGTGAGAGAGTCAGAGAAAGATATACAAAGTGACCAATGCCCTTCATTATCTCCTTTCCAAAGTGTAAGTTAGGTGCCAATTTGCGGCTGATTAGCTTGAAGCTTTTATAGATACCGGGGATTGAACCTGATCACTTAGCTGAAAAGACAATCACTTTAACTTTCTGACAAACGCTCATGTTTACTTTAACAAGCCACACTAGCTAATTCATCTTGTTATACCCATTAACGATTTAAGTCTCGTTTAATTAGCAAATCAACTTTAATCTAATCGATAAAAGTGATTACAAACTGACATAAATTTACGTTTTTCCATCGAAGTCTGAGAAAGAAACTGAAAGTGTGCCATTTCTATCGCTTTTTACATTTGGTAATATCAAATTGTGAACATTTGAAGAATATTTTGTGAATGATTGTTATTTGCCATGAATCAATGTTGATTTGTGATCTAAAGTGAGAAGGATTTTGAGGCTAGTTGTTTGACCAGGGAGGAGACGAGGAGATAAACTTCAAAACCCCAGTAAAATAGAGGCTTTCTAACATATATATAAAATAAATGCTTAGCCTCAGCCACTGTCGTGGCATGCTACATTAATTCAATAGCTCTAACAATCTTGAGAAAGCTGTAGTGCAATGCGAGACGTCCATGTAAGCTTCCAACTATTGGGATTTTGGCGCCATTTGAAACTCATGTGCATTTCTTCTGGTCTCATTAATCAGGAAACGTGGGTTCTAATTCGCGCAGTATGTATACTGTTGCAGTGCTGGTCTCCGTAGAAGTTCGTTTATCATTTGAGTTTATGACAAATGGAACATGTCAGCTACTTAAAAAGCTCATTTTAAATAATGGAAGATCTATAACATACAGAACAAAATCCGGAAGGCTAACAAATAATCGAAAGTGTTCTCATGCAACTTTAAATACTACAAAGCAACAGTGCGCAACCTTTGGCTCACAACCCACATTTACCCAATAAGTTGTTAAGTGGTCGCCCACATTATATTTTTATCTTCACCGAACTGCTTGGTCTACTTTAGCAACGAAAAGATCAATCGTCGATAAAAATTAGAAGAAGAAAATTGGAAATTTCAAATATAAATTTAAGAAACAAAAGATTTTCTAAGAATTAACATTTCACATCTATTGTTCCATCGTGTTCGTTTTCATAAGAAATAATGTACCCTAGAACGTGTTCTCATACGAATATTGGGCCATAAAGTTTGTCCTCATAAGAAATAATGTACCCTAGAACGTGTTCTCATACGAATATTGGGCCATAAAGTTTGTCCTCATAAGAAATAATGTACACTAGAACGTGTTCTCATACGAATATTGGGCCATAAAGTTTGTCCTCATAAGAAATAATGTACCCTAGAACGTGTTCTCATACGAATATTGGGCCATAAAGTTTGTCCTCATAAGAAATAATGTACCATAGAACGTGTTCTCATACGAATATTGGGCCATAGAGTTTGTCCTCATAAGAAATAATGTACCATAGAACGTGTTCTCATACGAATATTGGGCCATAGAGTTTGTCCTCATAAGAAATAATGTACCATAGAACGAGTTCTCATACGAATATTGGGCCATAAAGTTTGTCCTCATAAGAAATAATGTACCCTAGAACGTGTTCTCATACGAATATTGGGCCATAAAGTTTGCCCTCATAAGAAATAATGTACCCTAGAACGTGTTCTCATACGAATATTGGGCCATAGAGTTTGTCCTCATAAGAAATAATGTACCATAGAACGTGTTCTCATACGAATATTGGGCCATAGAGTTTGTCCTCATAAGAAATAATGTACCATAGAACGTGTTCTCATACGAATATTGGGCCATAGAGTTTGTCCTCATAAGAAATAATGTACCATAGAACGAGTTCTCATACGAATATTGGGCCATAGAGTTTGTCCTCATAAGAAATAATGTACCATAGAACGTGTTCTCATACGAATATTGGGCCATAGAGTTTGTCCTCATAAGAAATAATGTACCCTAGAACGTGTTCTCATACGAATATTGGGCCATAGAGTTTGTCCTCATAAGAAATAATGTACCCTAGAACGTGTTCTCATACGAATATTTGGCCATAGAGTTTGTCCTCATAAGAAATAATGTACCCTAGAACGAGTTCTCATACGAATATTTGGCCATAGAGTTTGTCCTCATAAGAAATAATGTACCCTAGAACGAGTTCTCATACGAATATTGGGCCATAGAGTTTGTCCTCATAAGAAATAATGTACCCTAGAACGTGTTCTCATACGAATATTGGGCCATAGAGTTTGTCCTTATACAAATTGTAAACCATCGGTTTGTTCTCATATACATATTAGACCATCGATTTGTCGTTATGTTGCACTTCTTCCACCAAATCACTCCTCACACGGTCCATAAGTTGGCTTGATATTGAAACCTCATAGATTGTCAAGATTCTGCTATAGTCCCTAATACCCACCTACAGTATGTCCAAGTAGCAGAATGGCACAGCGCTTGCTTTTCTAGACAAATGTACAGAGTTGGATCCAGTTATCGGTACGCCCCAATCTACTCAGCTGTAAATGGATACATCGGAAGGCAAGCCAGCGTGGATGGGAACTGGCTACTCCACCTCATAAGAAACATGAAGACTAATACAATGGAGTCTGTTAAACGTCATCCTCGGCGACAGTTTCTGCTGTAGGACTACTTTAACATATTACTTGTAATATTTAAGGTCAGTCCCATGGCAGCAAATGCAGTAGGGAGTAAAGATAACTCTTCATGTAATAAGCCGAAGCCAATGTGATGTTGGGTAACCAGTTCCCTTTCTTGCTGTTTTTACCTTTCCTAGATCATACGTCAGATACCCATTTACAACTAGGTCAACTGGAAGAGTGGTAGTACGAGGCATGAACCCCGTTCTGGATTTTTTTTCTGTCCGTCCAAGATCTCGAGCCCTGATACGCTGTAATCCCAGTCTACCTCACTGTCGACTAGACTACACGCAAGTCTGTAGTATTTACAGACTATTTTAACATTTTCTTGCAGTATGTACAGACTACTTTGACTTATTAATCAAAGAAAAGCACGTACGGTAATATGTTTGTCTCTTGTATTAATGAACTTATTCAAATACTGTCTTCGTAGAATTGCTGCACATTATTTATTAGAATTATAGTTATGAGAAAAGACTAAAAATAACTGGTCTTCAGCGTCTCGAACAAAGAAGAATTCGAGATGACTTAATACAAGTGTATAAAATAATACATGAAAAGGATAAATTAGACTATACGAAGTTTTTCAAAGTATGACTGGCTACAAGATCAAGAGGGTACAGCTACAAATTATTTAAAGATTAGATATCAACATGTACAATATTCTCGCTATCAATCAAACCCCAAAACACCAAATTAAGTCTAAATGGCAAATACCTGCAGCCAAACGACAACCCAAACTACCTAGGAGTCACATTTGATCGGCGCATGACATGGAAAAGTCAGATCGAGAGAAACCGAATGAGAGCCAGAGAAAGAATAGCAATCATGAGGAAACTTGCTGGCACAAGCTGGGGAGCAGACGAAAGCATACTAAAGAAACTGTACACTGGAAGAGTGAGACCAGTTCTCGAGTATGGCATTGCGGCTTGGACAACAGCAGCAAAGGCGAACTTCGATAAAGTTAGCAAATTCCAAAACCAAGCCATGAGAGTTATAACAGGAAGCATGAAGTCAACGCCAATTGTAGAACTTGAAAAGATTACAAAACTGCAATCCATGGCCGACAGAACAGACTGCAGAGCCCAGCTGCAATCAGAGAAACTCAGAAGACTGACTGACCATCCAATGCACCAGAGACTAAACAATTTCGGAAGTGGGAAACTAGAGCGAAGAAACTTTGCAGAAATAGCCAAAGCAAAGATGCACGAAAACCTCTTGAACGCACTAACAACACCAAAGCCCATCCCTACTGTACGAAAACCTACCTGGAGGCAGCATATATTTCCAGAGGTGGTAGAAAATATACCAGGTATTAGAAACAAAAACTGCCAGTCTGAAAAAGAAAGAAGAGATACTACCCTGAGTTACATAACGGAAAACTACCCAAGCATGGACTGGACCCATGCATACACCGACGGTTCCGTAACAAATACAACACAGTACGGAGGGACAGGAGCATTCCTGAGCCTACCAAATGACAGAAAAATAACACTGTCATTCGCTACTGGAAAATACACAAGCAATTTCAGAGCGGAGGTAGAGGCACTGAGGGCGGCAGTGGAAGAAATGGTGACACGTAAAAGGAATGAAAGCCACATAGTCCTGCTTACAGATGCTCTGGCCGTAGTCACAGCACTGAAAAGCCAGAAAAATACTGAACTTAATGATTTAAGAGCAGTACTCTGTCAACTATGCCAGCAGGCCGCACCAAAAAGGGTAGTGGTGCAGTGGGTTCCATCTCACTGCAACATCCAAGGCAACGAGGAGGCAGACAGACTGGCAAAAGAAGGTGCAAAATTACCACAACCTGACACTAGTATGACATGCGAAGAGTCAAAACGGCTTATTAGAGCTAGATACATGACCAAGTGGGAAACCGAACATACTGGCTACACCAAAAACGATGCCTATTACCAGTTGAACAGAAAAGAGCAGGTCGTGGTCTTTAGACTTCGCACTGGCCACAATAGACTCAGGTACCACCTATTCAACAAATTGAAGATAGGTGGCACCGACGAATGCCCGTGTGGTACCGGGAAAATGACCGCTGAGCATTTGCTGCAAAACTGCCCGACATACGAGGATCAGAGAGAGCAGATGTGGCCATCACCAGTGGCAACACTAGACAAGCTCTATGGCAGTGTCGGCAGCCTCAGGATGCCGGCTGCTTTTTTCGAAAAAATAATGGTTACTGTCTGACTGCGTACGAAGAAGAAGAAGAAGAAGAAGAAAATTAGATATCAGAAAAATATTTTTGTAGTCATAGAGAGTGGTGAATTTTTGGAATGCACTGCAGCAGGATGTAGTGGACGAAGAGTTAGTCATTGCATTCAAAAATAGATTGGGTGCTTACAGTATTTTCGGTATCCGTGGAGTGAAATAAACTTGATGTATATAGAGTCTGTAGAGCCTTCTAAACCAGTATAATGAAGTCAAGTTAAGTCATTTACAGTGATGGTAAGTAAGTTTGGTTCTGAATGGAGGTAGTAACACTGACATAACAACACTATTTTCAAACACTATTTCAGGCACCGTGTTTTGATTTATTTAATTACATCGAGTAGCGACTGTATCATGGAATCTCAAGCAGACAATCAGAGCAGAATGCGAGTTCTTACCTGGCTCGTTCTTCTGGTAGGACTTATAGCCGCTGCTTCGGGGTATTACATTGGCGGACCCACAGTGTAAGTATTTAGATTTGTAATATGTTTCAATTTTGCTCAATTCCCTCTCTGAAATGAACAGAGCATCACAAATGGAGGAGGTGTTTTCGTAATTATTTGTTGTACATAATGAGTTTGCCAGTGCCATGCACAAATCTCTTTAGTCACATTCTATAACTGCATCTGACTGTTCAGGGAGCTGTATTATTACACCACACAGGAATTGCAGGTCCAACTTTTAAGTTTACTTTAATATAGTTATCTTTTACATGGACTAAACTGAGACACATGCGATTTTTTTACCATCTTTAAAAAGACATGAACTTCTCAGAAGACAATCACATCTATCTCGAAGTATCACATTTCATAAGGGGAAAAAAACATGAAAAAAAAACTAGTAAAACTTGATAAAGGTTGAGCTTAATCAAAATTTTAAAATGGGTATGGTCAGATACCGCACCGAGACGAGAACACAAACAAAATCTACGTTACGATCAATAGGCCTTCATCAGGGACAACAACACTGAACTAACAAATCAACATATAAGAAAATAAAAAAATAAAAAAAAAGGGTCAACTCATCTGTTTCAGGTAGGAGACGCTTTCTGTCTAAGCGACTCGTTGTGCCTTATTTTAATCCCACATTTCATAAGGAACAGGTAACAGCATATGTAAACATACAAATATTGGGTCCTTTAATATGTCTGCCTTAAACCTTTTTAACACAAACGTTCACTTTCAATTTATTAATCAAGGTTGATAGGAATAGTTTTGTTTGTTTGTTTGTTTGTTTGTTTACACACATTTGATTATGTCTTTTGTAGAAAACATGCTTTGTTTCAAATGATTAAAATACAATTGAAAGGATGTCACTAATGTATTTTGTTCGTTGATTTTACATCCACGAAAGGAACACATTACTGCCCATCAGTTGGCCTTACCTTCAATAAATAGTGTCTCATGTCAGTGTCTCATGTCAGTGTTTTATGTCAGTGTCTTTTGTCAGTGTCTCATGTTCTTCAGGATTAGTTTTTCTATGTACCCTGTGCTTTTCGGTTTAAATGTTGCCGGAACACATAAAGGAAGCATACGATAGTAAACACTGTAACCTGCCAAGTATGTCGTAAGGGACGACTAAGGAGGTTTGGGCATGGCTACCTCATCCTCTAGAAATTTTAAGCCACATAAACTTTTTAAGCAGGTTTGGGCATGGCTACCCCATCCTCTAGAAACTTTAAGCCACACAAACCTTTTAAGGAGGTTTGGGCATGGCTACCTCATCCTCTAGAAATTTTAAGCCACATAAACTTTTTAAGCAGGTTTGGGCATGGCTACCCCATCCTCTAGAAACTTTAAGCCACACAAACTTTTTAAGGAGGTTTGGGCATGGCTGCATCATTCTCTAGAAACTTTAAGCCACACAAACTTTTTAACAAGGTTTGGGCAAGGCTACCTCATCCTCTAGAAACTTTAAGCCACACAAACTTTTTAAGAAGGTTTGGGCAAGGCTACCTCATCCTCCAGAAACTTTAAGCCACATAAACTTTTTAAACAATTAATACGTCAACTAAAACGGAACAGAATGACTTTGCGTGTATTTAACTGCACTTAACGTCTGTATACTGGTTTAGAAAGCTCTGCAGAGTCTGTATACAACCAGTTTCATTTACATTTCATTGCTATAAAGGCCATGTCAATCTATTCTTAAATGCATTAATTGTCTTTGCTTATACTACTTCCTGTGGCAATGCATTCCAAGCATGCACCACTCTCCAACTAAACAAATATTTCCTAATTTCTAATCCGGATTTCTTTAGTTCATTTGTAGCTATGCCCTCTTGTTCTTGTAGGTGTTTGTATTTTGAAAACAAAAATAACAACGTGTTAGAGTTTAGTTTATCCGTTCCTCGGATCATCTTATAAACTTGAATTAAGTCACCTCGAATTCTTCTCTTTTCTTGAAACTGTAGGCCGGTTTTTCTGAGTCTTTCCACATAACTGTAATTTTGGAATCCCACTTTTAACTTCGTCGCTCTTCTTGCCCAGACCAGTCAGGGTAACGAAAACGGGGAGGAGACTTCAGGAATAGAAGTGAAGCGAAGCAAACTGTTACTGATGTTGGGATTGTTGCTTCTATTGTTACCTATCGTCAGACACAACGTGATTTTCTTTTAGTGACGAGGGCGGGAAACCATTACAGCTTCCGGATACAAACAAAATTGTGTCTCGGCCAGATCTGTAATTACATTTATGTTTCATTATACGCTACAGTGACTCAAAGCTATTGGATATAACTGCTTCTAACTACATTTCATGAAGCTAGAAAAAAGTGTCTTATATCAGAAAGCATCGTCGGGGATGTACTGTTACGTCTAACAGCCTGGTTGACATGCATTACGTGTTTAACTTCGACGTCTAACAGCTTGGTTGACATGCATTACGTGTTTAACTTCGACGTCTAACAACTTGGTTGACATACATTACGTGTTTAACTTCGACGTCTAACAACTTGGTTGACATACATTACGTGTTTAACTTCGACTAACAGCATGGTTGACATACATTACGTGTTTAACTTCGACGTCTAACAACTTGGTTGACATACATTTCGTGTTTAACTTCGACGTCTAACAGCTTGGTTGACATACGTTACGTGTTTAACTTTGACGTCTAACAGCTTGGATAAAATACGTTACGTGTGTACCAGACCCACTCAACCCAGCTAGCTATTATGGGCACTGGTTGTTGTTGCTGTAGAATGCCTCCTATGAGGAGGATTACTCTTATGTGCGCACTGAAAAGGGTGTTAAGTGGTAGGTTGTCGTAGTTTTCTCACATACCAAGCGCGCTAATCAAGATAGACTGTAGACCTTCAGGCGGTTGTGCTATGCTTGGCTTTATCAGCTTGTCGCTAACTACTACGGGGATCACGTCGACACCTCACCTCGTTAGCCAGTCTGCCATGAAAACATCTTGTTTCCAGAAAGGGCTATGGGGAAGCCGAGGCCAGGGTCTTGGACAGTATATTTTGCTTGACCCTGTCTAAAATGTCTAATCAGTACGTTTTGCCTGATCAGACGTTAGTCTTCCTCTCCTTGGACGCTGGTCAATGCATGTGTGACGAATAGCACACTTATCTCCCTTAGTCCTGCATTATTTCCCCTCTGACGGGAAAAAACATAATGGACCCACAAACTTATTGTTTTACAAAAATTCACAGTTATTCATTTATTTACATTATTGGATATGATTACATAAATTATAGTTTAATCTGTCTCTTGTCTAAGTTCCTGTATCATAGGTTTTCGACACTTAGCCGCATGGTATCTCTGGTTCTAAGCTCGGTTCTCTCCTTGGTCCTAATCTAGTAGTTTATCTCTAACAATGTCATTTAATATCTAAATAACATCTTGAATCATGTGGGTCTCATCTCCGGTAGCTTGTCCGACCAACATCAGTCTGGCAGTTTCAATCCTTCCGGCTCCACTGTGGAATAAAAGATATCGCACTCGTGTGATAAGATGTGATCTCCGGTGTCTGGGCTACACCTGAGCTGTAGTTATGGGAGTTGGTATACCCTTCAGACGACCGGGCCAGATTGCGAACAGTTTTGGTGTATGGCCTACACCTGCGCTTTAGTGATAGGGGTTAGCATACCCTTCAGACGATCGTACCAGATTGCGAACAGTTTTGGGGTATGGCCTACACCTGCGCTTTAGTGATAGGGGTTAGCATACCCTTCAGACGATCGTACCAGATTGCGAACAGTTTTGGTGTATGGCCTACACCTGCCCTTTAGTGATAGGGGTTAGCATACCCTTCAGACGATCGTACCAGATTGCGAACAGTTTTGGTGTATGGCCTACACCTGCGCTTTAGTGATAGGGGTTAGCATACGCTTCAGACGATCGTACCAGACGTGGATCAGTCTTTAAGGACCCCGACGTTTAACAGATGATTACTGGGGTCCAATCACTATTACGTCCAAAGGCAAATATTGCAAGCACTCGAAACCACCAAAGCCTTTCCTACCAATTCTCTACGTCCTGAAATATCTCCTGCATCTCCTTGTATATCTTCTCTCAAACTCCGCCGTCTGCCATGGATGCTCTGAGCGACAGTCGCGTTGTACTCAAGTCCCCACCCCGTCGACACATTTGTGTGACATGTATTCTTGGCCTAATAACTTATGCACCAGCGCTCCATATCTGGATTAGCAATGTTCCTTGAAATAGTCTCCTCCCCTTTAGTTGGACAACTCGCCACTACAGCACTCGTGACTCTGCCAATTCCCCACCAAATTCACAATCCTGACTTCCCCCACCAAATTCACAATCCTGACTTCCCCCACCAAATTCACAATCCTGACTTCCCCCACCAATTCACAATCCTGACTTCCCTCAACAAATTCACAATCCTGACTTCCCCCACCAAATTCACAATCCTGACTTCCCCCACCAAATTCACAATCCTGACTTCTGCCACCAAATTCACAATCCTGACTTCCCCCACCAAATTCACAATCCTGACTTCCCCCACCAAATTCACAATCCTGACTTCCCCCACCAAATTCACAATCCTGACTTCCCCCACCAAATTCACAATCCTGACTTCCCCCCCCAAATTCACAATCCTGACTTCCCCCACCAAATTCACAATCCTGACTTCCCCCACCAAATTCACAATCCTGACTTCCCCCACCAAATTCACAATCCTGACTCCCCCCCCCCCCAAATTCACAATCCTGACTTCCCCCACCAAATTCACAATCCTGACTTCCCCCACCAAATTCACAATTCTGACTTCCCCCACCAAATTCACAATCCTGACTTCCCCCACCATTCTAACTTAAAAATATTAGGACCAATCCCAAAGTTTTACATGTCATGGTGACATGTCTCAAACATTCAGAACAAACGCATTCAACTATGAATAATAAGCGTTAATAATAAACGACATAAATTTTAGCAGCTTAGTTTCCCTTGACATGACTTCTACACAATGAAAATATACTAATTTAGGAACTAGGCCTGCAATGTTCTAGAACACCTATGCAACTTACCTCTGTTTGAACTCTTAATGAGTCTTTCTCTTCTCCCTTCGTCTGCTTACTTCCTACCAACTTAAATTAGTCTTCAATTACCAAGTTACTGTTATCTTTCAGTGGCCAAGTTGGCCACGATTGGGACTCATCCATGTGATCATGTCGAGATCTGGGAGAGGCAGAAAACTTCCTGATAAGGGTTGTGCAGTGGAAGAAATGGAAAGAGGTAGTGAATGGGTAGAAGTGGGTAACAAGAGCCCATGACAAGGGTGGTGATACAACTGAGCAGAGAGTGAAGTGACAGTAGCTTTAATAGCGGAGCTGATCTAGCAACACTGAGAACCTCAAGACCCAATTCTGTACACAGATGGGTCCACCGGCAGAGGTGCAAACAAGTGTGGTTGGGGTTTCGTCGGCGACAAAAATCGTAATGAGGTGGTGAAGAACTCAGCTGCCTACTTCACTGTCACATCAAGTATGAGGATGAAGATTGAGGTGGTTACAGCGGCCCTGACTTGGTTGGTGACACAACTGGTAACACGAGCAGTGATACTCCGAGTCTCGTAGGGCATGCTCCGCAAGATAGAAAGGTGCATGCTAAGAAGGGAGTGGGCCTCTCTGCTGAACAACTCTAGTGTACAAGGTGTCACATGGATCTACTAGTAGTCCGGACATTCAGGCGCCTGGGGTGACGAAAGAGCCGATGCAGTGGCGGGACGCGCTGTGGTGAACGACGCGCGGTGATGACGAGAGACAGGGTTGAGTTGATAAGGGCAGTCAAGGACAGTCTACAGAATGATGAAGAGACAGAGTGATGATGATGGTTTCTAGAATCAAGAATCCTGTCAAGATCTCTACGGAAACCCTGACCCTTGGAGTCCTGACACTGAATCTCTGACATTGACACTGTCACATACTTGACACTATCACACATGATTATCTTTGACATTCTTTGACGTTAGCATTCAATACCTATTTATCTGTGAAATTTAGCAGCATTGCGAAATCCAAAAAAAACCCACAGCAAATTTGAAAGGGCGATACAAAAATACAACGAATATATTTCACATAGTTCTGATTAGCATGGTTTCTTCTACTTTTCCACAATCTAACTAAAATATTGTAATTTCACAATCCATGGATCGTTTAGCTTCTTCTAGAATGCTTAAAGTGTCCTCTAACCTCTAAGAGCAAATATGCTACAAGTTTTCTGATCTTCTCGTGAAAGCTATTCAAATACTTACCTTTCAAATCTACTCGCCAGATTTATTTGGAAATGCGACTTTCAAATCTGTTTCGTGAAATCAATTCAAAGACAACGATTTCAGATCTACTCATTAGATTTTTAGACATGGGCCTTTCAGATCTGTTTCGTGAGATCTATTCGTACACACAACTTTCAAATGATAGTTGCAAGTCTAGGAATCAGGTCTATTTCACATGGCTAGGTTTCCGTATTTGTCGGTCCTATGCCAAACCACTTACTTTTCTCTCAGTCCAAACTTTCCTGTCTATAAAATTGTGCCGCTCTCAACTCAGGAATTGAGAGTGATCAATTGTAAAGTTGCAAAGCTGTAAATGGCATCGCTTGTCGAATCTGCCTTGTGCTATTGTCTCCAGGTGTCCTAGGCCTAATCACGTGAACAATTTGCTTGAACACGTCTGTCCTTGACAGGCAGTGGACCTAACACACTTCTTTGCAGCATTTCAACACATTCACCGTTATTAAGTTCTGTTACTTCTACATACAATTGGTTTGGTCAGCGTAGATAAATAATCCATAAGCTTGATATATAACTTCGTCAAACACATGGTTAGGAAGTGTCTGCTCATGCAAGAGCGGCCTCGACCAGCGTGTTTGCGTCACTTATGGCTGGTTAACCTTCCCTCTGTCTTTGCTCACATGTCAATCGTGATCCTCGGAGACTAATAGTATGTTCAGACTTTCCTTTTTTTGGTCATGGTTCTTTCATTTGTAGTATTCTCAAAATGTCACAGAGGGACCTCATTCTTGTGTTCCATTTGCACCCAACATAACTTGGTCACTTCTACTTATGCCCCTTCTGGGACTCATGACTCTTTTACAGATAGACATACACCATTAAAGATGGTTTCAAAATGATGGTAACAGAAGCGAAATACCTCGCTAACGATCTAGCCTTACAGGGGCGGCAATTATTGAGCCTTACAGGGGCGACTCTTATCGATCCTTACAGGGGCGGCTCTTGTCAAGCCTTGCAGGGCGGCTCTTATGAAAGTGACTTTCTTCAAACGGCTTTTACACAATGACGTTATTTAAAAGTCTGCGTGGTCTGTAAAATCTTCTACTAATGTAACCTAATGTCCACTGACACTGTATTTTACTCTCCCCATGACTCTAGAATGATGTTGACGTACAAGAGATCTGCCATGGACCTAGCTATGATGCAGGTGTACCGGATCTGTGACACAGACAAGAATGGTACCTTCAACAAATCAGAGCTGCAATGCGTCCAGAAAGTCCTCTACATTCTCGTCACAGGGAGCTGACATTGTCTCTCGTGTTAGTCATTACTCATTTACAAGACACATCCTCATTTTCCTCCTCCTCATTTCTTCTTTTTCTTCTTCCTCTTCTGGCTCTTCTTGTTTTACTTGTTCTTCTGGTCCATTTATTTATTTGTCAGTGAATTCCGGGGATAATTTGTTATTCAGACTTTTATTCATGTACCATGTTTAAACAAATATAATTGTATACAGTTTGTTCTCCAAATAAAACACTCCCGTTGGCAGATCAGATGCATTTAATGAAACGTTTGGAACTTCATGTCTCCCGCAATATAGTCAATGTTGAAAGAAATAAAGTTACAACACAGATGTTTTTTTTTAGATATGAATCTTCAATGTTTTAAATGTAACGAGCTTCATCCTAGAAAAAGAAATACTCGCATCTGTAAATGACAATATTATCGTCCGAGTAGAAGTTATATTCTGACAGAAGTCAGTTAGTGAAACATTCTGGTTTTTTAAATTCAGATCCGAGTTCTCTCACAGTTCAGTAAAAAAAAAAGATTGTTTCAGTTCAACATGAAACGAAACAACAACAGTTTTAAAATGTGCTTTTTGCGCCCAAAAATCGTAGAACGTTGAATTATTTATTCAAAAACGTCAAATCGTCCGCAAATGACATGCAATCCAAATCATTGTAGTGGTTCGCAAGTGTTTGGAATTGAGAATCACCTAACCGCAGGTGACTTTCCCAGAGTTGAAGTTTATTCTCAAATGATATATGTGTCCATACAGCTCATGATCCAACTGTTCTTGAGATTGTAACTTGGCATTCAGTTCATTATCATCAAGAGATACCACATTACATACCTAGCATTTGTTTTATAACTCCAACAGAGGCTTTCCAACAACCCGTAGTGATATCAGGAGAAGAAATAATATAACAATTGCAGCTTTTCATATATGTTGTAAAAATACAATAAAAAGAAATAGGAAAAATACAACTCTTCAATCTCACCTTCTGCCTTCTTGGTAATCTGGCACCAAAGTGAGGAGAAAGACAGTTGACGCCAATAAAATGATTTAATGAAAACAGTTGTGCCTGATCGATAGGCGGTACTGTATGAGTCCAGCTGTCAAATGTGCCGTATCGATAGGCGGTACTGTATGAGTCCAGCTGTCAAATGTGCCGGATCGATAGACGGTACTGTATGAGTCCAGCTGTCAAATGTGCCGGATCAATAGACGGTACTGTATCAGTCCAGCTGTCAAATTTGCCGGATCAATAGACGGTACTGTATGAGTCCAGCTGTCAAATGTGCCGGATCGATAGACGGTACTGTAGGAGTCCAGCTGTCAAATGTGCCGGATCGATAGGCGGTACTGTATGAGTCCAGCTGTCAAATGTGCCGGATCGATAGACGGTACTGTATGAGTCCAGCTGTCAAATGTGCCGGATCAATAGACGGTACTGTATCAGTCCAGCTGTCAAATTTGCCGGACTGATAGACAACACTGTCTTAATCCAACTGTCAAATATGCCGGACTAAAAGACGGTACTGTCTCAGTCCATAGGTCATAAATAGCAAAACCGAAAGAAAGTTCTGTCTTAGTCCAACTGTCAAATATGCTGGACTGAAAAACGGTTCTATCTTAATCCAACTGTCAAATATGCTGGACTGAAAAACAGTTCTGTCTTAGTAGAACTGTCAAATATGCTGGACTGAAAAACAGTTCTGTCTTAGTCCAACTGTCAAATATGCTGGACTGAAAAACAGTTCTGTCTAAGTAGAACTGTCAAATATGCTGGACTGAAAAACAGTTCTGTCTTAGTAGAACTGTCAAATATGTTGGAATGAAAAACAGTTCTGTCTTAGTAGAACTGTCAAATATACTAGACTGAAAAACGGTTCTGTCTTAGTCCAACTGTTAAATGTGCTTGACTAGAAGAGGTTTCTGTCTTAGTCCAACTGTTAAATGTGCTTGACTAGAAGAGGGTTCTGTCTTAGTCCAACTGTTAAATGGGCTTGACTAGAAGAGGGTTCTGTCTTAGTCCAACTGTTAAATGTGCTTGACTAAAAGAGGGTTCTGTCTTAGTCCAACTGTTAAATGTGCTTGACTAAAAGAGGGTTCTGTCTTAGTCCAACTGTTAAATGTGCTTGACTAAAAGAGGGTTCTGTCTTAGTCCAACTGTTAAATGTGCTTGACTAAAAGAGGGTTCTGTCTTAGTCCAACTGTCAAATTCGCTGAACTGAAAGACGGTTCCGCCTCAGTCCTACTGTCACGTGCAACACACGTATCTTTCTGAAAATAGAACACTGAACAAAGAAGAGTACGATCCGTTTTAATGTCAAACGAAGCCCAAATAAGCCACATACAAACTAACACTCAAAACAAATATCAAATAATATATGTTCATTGTCCAACTTTTCCCAGGTGGTGGATGACGTCACAAGTTCACAGACCTAAAGACTTGAAAGTGTTCGAGAGCCACGAACTATCTTTATAGGATTTCACATTTTGGCTGTTTTCAACCAAACATTTTGTTCATCCTTTACACTTCCGAAGAAGCAGTTTACAAGTTGAGACCGCTAAAGACAAGCTGAAATAAATCGAACAATTAATATTTTATTTAATGTTCTAGTATTGAGTGTACTTTGTAACATGAATATATTAAAATCTAGATGATAGAGAAGTGATAGTCATGTGACTTTGAAGCTGAAATTCTCTTCGTTCAGAATGTTTGTCAGATCATAGCTTGGCGTTGTAATTGTAGCAGACCCTCTGCTGCCGTGATCTAACTTAGAACATTCTCACACTCATCCACATCATCATGACCATACTCAGTAAATGACATATCAAACAGCAGGTGGCATATTTATTATATCATACTCATATCATACAATGAGTAGAGAAATTACAAACACAATATAATACATATCTTAACATATTCTACTAAAACGGGAATTGTAAGCATTAGCTATTGATGGAATTCCCAACTAACTAAAAACCCAGTTCTATTGCCTTGCAATTACATCACACACACATCGCCTTAAGTGCGTCTTCAACACACCTTATCAAATACTCTTCCTCATTGAAATCCCCTCAGGCGGGCGATCTCGACATAACTCGTTCACAATGTGTCCTTGCTTACAAACACACTTTCACATTATCTATTAATGCAAAACTCATTCACCTATTTGAGCGATCCTGTTCTATCACTAAACATTCGTCAAACAGTCTACCAATCGCACCTCTATCTAAGTCGGTTGGTTAAACATACTATCCACATTCAGTCTCTCTCTCTCTCTCACTCTCCTCCATACAGCATCTCTCTCTCTCCAGCCTCTCCATCTCTCCTCCAGCCTCTCGAGCTAAACTTTGTCTCGAGTTATATATCCTCAAGCAAGGCCAGAGCTTGACCAATCGATCTCAGGTATGGTCATCTTCAATCCCAATTGGACCGAAACACTTTGCCCACCTGTCATTCATTCTCTCGCAGCAAGCCCCGCTGCCAATTTCGTCTGTCAATCAATCTCCCCCTACCAAAATCGGAAGGCCAGTGGTCAGTTTCTACCTGTCCACATTCCTTAACCCAACTCTGTTCTCCTTTGCTGAGACGGTGAGTGACCTTGACATGCATTCATGTAGCTTTAAGCTTTAACATGTTCAGGCATCCTAAACTCCCCTTGCTCCGGCGGGAACTGTTACATAATTCTACAGCCACCGGACTCAGGCCTTAAACAAATCTTCTCCCACCACCTAGGCTTTGCAAAGAAACATGTAATTCATGAGGTTTAAATGCGCTTTCCCCGACCAATACACAGACTTCAATTGTTAGCAAAAATAATTGTAAGGAAAATGAAATGTTCGTCTGTACACATAACGTTGTCCATTGTACTGGTATACCAGTAATGTGTACACATAACGTTGTCCATTGTACTGGTATACCAGTAATGTGTACACATAACATTGTCCATTGTACTGGTATACCAGTAATGTGTACACATAACGTTGCCCATTGTACTGGTATACCAGTAATGTGTACACATAACGTTGTCCATTGTACTGGTATACCAGTAATGTGTACACATAACGTTGTCCATTGTACTGGTATACCAGTAATGTGTACACATAACATTGTCCATTGTACTGGTATACCAGTAATGTGTACACATAACGTTGTCCATTGTACTGGTATACCAGTAATGTGTACACATAACGTTTTCCATTGTACTGGTATACCAGTAATGTGTACACATAACGTTGTCCATTGTACTGGTATACCAGTAATGTGTGCACATAACGTTGTCCATTGTACTGGTATACCAGTAATGTGTACACATAACATTGTCCATTGTACTGGTATACCAGTAATGTGTGCACATAACGTTGTCCATTGTACTGGTATACCAGTAATGTATACACATAACGTTGTCCATTGTACTGGTATACCAGTAATGTGTGCACATAACGTTGTCCATTGTACTGGTATACCAGTAATGTGTGCACATAACGTTGTCCATTGTACTGGTATACCAGTAATGTGTAGACATAACGTTGTCCATTGTACTGGTATACCAGTAATGTGTGCACATAACGTTGTCCATTGTACTGGTATACCAGTAATGTGTACACATAACGTTGTCCATTGTTCTGGTATACCAGTAATGTGTACACATAACGTTGTCCATTGTACTGGTATACCAGTAATGTGTACACATAACGTTGTCCATTGTACTGGTATACCAGTAATGTGTGCACATAACGTTGTCCATTGTACTGGTATACCAGTAATGTGTACACATAACGTTGTCCATTGTACTGGTATACCAGTAATGTGTGCACATAACGTTGTCCATTGTACTGGTATACCAGTAATGTGTGCACATAACATTGTCCATTGTACTGGTATACCAGTAATGTGTGCACATAACATTGTCCATTGTACTGGTATACCAGTAATGTGTGCACATAACATTGTCCATTGTACTGGTATACCAGTAATGTGTGTACAATAACATTCGCCATTTTACCGGTATTCCAGTAGTGTGTACAATAACATTAACCATTGTGCTGGTATTCCAGTACTGTGTACAATAACATTAACCATTGTGCTGGTATTCCAGTACTGTGTACAATAACATTCGCCATTTTGCCGGTATTCCAGTACTGTGTACAATAACATTAACCATTGTGCTGGTATTCCAGTACTGTGTACAATAACATTCGCCATTTTACCGGTATTCCAGTAGTGTGTACAATAACATTAACCATTGTGCTGGTATTCCAGTACTGTGTACAATAGAGCTGTGTAGTGTCCTGACAAAATAAACGACACTTGAAAACTTTATTTCAATCTTTTATTTCTTGAAATGTGGATAATTTATTTGTATTAGCAAGTCAATATCGCTATGATTGATACGAAAACAAATACATTGAGACAGGTATGTTATCTTATTTTTAGTCTGGAAGTGTTTGGTGACAGTCTGGAATACATACTTATAAACTGAATATATCGCGCACCTTGATGTTTCAGGTGCACATACACCATCTGGGTAGGGTATTAGCGAAGTATCTAACCACTCTACCATTTCCAAGCTCAAATAATCTACACCTATTTAAAATGTTCACAGATAAGGGAATAGGGGATTACAGATAATGGACGCAGTAATCAAAAAAACATAGTCTCTATATGTGCATATGTATAAAATTACACATCATTTTGGAAGACATGACAAGAAACACAAATTGAATCATAGATGCAGATTTGAGTAGTTTTAATGACACAGTTCGTTAGTATGTCCGTCTCACATTTTGTAGCTTGGCTCTTGGAGCAGATCCACCAGAAACTTGCAGGTACTCTAATAATCACCAGCTCTGTGATCCACACTTTGTAACCTGGCTGTGGAAGCAGATTCACATTTTATAGCCTGGTTCTCGGAGCAGATCCACATTTTGTAGCCTGACTGTGGGAGCAGATCCACCAGAAACGTGTGGGTAATCTAACAATCACCAGCTTTGTGATCCACATGTTTCATGTTTGTTCTCTAAAGCGAACACATTTCTAACACGCACATTAACAAGTAATCACAATCTAATGCGAGGAACGTGCTGTCACGAGGAAAGTGCTGTCACGAGGAACGTGCTGTCACAATAGGATGAGAGGTTAATGTTATCTAAACAACAACAGGTGCCATGGAAAATCAAGAATGGAAGTAGCAAAACAAAACGAAACTTCCAAAGGAAACTGTTTCCTTAAAACTCAAATGTGAACGTCCTCACTGTCATGGAAAAAAATTATTTTCCACTTTTCTTGATTATACTTCTTCTGACATAGTGTAACTGATTGTGTCTGCGATTGTTCTCCTACTGTCATAGTATAACTGATTGTGTCTGTCATTGTTCTTCTACTGTCATAGTGTAACTGATTGTGTCTGTCATTGTTCTCCTAATGTCATAGTGTAGTTGATTGTGTCTGTCATTGTTCTCCTACTGTCATAGTGTAACTGATTGTGTCTGCGATTGTTCTCCTACTGTCATAGTGTAACTGATTGTGTCTGTCATTGTTCTCCTAATGTCACAGTGTAGTTGATTGTGTCTGCTATTGTTCGTCTACTGTCATAGTGTAACTGATTGTGTCTGTCATTGTTCTCCTACTGTCATAGTGTAACTGATTGTGTCTGTCATTGTTCTCCTAATGTCATAGTGTAGCTGATTGTGTCTGCCATTGTTCTCCTAATGTCATAGTGTAGCTGATTGTGTGTGTTATTGTTCTCCTACTGTCATAGTGTAACTGATTTTATCTGCTATTGTTCGTCTACTGTCATAGTGTAACTGATTGTGTGTGTTATTGTTCTCCTTATGTCGTACTAAAACTGATTGATTGTCTAAATGTTTCCCCTACTCCACATCATCTATATTGCAATTTTTTCGAAGTTAGCCATCGCTGCTGTTCAATCAAGATGGGCTTCCACCGGCGAGACATTGACCTTCCAAACCACAGCAGAATATTTTAGGGGATAAGGGCAGATAATCTAGAGTTATTCTTTTTCTTTTTAAATGTTTTTAAAAAAAATTGTTTTTTTGCTGAGATGTTTGCCTCACTAGTTTCTACTGGCGGAGGCGCGCCATTTTCCACCCAAGACCGTAGTCCATTGGGCGATATCAGGACGCATAAACCAGTGCTTGGATGCATGAGTGCATCTGTATGTACCTATGCTAGGTTTGTGCGCCCTCAGAAGCTAGCCTAACCAAAGTGCAATGAAAGGGCTTCACCACGAGGGCGCGTGTGAAAGTTATGCAAGGGTGTGACTGTAGGACAGAGTCGAATGAAACAGAGTGAGGTAAGCGGAGAGAGAAGATTGGCCCCCAGGGTGAGTCCTGAGAGAGTTATTCTTGTCTATTGATTAACAAGCGCGTGGAGCAGTTTGTCTGTTAACGTCAGTTTTACTTATTAGAAAACATATATTGGACACAGTTTTTTAAATTTTTTTATATCCTGACATCACTGCTTACTTTGTGTCAGTACTTCTTCTTCTTCTTCATCGTACGCAGTCAGACAGTAACCATTATTTTTTTGAAAAAAGCGGCGGTCATCCTGAGGCTGTCGACACTGCCATATAGCTTGTCTTGTGTTGCCACTGGTGATGGCCACATCTGCTCTCTCTGATCCTCGTATGTCGGACAGTTCTGCAGCAGATGCTCAGCGGTCATTTTCCCGATACCACAAGGGCATTCGTCGGTACCACATATCTTCAATTTGTTGAATATGTGGTACCTCAGTCTATTGTGGCCAGTGCCAAGTCTGAAGACAACGACCTGCTCTCTTCTGTTCAACTGGTAATAGGCATCGTTTTTGGTGTAGCCGGTATGTTCAGTTTCCCATTTGGTCATGTATCTGGCTTTAATAAGCCGTTTTGACTCTTCGTATGTCATACTAGTATCTGTTTGTGGTAGTCTTGCACCTTCTTTTGCCAGGCTGTCTGCCTCCTCGTTGCCTTGGATGTTGCAATGTGATGGGACCCACTGTACCACTACCCTTTTTGGTGCGGACTGCTGGCATAGTTGACAGAGTACTGCTCTTAAGTCATTAAGCTCAGTGTTTTTCTGGCTTTTTAGCGATGTGACTACGGCCAGAGCATCTGTAAGAAGGACTGTATGGCTTTCATTTTCTTTATGTGTCACCATTTCTTCCACTGCCGCCCTCAGTGCCCCTGCCTCCGCTCTGAAATTGCTTGTATACTTACCAGTAGCGAATGACAGTGTTATTTTTCTGCCATTTGGTAGGTTCAGAAATGCTCCTGCCCCTCCATTCTGTGTAGTGTTTGTTACAGAACCGTCGGTGTATGCATGGGTCCAGTCCATGCTTCGGTAGTTTTTCGATATAAAGCTTAGGGTAGTATCTCTCCTTTCTTTTTCAGTCTGGCAGTTTTTGTTTCCAATACCTGGTGTATTTACTACCACCTCTGGAAATATATCCTGCCTCCAGGTAGGTTTTCGTACAGTAGTGATGGGCTTTGGTGTTGTTAGTGCGTTTATGGGATCTTCGTGCATCTTTGCTTTGGCTATTTCTGCAAAGTTTCTCCGCTTTAGTTTCCCATTTCCCAAATTGTTTAGTCACTGGTGCATTGGATGGTCAGTCAGTCTTCGGAGTTTCTCTGACTGCAGCTGGGCTCTGCAGTCTCTTCTATCGGTCATGGATTACAGTTTTGTAATCTTTTCAAGTTCTACAATTGGCGTTGACTTCATGCCTCCTGTTATAACTCTCATGGCTTGGTTTTGAAGTTTGCTAACTTTATCGAAGTTCGCCTTTGCTGCTGTTGTCCATGCCGCAATGCCATACTCGAGAACTGTTCTCACTCTTCCAGTGTACAGTTTCTTTAGTTGTGCCAGTTCTTCTTCTTCTTCTTCTTCTTCTTCTTCTTCTTCTTCTTCTTCTTCTTTGTACGCTGTTTACAGCGATGTTTACGTTGCACTGTTTTATTTTGTTAAGCCTGTGGCTCAGTGCATCCGATTTCAACAGGCGTTTCTGTAGGGTTGCCCTCCTTAGCCTTTGGCTGTCCCCAGCCTAACTGCAAGGCAGCAGTTGTTTTTTGTCAGAGTTGTCTCTCTTAGGAAGTTGTCTTGCAGGACTATCGAGTCTTCCATACTCGTGTCTATAGGGTTTGGCAATGATATGATGGACTATGTACTAGTTTGTACTATCCCGGAAGAGAGGCAGTCCAGTGTGACTTTGTCCCAGGATCGTCACGTCCTGCCAGAAACGAAGCACATGCATGTGAGTGAGGTATCTCTTTGCTCCCTTTATTTTCTCGGCTCATCTGCAGTGATGGTACGCCTAGCAGGGAGGTTGTCACAATAGGGCAGGAGGTGCAATGTTCGCTGGACTGCATCTCTTCTGCGTCCATTGGGATGACTGATAGCAGACAGAGGCAGAGAGCGAGGCAGGGGTGCATTTTACCAGGTGCATTTCTGCGGCTAGACCGGGCCGGGCTGAGACGCAAGCCCCAGCCATGTCGTAGCCTCCCATCACAGCGGTGCTGAGATTTAGGGCGGGATTCTGGCTTAGAGGCGTTCGGCCGTAGTCCCTCAGATGTTAGCTTATCAGCCAAGCACGTGGACCAAATGTCAGCGACCTGTGATTCCTCTCGAAATAGTGCATTTGACCAGGGGACAAGCCTGGTCATTACACAGAGATGTTGTTCGCTTGGTGTGCGGACATATCTCATGGTCAAGGGTTGAGTCTCAGCAGTTCGCAGTGAGGTAGTTGATCTACTGCTTAGGGCACCCCGACCGAGAACTAAGTCTTCTACAAATGGTTTCATACCTCATTGCCGTATGGGGTGAATATCGAGAAGCTTCCCGCCCGCTTTGATCGGCGGACGGCAGAGACCTCATTCTGCGGCTCTACCGGGCGGGGCTGGAGCGGGAGCCCCAGGTCCCCACCATATCGAAGCCTCCCTTTGCAATCGTGCTGAGCTTTTGGGCGGGATTTTGGCTTAGAGGCGCTCGGCCAAATCCCTCACCGTGTAGCCTCGCGCCGTTGGCTTATCAGCCTAGTACGTGAGCCAAATGTCTGCCGCTCGTCTCGAGTTGAGCAGGATTACCGTAGCAAAGCCCTGTCATTAGTAGGGTAAAACTGACCTGTCTTCCGAGGATCTATTTCCAGCACCCGTTCAATATTAGAACGGGCGTATCAATAGAGGGCTTTTTAGTTTGTCAATGGCCAAGTTTCTGGAACCTGCAATTTCTGCAGGGTTAAGAACAGATTACCATAGCAGACGCTCTTTCATTAGGGGGTTAAGAGACTGACCTGTCTTCCGTGGGTCTAATACCAGCACATGTTCACTATTAGACCCCACGAAGGTGCTCTCGATTTGACAGTCATTATACAGTATTGGCGTGTTAAGTCAATTTAAGCCGCAGGCTCCACTCCTGTCAGTTCAATACTGCGATAATTTTCTAGCTTCCTTTCCCATGTAAAAGTGTAACAAGGGAGGGCAACATATTATTTCCAATATTTTAGCAGGTATTTGTTATTTTATTAGTTTACCTCCCTTACTATTACTACTTTTTTCTTCTTTTACTAATAATGTTGATTCGGCCATATTAGTAAATTGAGAAAAAAGCGACTGAGTGATAGCGCAGTAGAACTTTCGCTTCTCATGGCATTAAAGTACATGATTAGATTTCTGCTATCAAGACGCTTCAGTTGATTATATGTTGAACAAATATGAGGCTTACTGTTTAGTTAAGACATATATCGAGCTCTGCCAGATTATCCAATGAGCTGAATAGGCTAGGCTAGGGCCTTAAGGTTCTAGAAGGTGAATAGGCTAGGCTAGGGCCTTAAGGTTGTAGAAGGTGAATAGGCTAGGCTAGGGCCTTACGGTTGTAGAAGCTGAATAGGCTAGGCTAGGGCCTTAAGGTTGTAGAAGGTGAATAGGCTAGGCTAGGGCCTTAAGGTTGTAGAAGCTGAATAGGTTAGGCTAGGGCCTTAAGATTGTAGAAGCTGAATAGGCTAGGCTAGGGCCTTAAGATTGTACAAGCTGAATAGGCTAGGCTAGGGCCTTAAGGTTCTAAAAGCTGAATATGCTGTAGGCTAGGGCCTTAATGTTGTAAAAGCTGAATACGGTGTAGGCTAGGGCCTTAAGATTGTAGAAGCTGAATACGCTGCAGGCTAGAGCCTTAAGGTTGTAGAAGCTGAATAGGCTATGCTAGGGCCTTAAGGTTGAAGAAACTTGAATACGCTAGGCTAGGGCCTTAAGGTTGTAAAAGCTGAATACGCTGCAGGCTAGAGCCTTAAGGTTGTAGAAGCTGAATAGGCCAGGCTAGGGCTTTTAGGTTGTAGAAGCTGAATAGGCTAGGCTAAAGCCTTAAGGTTGTAGAAGCTGAATAGGCTAGTCTAAGGTCTTAATCATGCCGAAGCTGAATAGGCTAGGCTAGAGCCTTAAGGTAGTAGAAGCTGAATAGGCTAGGCTAGGGCCTTAAGGTTGTAGAAGCTGAATAGGTTAGGCTAGGGCCTTAAGATTGTAGAAGCTGAATAGGCTAGGCTAGGGCCTTAAGATTGTACAAGCTGAATAGGCTAGGCTAGGGCCTTAAGGTTCTAAAAGCTGAATATGCTGTAGGCTAGGGCCTTAATGTTGTAAAAGCTGAATACGGTGTAGGCTAGGGCCATAAGGTTGTAGAAGCTGAATACGCTGCAGGCTAGAGCCTTAAGGTTGTAGAAGCTGAATAGGCTATGCTAGGGCCTTAAGGTTGAAGAAACTTGAATACGCTAGACTAGGGCCTTAAGGTTGTAAAAGCTGAATACGCTGCAGGCTAGAGCCTTAAGGTTGTAGAAGCTGAATAGGCCAGGCTAGGGCTTTTAGGTTGTAGAAGCTGAATAGGCTAGGCTAAAGCCTTAAGGTTGTAGAAGCTGAATAGGCTAGTCTAAGGTCTTAATGTTGAAGAAGCTGAATAGGCTAGGCTAGAGCCTTAAGGTAGTAGAAGCTGAATAGGCTAGGCTAGGGCCTTAAGGTTGTAGAAGCTGAATACGCTAGGCTAGGGCCTTAAGGTTGTAGAAGCTGAATACGGTATAGGCTAGGGCCTTAAGGTTGTAGACGCTGAATACGCTAGACTAGGGCCTTAAGGTTGCAGAAGCTGAATTCGCTGCAGGCTAGAGCCTTAAGGTTGTTGAAGCTGAATATGCTAGGCTAGGGTATTAAGTTTGTAAAAGCTGAATAGGCTAGGCTAGGGCCTTAAGGTTGTAAAAAATGAATACGCTGTAGGCTAGAGCCTTAAAGTTGTAGAAGCTGAATACGCTGCAGGCTAGAGCCTTAAGGTTGTAGAAGCTGAATAGGCTAGGCTAGGCTAGGGCCTTAAGGTTGTAGAAGCTGAATACGCTAGGCTAGGGCCTTAAGGTTGTAAAAGCTGAATACGCTGTAGGCTAGAGTCTTACGGTTGTAGAAGCTGAATACGCTGTAGGCTAGAGCCTTAAGGTTGTGGAAGCTGAATAGGCTAGGCTAGGACCTTAAGGTTGTAGAAGCTGAATAGGCTAGGCTAGTGCCTTAAGGTTGTAGAAGCTGAATAGGCTAGGCTAGGGCCTTAAGGTTGTAGAAACTGAATAGGCTGCAGGCTAGAGCCTTAAGATTGTAGAAGCTGAATTGGCTAGGCTAGGGCCTTAAGGTTGTAGAAACTGAATAGGCTGCAGGCTAGAGCCTTAAGGTTGTAAAAGCTGAAAAGGCTAGGCTAGGGCCTTAAGGTTATAGAAGCTGAATTGGCTAGGCTAGGGCCTTAATGTTGTAGAAGCTGAAAAGGCTGGACTAGGGCCTTAAGATTGTAGATGCCTCAATTTGGGGCACCTAAACGTTTGTTTAACAAAATGTTTACAAAAAACAGACTCAACTTTATCCAGCTTATGGCAAGATTCAGAGAAATACTACACACTGGTAGCGAAATCCAACTTGCCACGAGCAGCTTCGAAAAGATTGATCAAGTTTACCTCGGGCAGCTTCGACAAGATTGATCAAGTTTATCACGGGTAGCTTCGACAAGATTGATCAAGTTTATCACGGGGAGCCTCGACAAGATTGATCAAGTTTATCACGGGCAGCTTCGACAAGCTTTCCCAAACCTGCAAACTGAAACAGTTGGTCAACATTGAAGAATTCAGTACTAGTAGCTGTGGAAACAACAACAATAACAACAACAATAACAACAACAATAACAACAACAGAGGTTGCCAGAAATAGTTCTTCAGAAAAAGGCCCAATTCTATGATGCAACACATTCCAAGTATATTGCGTACACAACAGAACACAAATCGGTTGTACTGGAAAGGCTGGTTTCGTGTTGTCACTTTCTACATAATCTGAAAACTAAAAGGCAGACATTTGAAAGGTGAGGTATAGAGAGTACGTTTCTATGGTAAGCTGTCAATTACCGGGATGCGCAAGGAAATAAATGAGCATAAAAACTGTAACCTTTTTAGCATGATGTAAAAGGTGATATGAAGGGTTTTGCAGACGTTAGCTATCGAACCCTATCTTTAAAAATTAGCGTGACCTAGGGGTGAAACCCACTGATGTTTAAGTGAGACAGTGTGATCTAGGGGTGAAACTCAACTTAACAGTGAGCCAGCGTGACCTAGGGGTGAAACTCGCTGATGTTTAAGTGAGCCAGCGTGATCTAGGGGTGAAACTCGCTGATGTTTAAGTGATCCAGCGTGATCTAGGGATAAAACTCACTGTTTAAGGAAGACAGCGTGACAGGTTGGCAATTAAAGCCATGTTTTTTGTCAATGAAAAGCTACTTACTTAAATGATGATATTTGTCCATAATGATCCGGGTGTACACTTCAGGGAGACAAATGTATGACTCGTAGCTTTACCAAGCGTTGTAACTTAATCATTGAAGGAGGATTGCTTAGGGGGTTTATAAAGTTCTCTCGCACAATAAAGGGCTATAGATGGGGCACATTGCTTTGGTCGATGACACGGAGACGCATGCAAGGGACACTCATGGATGGGATCAAGATGCTGAGCAGTGCAGGAGCTGTTGCGGTCAACGAACCAGAGCTGACTGCTAACGTCAGGGCATGCAAACCAGAGCTGCCAAGACCCTTCGACGCCTCCACGTGGTGCAACATGGCATACTGGCTTAGGAGAAGGGATCGAAAAGGGAGGCTATCCCTGAACTAAAAACGGCCATGCTGAAGTCGGATGTATCGGACCAAAAGGTCAATCACACCGGACAAGCAGAAATTGTAGGAGTTGACATAATGGCTCAAGAGACGAAGCTCCGCATTTTCAATCTGTACGGACCACCAAACAGAGACCTATCGCTCTCGAGTATGGAGGTCAGAGACTCCAACTGCATAGTAGTTGGAGATTTCAACAGCCACTCGGAGAGATGGGGATACTCTGACACAGACAGCAGAGGTGACGAAGTGGAAGATTTGGAGATAGATGCAAATCTCTCCCTAATCAATAGGCCGGAGGATAGCCCTAGCTTCTATTCAAGAACATGGCATACCACCTCGACTCCAGATTTGGCCTTCTCCACACAGGACATACACCATAAAATAGACCGCCAGGTGCTAAATCAACTGGCAAGTAGCGACCACAGGCCGATCAGGCTAACCATTGACATGGAAGTAGGCCCACAGGAAACAAAACCGCTCCCACGTTGGAATTACAAACGAGCCGACTGGGACAGATTTGCAATCCTGACAGATGGGCTGTGTGAAACCATCAACACACGAAACAACAAAATGAAGCCCATGGTGGAAAGCCTAAGCAAGGCAATAATGCAAGCCGCCACTGAAACCATCCCAAGAGGAGCTAGGAAAAACTATAAGCCCTACTGGAATGATGAGTTGCAGAAAGCGGAAGATGCAGTAACAAATGCTAGGAACATGGCAGAGCGAGAACAATCCATGGAGGCAAACATCGCCCTCAAAGCTGCCACGGCGAAATATAAACACACTCTCAAGCAAACAGCAAGAGAAAGCTGGAAAAATAAAACGGAAAGCCTAAACCTGGACAAAGACGGGAACAAGCTATGGAAGCTAGTCAGAGCCATGAACGACAAAACCCCGTCAAACAAACAAATTACCATCAAGCAGGGCGAGAACTTGATCACAGGTAAGAAAGCCGCAAACGCTTTTGTTGATCACTATGCCAGAGCAAACCACATCGAGGTCCCTGCAGAAAAGCATACATACATTAGCGAAGAGCTAAAGGGGCACGACAACATGAATACGGCACCTGAAGAGCACATGATGGCCAAATTAACAATGCGCGAAATGGAAGAGGCTATGAGAACATTAAAGAAAAGGAAATCTCCCGGAAAAGACGGGATAACAAACGAAATGCTGATGGGGCTGGGCCAAACAGCGAAGAGGAAACTGCTATCGGTCCTGAACCAAAGCTGGAAAAGGGGAATTGTACCCCAGGCATGGAAAGACGCAATACTGGTACCAGTACCAAAAAGAGGAAAGGACAAAACAGATCCAAATGGATACAGGCCCATTAGCCTACTGAGCTGTGTCGGCAAGCTGATGGAACGGATGATAAACCCCAGACTGATGTGGCATCAGGAAGAAAAACGAATACTAATTCCACAGCAAGCCGGCTTTAGACAGCATAGATCCACTGAGGACTAGGTCATCCTCATAGCCCAGGAGATAGAAGATGCCTACCAGGCACAGAAACACACAGTAGCTGTTTGGGTGGATCTGGAAAAGGCATTTGACAAAGTCTGGAAAGACGGACTTAGAGTCAAGCTAAGAAGAAGTGATGTTTGTGGAAAAATGTACACGTGGATCAACCACTACCTCAAACAAAGAACGGCCAGAGTCCAAGTACAAGGGCAGATGAGCAAAAAGGTGACACTCGAGCAGGGAGTACCCCAAGGGGGAGTACTGTCACCCACACTCTTCCTGGTATATATAAACGATATAACAGAGAATATACCAAGAAGAGTCCATAGCTCAATGTTTGCAGACGATCTGGCTATGTGGACCTTTGAAAAGAATCTCACCATAGCAAGAAATCGGATGCAGACGGCCCTAACATCGCTGGAAGAGTGGGCGAACTCATGGCTGGTTAAAATAAACGAGGAGAAAACCACATGCACAATATTCTCGCTTTCATTAAAACCCCAAAATACAAAATTAAGTCTAAATGGCAAATTCCTGCAGCCAAACGACAACCCAAACTATCTGGGAGTCACATTTGATCGGCGCATGACATGGAAAAGTCAGATTGAGAGAAACCGAATGAGAGCCAGAGAAAGAATGGCAATCATGAGGAAACTTGCTGGCACAAGCTGGGGAGCAGACGAAGGCATACTAAAGAAACTGTACACTGGAAGAGTGAGACCAGTTCTCGAGTATGGCATTGCGGCATGGACAACAGCAGCAAAGGCGAACTTCGATAAAGTTAGCAAACTTCAAAACCAAGCCATGAGAATTATAACAGGAGGCATGAAGTCAACGCCAATTGTAGAACTTGAAAAGTTTACAAAACTGCAATCCATGACCGATAGAAGAAACTGCAGAGCCCAGCTGCAGTCAGAGAAACTCCGAAGACTGACTGACCATCCAATGCACCAGAGACTAAACAATTTGGGAAATGGGAAACTAAAGCGGAGAAACTTTGCAGAAATAGCCAAAGCAAAGATGCACGAAGATCCCATAAACGCACTAACAACAACAAAACCCATCACTACTGTACGAAAACCTACCTGGAGGCAGGATATATTTACAGAGGTGGTAGAAAATATACCAGGTATTGCAAACAAAAACTGCCAGACTGAAAAAGAAAGGAGAGATACTACACTAAGCTTCATATCGAAAAGCTACCCAAGCATGGACTGGACCCATGCATACACCGACGGTTCTGTAACAAACACTACACAGAACGGAGGGGCAGGAGCATTCTTGAACCTACCAAATGGAAAACAAATAACACTGTCATTCGCTACTGGTAAGTACACAAGCAATTTCAGAGCGGAGGCAGAGGCACTGAGGGCGGCAGTAGAAGAAATGGTGAGACACAGTGAAAATGAGAGCCATATAGTCCTTCTTACAGATGCTCTCGCCGTAGTCACAGCGCTAAAAAGCCAGAAAAACACTGAGCTTAATGACTTAAGAGCAGCACTCTGCAAACTGTGCCAGCAGTCCGCACCAAAAAGGGTAGTGGTACAAAGGGTCCCATCACACTGCAACATCCAAGGCAACGAGGAGGCAGACAGCCTGGCAAAAGAAGGTGCAAGACTACCACAAACAGATACTAGTATGACGTACGAAGAGTCAAAACGGCTTATCAAAGCCAGATACATGACCAAATGGGAAACCGAACATACTGGTTACACCAAAAACGATGCCTATTACCAGTTGAACCGAAGAGAGCAGGTCGTTGTCTTCAGACTTCGCACTGGCCAAAATAGACTGAGGTACCACCTATTCAACAAACTGAAGATAGGTGGTACCGACGAGTGCCCGTGCGGTACTGGTAAAATGACCGCTAAACATCTGCTGCAGAACTGCCCGACATACGAGGATCAGAGAGAGCAGATGTGGCCATCACCAGTGGAACTGCAAGACAAGCTCTATGGCAGTGGCGACAGCCTCAGGATGACCGCCGCTTTTTTCGAAAAAATAATGGTTACTGTCTGACTGCGTACGAAGAAGAAGAAGAAGAAGGACCAAAAGGTGTAAGTATCGCAGTCAAGCTGTAAACTATGACGCAACGCATTCCGTTCTCTGGACAACATCCTGGAACTTGCAAAGTCCTTTTCAGTACGAACCGAACATCGAAGTAGAAGACAAAGAAGGAGACACATGTAAAGGAGAAACAAGGAAGCGAGACACATGCAGTGTTGTTCTCATGTTATAGATATACAAGCAAACAGGAAAGGACGAAGAAAGATTAGTTGAAGCTTTATGTTCTTTTGTTTTGTTTCCGCACTAAAACTATATCTAATGATGGCGAGTTCAGAGACTTTCGAGGGACGTAATGAGGGTATTTGTTATATCTTGGCGGGTACGAGATTTCAGAGTAACGATACGCAGACGGCACAGTGATACTACCAAGAAGGGCAGAAGGGGTAATTCAGCTAATTTCAGCCATAAATGGACACAGTAAAGATCAAAACCTGTTTATAAACATAAATAGCACAAAGATAATGACCACCGAGAAAACATAATGTCAGCATAAATTTACAGTGGGTGGTCAAGATAGATCAGGTCACACATTCTGAATATCTGGGTTCCAGAATTGGTGAAAATCGCGACTGCTCGAAAGGAATCAGAAGACTAGCCTTGGCAATGCAGAGACTGAACAGCCTGAAGAAATTATGGCAGAGCACCAACAAAATGATAAAAGTAAGTCTTGAGAGCCTGTGTTTTTCATGTGGCAGCTTATGGCTGCGAATCATGGACGAATACCAAAACTTCCAGACAAAGAATCGAATCTTTCGAGTCAAAATGTTACAGAAAGATCCTCAGAATACCCTGGACAGAGAAAAAAACACAAATGTAGACATTCGGCAAGAGTTGAGCATAGATGAGAACTGGTTTATCAATTACATTTTGGCTAAAAAATGCAAATACTTTGATCACGTCAAGAGACACAACGGTCTCGAGAGAACAGTGATGGAAGGTATGGTGACAGGTAAATGAATAAGGGGTAGACCAAGAAGATGATGGCACCAAGATATCCATGAATGCCTGGGTATGACTGTTGCGGAGGCTGGAGTTTTGGCAAGAGAGCGTCGTTTATAAATGACATGCTACATGATGAAGATGATATATATATATCATATTATATAAATATATATATGAATGATCATGTCTAGACCTGTGATTTCATGATTAATGCAGTCTTGAATTTTTGTTCGCTGATCTATTATTCATTTCTCCGCTGCTTTCGACATGTCCTTTCTTATAGTCTTGTTTATAGCTCTGTATTTTTCCGCTCCGGGTGTTGTGGTTTTCTCATTTTTGAGAGCTCTCCTAGTGCCACATAGTAGTCATATACGAGCGTACGTTCCGAGACCCAGGGTTTAGACCTCCATTTGTACCTTCCCAGTATTTTCTCGGCCGTGTCCTTCAGTATAGTATTGAAGACTTCTAACATAGACTGTACATCCTGGCGTTCTGTATGTGAGTCAGTGCTTCCTGCTAGGTTTAGTTTGTTTCTCAGGCAATCATTAAACGCTTCAGCGGTGAGTGGATCTTTCAGTCTATCAAGGTCATGCCTAATCCATGGTTGTTGTGGTCTGGCTATGTTCTTTAGGCTGAGGCGAAATGTAAGCATAAGCAGATCATGGTCGCTGCCTATGTCCACCCCTGGATAACTTCTTGTTTGGGCCTTATTGATGCTGGAGAGAAATCTGGTTTGTACTATTATGTAGTCTATCTGATTTTGGTGTTTCCCACTGGGTGAATGTCATGTTGTTCTTCTAGACATTTTATGGTTCCCCAGCGTATTTTAAAGCACAACATGACTCCAGTAACCTATTACCTCTCAAGTCTGAAACTCTGTTACATGTGTTCGGCCAATATTTTGACGCGTTAGAGCCAACTTTTGAGTTCCAGTCACCCTGCGCTATGACGAGGTGTTCCGTGTGGGTATTGTTGATGCACTTCTGTCTGAAGCTGGTCATAAAAATTATCAACTACATTCTCTTCAAAGTCTGTGTTTTTTCAAATAATACAGTGACGTAAAAAAGACGTTTAGCTTGAACTGAAACGTAATTTTATACGACACTGGATGGCATTCATAATAAACATCAGTCGCTGTTTACATTCGATTGGTTTCATTTACTGTCGTCACAATCTGGTTGTTAAAGCATAGTTTTCTGGTACCCTTGTTGGATATGCTGCCGTCACCAAACGTGGTCAGCTGTTAGTACTAGGTGGGTCTGTGTGGTTAGCTGTTAGTACTGGGTGGGTCTACGGGGTCAGCTTTTAGTACTAGGTAGGTTTACGCGGTCAGCTGTAAGTACTGGGTCGGTCGAAGTAGTCAGCTGCTAGTACTGGGTCGGTCTACGCGGTCAGCTGTTAATACTGGGTCAGTCTAAGTGGTCAGCTGTTTGTGCTGGGTCGGTTTACATGGTCGGCTGTTATAAATGGGTCGGTCTACGTGGTCAGCTGTTTGTGCTGGGTCGGTTTACGTGGTCAGCTGTTATTAATGGGTCGGTCTACGTTCTTATTCTTCTTCTTCTTCGTACGCTGTCAGACGTCAACCTGTATTTTTTCGAAAAAAGCAGCGGTCATCCTGAGGCTGTCGACAATGCCATAGAGCTTGTCTAGTGTTGCCACTGGTGATGGCCACATCTACTTTCTCTGATCCTCGTATGTCGGGCAGTTTTGCAGCAAAAGTTCAGCGGTCATTTTCCCGGTACCACACTAGCATTCGTCAGTGCCACTTATCTTCAGCTTATTGAATAGGTGGTACCTTAGTCTGTTGTGGCCTGTGCGGAGTCTAAAGACCACGACCTGCTCTCTTCTGTTCAGCTGGCAATAGGCATCGTTTTTTGTGTAGCCAGTATGTTCGGTTTCCCATTTGGTTATGTATCTAGCTCTAATAAGCCTTTTTGACTCTTCGTAGGTCAAACTAGGATCTGGTTGTGGTAGTCTTGCACCTTCTTTTGCCAGTCTGTCTGCCTCTTCGTTGCCTTGGATGTTACAGTGGGATGGAACCCACTGTACCACTACTCTTTTTGGGGCGGACTGCTGGCATAGTTGACAGAGTACTGCGCTTAAATCATTAAGTTCAGTATTTTTCTGGCTTTTTAGTGCTGTGACTACGGTCGCCAGGGCATCTGTAAACAGGACTATGTGGCTTTCATTTCTTTTGCTTGTCACCATTTCTTCTACTGCCGCCCTCAGTGCCTCTGCTTCCGCTCTGAAATTGCTTGAGTATTTTCCAGATGCCACTGACAATGTTATTTTTCTACCATTTGGTAGGCTCAGGAATACCCCTGCCGCTCTGTTTTGTGTTTGTTACAGAACCGTCGGTGTATGCATAGATCCAGTCCATGCTTGGGTAGTTTTCCGTTATGTACCTCAGGGTTATGTCTCTTCTTTCTTTTTCAGTCTGGCTGTTCTTGTTTCCAATACCTGGTGTAGTTACTACCACCTCTGAAAATATATCCTGCCTCCAGGTAGGTTTGCGTACAGTAGTGATGGGCTTTGGTATTGTTAATGCGTTCGTAGGGTCTTCGCTCATTTTTGCTTTGGCTATTTCTGCAAAGTTTCTCCGCTTTAGTTTCCCATTTCCAAAACGTTTTAGTCTCTGATGCATTGGATGGTCTGTCAGTCTTCTGAGTTTCTCTGCTTGCTGCTGGGCTCTGCAGTCTCTTCTGTCGGTCATGGATTGCAGATTTGTAATTTGTAAGTTCTACAATTGGCGTTGACTTCATGCCTCCTGTTAAAGCTCTCATGGCTTGGTTTTGAAGTTTGCTAATTTTGTCAAAGTTCGCCTTTGCCACTGTTGTCCATGCCGCAATGGCATACTCGAGAACTGGTCTCAATCTTCCAGTGTACAGTTTCTTTAGTATAATTTCGTCTGCTCCCCAGCTTGTGCCAGCTAGTTTCCTAATGATTCCCATTCTTTCTCTGGCTCTCATTCGGTTTCTCTCGATCTGACTTCTGCGTCCGTTGGGATGACTGATAGCAGACAGAGGTAAAGAGCGAGGCGGGAGTGCATTTAACCAGAGGACAAGCCTGGTCATGGCAAGGAGATATTCGCCTGGTGTGCGGGCATATCTCATGATCAAGGGTTGAGTCTCAACAGTTCGCAGTGAGGTGGCTGCTGTACTGCTTACGACACCCCGACCGAGAACTAAGTCTTCTACTAATGATATCACACCTCACGCCGTATGGGGTGAATATCGAGCAGCTCCCCGCCCGCTTTGATCGGCGGGACGGCAGAGACCTCTTTCTGCGGCTCGACCTCCATACTCGAGAGCGATAGGTCTCTTTTTGGTGGTACGTACAGATTGAAAATGCGGAGCTTCGTCTCTTGAGCCATTATGTCAACTCCTACAATTTCTGCTTGTCCGGTGTGACTGACAGGTACCGCGCTACTCGGTATGCAGTTTCTGGTCAGTATCAGGACCCCTCCTTTGTGGCCTTCTCTATCGAGACGGAAGGTCTGGTATCCTCTGATTGACAATTTATGATTATTGTTGAGGTGCGTTTCCTGGATACATGCCACGTCAATCTTACCTTCATGCAGGTGATGTGTTAGGGAAAGTTTTTTGTTAATGACTCCCTCCGCATTCCACTGTAGTATTTTGAGGGTCTTGAGTTTTTGGTCAATAAAAGTTGCCCCATAGCCATGTGCCTTGACTCCACGACACATGGGTGGGTGACCACCAGTAGTCAAGGGTGGGCCCCTTCGAGGCGTGAGGCCCGGCACTATCGCTGCCTGGCTGGACTCCGCAGGATGAGCGCCATACGTTTTACTGATCGGTTGTACTGTCATCATACTGCGATTTACGTTGCACTGTTTTGTTAGGCTTGTGGCCCCGTGCATCCGATTTCAACAGGCGTTTCTGTAGGGATGCCCTCCTTAGCCTTTGGCTGTCCCCATCCTATCTGCAAGGCAGCAGTTGTTTATGATCAGAGTTGTCTCTCTTATGGAAGTTGTCTTACCAGACTAACGAGTCTTCACTACTCGTGTCTATAGGGTGCGGTGATGATATGTGAGATGATATATGAGACATATGATATGGACTGGTTTACCCGGAAGAGAGGCAGTCCAGTGTGTCTGTACCCCAGGATCGTCACGTCCTGCCAGAATCGTAGAATTTGCATGTGAGTTGGGTATCTCTTTCTCCCTTTATTTTCTTGGCTTCTATGCAGGGATGGTACGCCTAGCATTCCCCGCCACCTGGGATGTTGACACAGTGGGGCAGGTTTGCAATGTCCGCTGGTCTGCATCTCTTCTGCGTCCATTGGTATGGCTGATAGCGTACAGAGGTAGATATCGAAGCAGAAGTGCATTTAACCAGGGGACAAGCCTGGTAATGTCACGGAGATGTTGTTCGCCTGGTTTGCGGACATATCTCGTCGTCAAGGAGTGAGTCTCGACAGTTCACAGTGAGGTGGCTGCTCTACTGTTTTCGATACCCCGACCAGGAACTAAGTCTTATGTTGGTGGTTTCGCACCCCATCGCCGTATAGGGGGAATATCGAGCAGCTATCCGCCCGCTTTGATCAGCGGATGGAAGAGACCTCTTTCTGTGGCTCGACCTGGTAGGGTTGAGGCGCGATCCCCAGGTCCCGACCATATCGAAGCCTCCCATTGCAGTGGTGCTGAGAATTTGGGCGGGATTCCGTCTAACAAGCGTCCGGCCGTTATCCCTCACATGGTAGCCTCCCGCCATTGGCTTATCAGCCTGGTACGTGAACCAAATGTCTGCGGTTCCTCTCGAGTTGAGCAGGATTTCCGTAGCAACGCCCTGTCATTTGTAGGGTAAAACTGACCTGTCTTCCGATGGTCTATTTCCAGCACCGGTTAATTTCTTGGCCAAGACGAATTAATCGAGGGTTTTTGTTTGTCCGTGACCAGGTATCTCGAGCCTGCGGTTTCCGCGGTGTTAAGGCACGGTTTCCGTATCGATCCTTCATAAGAAGGTTAGAGAGCTGACCTGTCTTCCGTGGGTCTAATACCAGCACACGTTCACTATTAGACCCAACGAAAGTGCTCTCGATTTGTCAATCGTTCTATATTGTTTGAGTGTTGAGTCAAATTAAGCCGCAGGCTCCACTCCTGATAGTGCTCTTCCGTCAATTCCTTTTTCAAACACTGGATGCAGACCAACCGAGCCACAGAGGGCATAACCCCAGATTTCTGAGGGTCTAAATCCAGCACCAGTTCCATATTAGACCCAAGGAAAGTGGTCTCGGCATGTCAGTCATTTCAGCGTTGGCCGAGTCAAATACAGCTGAAATCGAAATTTCTTTACGTTTTAAATGAAATTTGTCAGTAATGGTTCTGTTACATAACTATATTCACTAGACACTACCATAGTCCTATTTCACATAATGTGCAGATTGACAATTGATTTTGAAGGCCCATAGTTATCTAGCAGTTTACGAAAATTGAATCAGAAGGTTCACAGTTCTCTGGCAGTTTACGACAATTGATTCAGATGGTTGACAATTCTCTAACAGTTTCCGACAATTTATTTAGTTTGTCCATATTTCTCCATTATAACAAGTGATTTAGAAGGTCCATAGTACTCTAGACACTACAAAACATCTTTAACACAAAACACATTTATTTTATTAGAGAAAAGTAATTTTTATTGTTTACTTAGAGCCAATGGTGTCGAGTAAGAAAAATCATGGAAAATCAATAAATACACACATATAAAATTGCTTCACACAAACATGAAGTTTCCAGAGGAGTGTTAAGAATGAAACAGACGACTAAACACAATACAGAAATAATGATAATGACGATTAATGTGAATAGACGTTTAGAAAGAGATGATAAATTGCGTATTTGAGTAGTTATGTGATTAGGGAAGTCAGAACACATTGTCACAACAGATATAATCTACGTAAACGTATAAAATGGGTGACACAGGCATAACATGCAGGGTAGTTTAGTATCAGAACACAGACGTAAATTAAAACAAAACGAATGTGCAAATCTGGGGACTAGTATTAGAGTTGAGACAATACATGTATGTCACCGGTAGAAGACGAACAAGACATATTATAACCAAGATCGTCGTCCCAATATATATATATATTTGTCAGCATAGCTACGTACTACAATCAAGAATCTACACTCAGTCTTCTTCTGCTATTGTGTCCAGCGAAGGTGCTGGACTCCTTGAGAGCGTATCAAGGCTTCCTTGATTGATGAACGTGCATAATGTGGAGCCGGTGCTTTGATGACGTGAACTATACCAGTGAATCTTTGTAGCCTCAGAAGTTCTAGATGAATGTGGATGAATGCATACTGGGGGCTTTTCTCCTGGACAAAACGAAAACACATTGACTGTAATGTTTGCACCAGCACTGTGTTATAAAATACAAACTTCATATAATCAACATTGAAGGCTTTGCCCATAGATTGTTCACAAAAACATGTTCTTTACAACAGGGTTAACTCTTTACTTACTGATATTTTGATTGTGCTATAAGAGTAATAGTCAATCACTAAACCAATGAAAATATGCTCAGCGCCCTGCGGAGTATATGGCTACTAGAAATTCACACCAACTCAGTACATGTTCATCTACAAGTGCCTTTTTCAGTTTTGGTGGCTTACAGCTTTTAGTGGACGAGGTAACCAGATACATGCTCAGCTTTCCTAAGACGCTTCTTATGACATGCCTGACAGGTTTACGTATTATTATTCTTTGCACCCCTTTCGGACCCGGGTAACTGTCGGGCGAATGACAATAGTCATAAAAAATAATAAATATCGTGTTATTATGCCATCATGATCATCATTGCCATCATTATTATCAACACCATCATCATCATCATTTTCTTCATCAACATCATCATCATCACCCCAATCATCATCATACATAATCAATATCTTCATAATCATCATCATTAACAATTGGAAAAGAAGTTCTATCTTGAAGAGTAAAATAAAAATTCTTCCGTGGGTTTTGGACCTTCAACCTAAAGATTTTTTAATGTACTTTTTGGGAAAATAAGTAAATATATATATGGTACTAGTGACAGTACTTGCGATCTGCCACTTTCATTGATAACGTTTGGTCATTTGTGAGCGGAAGTAGGAAACTTATAAGTGTGTTTTGTTCCAACCGTGTGTGCTGATCAATTGAAGTTGAAAATTATCAAACTTTTTGGATCTAAAATGATCACGACGCTTTATTGCTATATTCGTCTTGTGCTGCAGGGAACTGTTCAGTCGAATACAAATAGTTCATAAATGCTCTATTCGGTACGGAATTGAATACGAATCGAATATTCGGTGCATCTCTGATACCTAATAATAGCCGTCCATCGCAAGCGATGGCCACAACAGCAGTCAGACATGTTGTGTTGAACCTCGTCGGTGAGTTTGGAGGTGACTGTATATTCCAATCCTGGCACAGAAACTCGTTCCACATATGCAACATTTAAGGTCAGAGTTGGACATGTGAGTGTCATTTGTTTTATCATTTCGTACTGTACGCTTTCTCGGCGTCACATAGATCTCGCGTACTTCAGCGATGGAGCCGTCTCTGAAGGTAGTTCTACGTCATGCATGGCGGTCGTGTGGCAGACGATCCGTTGAGTTTACATGGATGTTGAGACGTGTCAGAGATTTTTTAGGAGAGTCTTTGAAACGATTTTTATTCTCCATCGACCAGATTGAGGCCCTCCTTCAGCACGTCATATATTACCTCTTCATCTATCCACTGATGTTAGGCTTCTAGCCCGGTCAAGTTCAAGAGGGATACTGTCCCTTTCAGATCTCCACCGGTCACACATAGCTTTTAGAGAATGGTCGCTGCTCCGGGCCAGACTACCTCTCTGTGTAAGCAGTTCTGCAGAATATGTTCTGGTGGTTGCTTTGGTGTTCCGTAATTACACGTGGCGGTGTCTCTGAGACCAATTTTTTAGAGATGGGCATTGAGTCTGCAACGTCCCGTTCTGAATCTGAAGATCTTTGTCAGTCTGTCTTTGCCAAATTTGTCTATGCTGCTATTTTCTGGCTTGTATTCTCGGTGCTGGTCTCTCCATTCCGTCCTCTTGTGTCGTTTGATGAGTGTTTATGCTTCTTGTTTGGGGCTTGAGGTGGCTTTGAGTACGCTCCTGGAATCTGTTAGAATGGCTGTTTCCTTTGTAGTTGTGTTTTGTCTGATAAGAATCTGAGTTGCATATTCAGCTATTACTTCCGCTCTGAAATCGGTACGGGTGACTCCTGCTGGTATGGAGTGATTTTCTATGTCACCGTTGGATTGTGCGATAAAGATTCTACTGCCTCCCGTTATTTCGGTCTCTGTGGTCGGTCCATCTGTGTAAACATGTTTCCAAGAGTTGCTAGGGTAGTGTTGCTAGGGTAGTGTTGCTAGGGTAGTGTTGCTAGGGTAGTGTTGCTAGGGTAGTGTTACTAGGGTAGTGTCGCAAGAGCTCGTATAGAACGAGGATTTTTTGTTCTATTTTTGATTGTTTTGGACTTGTCCTGTCTCCGTGTCCAAGTTTCTAGAGTGTAGGCTTTGCACTTTTTTGTTTCAGCTTAAATGATATCTGCATGTTTTTTGTGTATTTCTCTGACCAGATAGTTAGGGCTTTTACTTAACAGTTTGTTTTTAGTTCTCTCTTGGAATTTCTGGTAACGAGAGTAATCAGGTAGCCTTTTTAGTTTTTCAAACTGAGTATGGGATTTGTATTTTGTCTTAAATTCGAGGGGCTTAATAATTGCCACTTTCCCTAGCTCTGTAACAGGAGTGCTATTCAATGCCACAAGGGTAATTTTGAGACTCCTATTTTGGACTTGGTCTAGTATTCCTGTGCTTATGTTGGCAGCTGTTGTCAAAGTGCTAGAGGACTATTCCATGATTGATCTGATTGCACCAATGTAGACTTGCTAGCGGATGTTTTGTTTTTCGTTGGAAAAGGTAACTTTTTATCCATGAGAACATGTTGCTGGTAACTCTTGTTTGGGATAGAAGATCCTCTTCTTCTTCTTCATCGTACGCAGTCAGACAGTAACCATTATTTTTTCGAAAAAAGCGGCGGTCATCCTGAGGCTGTCGACACTGCCATAGATCTTGTCTTGTGGTTCCACTGGTGAGGGCCACATCTGCTCTCTCTGATCCTCGTATGTCAGGCAGTTCTGGAAGCAGATGCTCTGCGGTCATTTTCCCGGTACCACACGGGCATTCGTCGGTACCACCTATCTTCAATTTGTTGAATAGGTGGTACCTCAGTCTATTGTGGCCAGTGCGAAGTCTGAAGACAACGACCTGCTCTCTTCGGTTCAACTGGTAATAGGCATCGTTTTTGGTGTAGCCGGTATGTTCAGTTTCCCATTTGGTCATGTATCTGGCTTTGATAAGCCGTTTTGACTCTTCGTACGTCATACTAGTATCTGTTTGTGGTAGTCTTGCACCTTCTTTTGCCAGTCTGTCTGCCTCCTCGTTGTTTTGGATGTTGCAGTGTGATGGGACCCACTGTACCACTACCCTTTTTGGTGCGGACTGCTGGCATAGTTGACAGAGTACTGCTCTTAAGTCATTAAGCTCAGTGTTTTTCTGGCTTTTTAGAGCTATCACTTCGGCCAGAGCATCTGTAAGCAGGACTGTATGGCTTTCATTTTCTTTATGTGTCTCCATTTCTTCCACTGCCGCCCTCAGTGCCTCTGCCTCCGCTCTGAAATTGCTTGTGTACTTACCAGTAGCGAATGACAGTGCTATTTTTCTGCCATTTGGTAGGTTCAGGTATGCTCCTGCCCCTCCGTTCTGTGTAGTGTTTGTTACAGAACCGTCAGTGTATGCATGGGTCCAGTCCATGCTTGGGTAGTTTTTCGATATGAAGCTTAGGGTAGTATCTCTCCTTTCTTTTTCAGTCTGTTTTTGTTTTGCAATACCTGGTATATTTTCTACCACCTCTGGAAATATATCCTGTCTCCATGTAGGTTTTCGTACAGTAGTGATGGGCTTTGGTGTTGTTAGTGCGTTTATGGGATCTTCGTGCATCTTTGCTTTGGCTATTTCTGCAAAGTTTCTCGGCTTTAGTTTCCCATTTCCGAAATGGTTTAGTCTCTGGTGCATTGGATGGTCAATCAGTCTACGGAGTTTCTCTGACTGCAGCTGGGCTCTGCAGTCTCTTCTATCGGTCATGGATTGCAGTTATAACTCTCATGGCTTGGTTTTGGAGTTTGCTAACTTTATCGAAGTTCGCCTTTGCTGCTGTTGTCCATGCCGCAATGCCATACTCGAGAACTGGTCTCACACTTCCAGTGTACAGTTTCTTTAGTATGCTTTCGTCTGCTCCCCAGCTTGTGCCAGCAAGGTTCCTTATGATTGCCATTCTTTCTCTGGCTCTCATTCAGTTTCTCTCGATCTGACTTTTAATTGTCATGCGCCGATCAAATGTGACTCCCAGATAGTTTGGGTTGTCGTTTGGCTGCAGGAATTTGCCATTTAGACTTAATTTTGTGTTTTGGGGTTTGATTGAGAGCGAGAATATTGTACATGTGGTTTTCTCCTCGTTTAATTTGACCAGCCATGAGTTCGCCCACTCTTCCAGCGATGTTACGGCCTGCTGCATCCGATTTCTTGCTATGGTGAGATTCTTTTCAGAGGTCCACATAGCAAACATTGAGATATGGACTGTTCTTGGTATATTCTCTGTAATGTCGTTTATATACACCAGGAAGAGTGTGGGTGACAGTACTCCCCTTGGGGTACTCCCTGCTCAAGTGTCTCCTTTTTGCTCATCTGCTTTTGTACTTGGACTCTGGCCGTTCTTTTTTTTTGAGGTAGTGGTTGATCCACTTGTACATTCTCCCACAAACTTCACTTCTCCTTAGCTTGACTCTAAGTCCGTCTTTCCAGACTTTGTCAAATGCCTTTTCCAGGTCCACCCAAACCGCTACTGTGTGTTTCTGTGCCTGGTAGGCATCTTCTAGTTCCTGGGCTATGAGGATGACCTGGTCCTCAGTGGATCTGTGCTGTCTAAAGCCTGCTTGCGGTGGGTTAGTATTCGTTTTTCTTCCAGATGCCACATCAGTCTGGTGTTTATTATACGTTCCATCAGTTTGCCGACACAGCTCAGTAGGCTGATAGGCCTGTATCCATTTGGATCTGTTTTGTCCTTTCCTTTCTTTGGTACTGGTACAAGTACTGCGTCTTTCCATGTCTGGGGTACAATACCCATTTCCAGCTTTGGTTCAGGACTGATAGCAGCTTCCTCTTCGCTGTTTGGCCCAGCCCCATCAGCATTTCGTTTGTTATCCCGTCTTTTCCGGGAGATTTCTTTTTCTTTAATGTTCTCATGGCCTCTTCCATTTCACTCATTGTTAATTTGGCCATCATATGCTCTTCTGGTGCCGTATTGATGTTGTCGTGCCCTTTTTGCTCTTCACTAATGTCTGTATGCCTATCTGCAGGGACCTCGATGTGGTTTGCTCTGGCATAGTGTTCGACAAAAGCGTTTGCGGCTTTTTTTCCAGTGAGCAAGTTTTCGCCCTGCTTGATGGTAATTTGTTTGTTTGAAGGGGTTTCGTCCTTTATGGCTCTGACTAGCTTCCATAGTTTCTTTCCTTCTTTGTCTAGGTTGAGGCTTTCAGTTTTGTTTTTCCAGCTTTCTCTTGCTGTTTGGTTTAGAGTGTATTTATATTTCGCCGTGGCGGCTTTGAGGGCGATATTTGCCTCCATAGATTGTTCTCGCTCTGCCATGTTCCTAGCATTTGTGACTGCATCTTTTGCTTTCTACAACTCATCATTCCAATAGGGCTTATAGTTTTTCCTAGCCCCTCTTGGGATGGTTTCAGTAGCGGCTTGCATTATTGCCTTGCTTAGGCTTTCCACCATGGGTTTCATTTTGTTGTTTCGTGTGTTGATGGTTTCACACATCCCATCTGTCAGGATTGCAAATCTGTCGCAGTCGGCTCGTTTGTAATTCCAACGTGGTAGCGGTTTTGTTTCCCGTGGGCCTACTTCCATATCAATTTCTAGCCTGATCGGCCTGTGGTCGCTACCTGCCAGTTGGTTTAGCACCTGGCGGTCTATTTTATGGTGTATGTCCTGTGTGGAGAAGGCCAAATCTGGAGTCGAGGTGGTATGCCATGTTCTAGAATAGAAACTAGGTCTATCCTCCGGCCTATTGATTAGTGAGAGATTTGTGTCTATCTCCAAATCTTCCACTTCGTCACCTCTGCTGTCTGTGTCCGAGTATCCCCATCTCTCCGAGTGGCTGTTGAAGTCTCCAACTACTTCGCAGTTGGAGTCTTTGACTTCCCTTCTCGAGAGCGATAGGTCTTTATTTGGTGGTCGGTGCAGATTGAAAATACGGAGCTTCGTCTCTTGAGCCATTATGTCAACTCCTACAATTTCTGCTTGTCCGGTGTGATTGACGGCTACCGCGCTACTCGGTATGCAGTTTCGGGTCAGAATCAGGACCCTTCCTTTGTGATCTTCTCTATCGAGACGGAAAGTCTGGTATCCTCTGATTGAGAATTTATGGTTATTGTTGAGGTGCGTTTCCTGGATACATGCCACGTCAATCTTACCTTCATGCAGGTGATGTGTTAGGGAAAGCTTTTTGTTAGCGACACCCTCCGCATTCCACTGTAGTATTTTGAGGGTCTTGAGTTTTTGGTCAATAGGAATTGCCCCATAGCCATGTGCCTTGACTCCACGACACATGGGTGGGTGACCACCAGTAGTCAAGGGTGGGCCCCTTCGAGGCGTGAGGCCCGACTCTCTCGCTGCCTGGCGGGACTCTGCAGGATGAGCGCCATACGTTTTTCTGATAGGTTGTACTGTCATTATACTGCGATTTACGTTGCACTGTTTCGCTAGGCTTGTGGCCCCGTGCATCCGATTTCAACAGGCGTTTCTGTAGGGATGCCCTCCTAAGCCTTTGGCTGTCCCCAGCCTATCTGCAAAGCAGCAGTTGTTTGTGATCAGAGTTGTCTCTCTTATGGAAGTTGTCTTACCAGACTAACGAGTCTTCACTACTCGTGTCTATAGGGTGCGGTGATGATATATGAGATGATATATGATATGGACTGGTTTACCCGGAAGAGAGGCAGTCCAGTGTGTCTGTATCGCAGGATCGTCACGTCCTGCCAGAAACGTAGCATTTGCATGTGAGTGGGGTGTCTCTTTGCTCCCTTTATTTTCTTGGCTTCTATGCAGGGATGGTACGCCTAGCATTCTCGCCACCTGGGATGTTGACACAGTGGGGCAGGTGTGCATTGTCCGCTAGTCTGCATCTCTTCTACGTCCATTGGTATGGCTGATAGCGTACAGAGGTAGAGATCGAAGCATAAGTGCATTTAACCAGGGGACAAGCCTGGTAATGTCACGGAGATGTTATTCGCCTGGTTTGCGGACATATCTCGTGGTCAAGGAATGAGTCTCGACAGTTCACAGTGAGGTGGCTGCTCTACTGTTTTCGACACCCCGACCAGGAACTAAGTCTTATGTTGGTGGTTTTGCACCCCATCGCTGTATAGGGTGAATATCGAGCAGCTATCCACCCGCTTTGATCGGCGGATGGAAGAGACCTCTTTCTGTGGCTCGACCTGGTAGGGTTGAGGCGCGATCCCCAGGTCCCGACCATATCGAAGCCTCCCATTGCAGTGGTGCTGAGATTTTGAGCGGGATTCCGGCTTACAGGCGTCCGGCCGTAATCCCTCACATGGTAGCCTCGCGCCATTGGTTTATCAGCCTGGTACGTGAACCAAATGTCTGCGGCTCCTCTCTAGTTGAGCAGGATTTCCGTAGCAACGCCCTGTCATTTATAGGGTAAAACTGACCTGTCTTCCGATGGTCTATTTCCAGCACCCGTTCAATATTTGGCCAGGACGAATTAATCGAGAACTTTTGTTTGTCAGTGACCAGGTATCTGGAACCTGCGGTTTCTGCGGGGTTAAGACACGATTTCCGTATCGATCCTTCATAAGAAGGTTAGAGAGCTGACCTGTCTTCCGTGGTTCTAATACCAGCACACGTTCACTATTAGACCCAACGAAAGTGCTCTTGATTTGTCAGTCGTTCTACAGTATTGGCGTGTTGAGTCAAATTAAGCCGCAGACTCCACTCCTGGTGGTGCCCTTCCGTCAATTCCTTAAGCGAACACTAGATGCAAGACAATCAAGCTACCGAGAGGAAAGCCCCAGATTTTCGAGTGTCTAATTCCAGCACCCGTTCCATATTAGACCCAACGAAAGTGCTCTCGGCATGTCAATCATTTCAGTGTTTGGCCGTGTTGAGTCAAATTAAGCCGCAGGCTCCACTCCTGGTGGTGCCCTTCCGTCAATTCCTTTAAGTTTCAGCTTTGCAACCATACTTCCCCCGGAATCCAAACACTTTGGTTTCCCGGAAGCTGCCCGCAGAGTCATCGAAGCAACTCCTGCGGATCGCTAGTCGGCATTGTTTTTGGTCAGAACTACGACGGTATCTGATCGTCTTCGCGCCTCTGACTTTCGTTCTTGATTAATGAAAACATTCTTGACAAATGCTTTCGCAGTAGCTCGTCTTGCGGCGATCCAAGAATTTCACCTCTAACGCCGAAATACGAATCCCCCCCCCCCCCCCCGTTTGTCCCTGTTAATCATTACCTCCAGTTCCGAAAACCAACAAAATAGAACCGAGGTCCTATTCCATTATTCCATGCACCATTATTCAGGTAGCCGAGGCCTGCTTTGAACACTCTAATTTTTTTAAAGTAAACGCGCCGGCCACCCAGGACGCTCAGCGAAGAGCACCCGTATGAGAGAGCCGGCAGACGGTAGGGCAGGAGGCAACGGGCAGTGAACCGGCGCGAGCCGGACCGCCCGCCTGCGCCTGAGATCCAACTACGAGCTTTGTAACTGCAACAACTTTAATATACGCTATTGTAGCTGGAATTACCGCGGCTGCTGGCACCAGACTTGCCCTCCAATAGATCCTCGTTAAAGGGTTTAAAGTGTACTCATTCCAATTACGGGGCCTCGAAAGAGTCCCGTATTGTTATTTTTCGTCACTACCTCCCCGTGCCGGGAGTGGGTAAGTTGCGCGCCTGCTGCCTTCCTTGGATGTGGTAGCCGTTTCACATGCTCCTCTCCGGAATCGAACCCTGATTCCCCGTTACCCTTTACAAACATGGTAGGCATGTCACGTACCATCGACATTTGATAGGGCAGACATTTGAGAGATGCGTCGCCGGCACTTGAGGCCATGCGATCAGCACCACGTTATCCAGAGTCACCAGTGGGGACGCCGCAACCCCACGAGGGGAAACGACGATTGGTTTTGAACTAATAAAAGCGCTCTTTCCGCGAGGGTCGGAGCTTGGTAAGCATGTATTAGCTCTAGAATTGCCACAGTTATCCAAGTAAGATCGTGTCATCTAAGGAACCTCGACTGATTTAATGAGCCATTCGCGGTTTCACCGTGAGCCAGTGTGAACTTAGACATGCATGGCTTAATCTTTGAGACAAGCATATGACTACTGGCAGGATCAACCAGATATCTGTCGGAGACGTACGTACCGCACACACCGGTCGGCGGAGGACGGGTGTGTAAAAAGCCTCACTGGGACGGCCGCAGGGACCGACTGACGAACGGACGGACGGTTGTTTCCCCCGTCCCTCACTCCATCGACCTAGGACCGCCTGACAGGGGCCTCCTACACGCACCAGACGACCGACCGACCGGGCTCGCTCGAGGAGGGATGGCAGCGCTCTGTGCAGAACGGATCCCAACGACCCCGGCGATGAATTTCACTGGGACTAGAGACAATTTGGCCTGCCGGCCTGCACTTCTCCCGACGGTTGGTCGGGAGAACACATGGCCTTCAGGTACGATTCCTGCTTTCCATTTGCCGGTCAGAATATGTTCTGGTGGTTGCTTGGGTGTTCCGTAATCACACGTGGCGGTGTCTCTGAGACAAATTTTTTAGAGATGGGCATTAAGTCTGCAACGTCCCGTTCTGAAGATCTTTGTCAGTCTGTCTTTGCCAAATTTGTCTATGCTGCTATTTTCTGGCTTGTATTCTCGGTGCTGGTCTCTCCATTCCGTCCTCTTGTGTCGTTTGATGAGTGTTTATGCTTCTTGTTTGGGGCTTGAGGTGGCTTTGAGTACGCTCCTGGAATCTGTTAGAATGGCTGTTTCCTTTGTAGTTGTGTTTTGTCTGATTAGAATCTGAGTTGCATATTCAGCTGTTACTTCAGCTCTGAAATTGGTACAGGTGACTCCTGCTGGTATGGAGTGATTTTCTATGTCGCCGTTGGATTGTGCGATATAGATTCTACTGCCTCCCGTTATTTCGGTCTCTGTGGTCGGTCCATCTGTGTAAACATGTTCCCAAGAGTTGCTAGGGTAGTGTTGCTAGGGTAGTGTTGCTAGGGTAGTGTTGCTAGGGTAGTGTTGCTAGGGTAGTGTTACTAGGGTAGTGTTGCTATGGTAGTGTCGCAAGAGCTCGTATAGAACGAGGATTTTTTGTTCTATTTTTGATTATTTTGGACTTGTCCTGTCTCCGTGTCCAAGTTTCTAGAGTGTAGGCTTCGCACTTTTTTGTTTCAGCTTAAATGATATCTGCATGTTTTTGTGTATTTCTCTGACCAGATAGTTAGGGCTTTTACTTAACAGTCTGTTTTTAGTTCTCTCTTGGAATTTATGGTAACCAGAGTAATCAGGTAGCCTGTTTAGTTTTTCAAACTGAGTATGGGATTTGTATTTTGTCTTAAATTCGAGGGGCTTAATAATTGCCACTTTCCCTAGCTCTGTAACAGGAGTGCTATTCAATGCCACAAGGGTAATTTTGAGACTCCTATTTTGGACGTGGTCTAGTGTTTCTGTGCTTTTGTTGGCAGCTGTTGTCAAAGTGCTAGAGGACTATTCCATGATTGATCTGATTGCACCAATGTAGACTTGCTAGCGGATGTTTTGTTTTTCGTTGGAAAAGGTAACTTTTTATCCATGAGAACATGTTGCTGGTAACTCCTGTTTGGGATAGAAGATCCAATGACAATATCCTTACTGTAGTAGGTGCATAAAGAAAAATATTGAAAATACAAAAAAATGAATATTAAGTTTTTTGGGACAATATTAGCGACAGAAAAGTCTTCTACAGAAAAGGGCAAGACCCGAGGGAAAGGAGGAAATGTGTGACCAAGACTCATATTTTCATCTCAGGCATGTGGATACATCAAAAGTACGAACCTTTCACGAAATGAAGAGAGCTGCAGAGGAAAAGTTCAAATGGAGAGACCAACTCAGTCAACCTTACGACCAGTCTGAGGACTGACCAACCAGAGGATACGGTAAAATTAAGAGACATACTCAGATAACTTTAAAACAGGTCTTAGGACTGACCAACAAGTAGATAAAGTCAAATCGAGGGACATCATTCTCAGACAACCTTACAACAAGTCATGGAACTGACCAACCAGAGACAAGGTTTAGTTGGAGAGACATTCTCAGACAACTTTACAACCAGTGTTAGGACTGACCAACCAGAAGATAAAATCAAATTAAGAGACATACACAGACAACCTTACAACCAGTCTTAGAACTGACCAACCAGGGGACATGGTCAATTGGAGAGACATGCTCATACAACCTTACACATCTTAGAACTGACAAACCAAAGAATAAGGTCAAGTTAAGAGACATTCTAAGACAACCCTACAATCAGGCTTAGAACTACCAACCAGAAGATACGGTAAAATGGAGAGACATTCTAAGACAACCTTACAACCAAGCTTAGAACTGCCAACCAGAAGATACGGTCAAATGGAGAGACATTCTAAGACAACCTTACAACCAGGCTTAGAACTACCAACCAGAAGATACGATCAAATGGAGAGACATTCTAAGACAACCTTACAACCAGTGTTAGGACTGATCAACGAAATGATGATGATGGTGTTTCTGAAATATACTTACTAAAATTGGCGTCTGTTCCAGCGGGAGAGTACTGGTTCGATCTGAAAACAAAAAGTATCAATACATTATTAAAGGTGGTTACAAGATTAGAAACGTCTTTTACTTGTTACATGGTTAGAAACGTCATTTGCTTATTACGTGGTTACAGGATTAGAAACGTCTTTTGCTTGTTACATGGTTACAAGATTAGAAACGTCTTTTGCTTTTTACATTGTTACATGATTAGAAACGTCTTTTGCTTGTCTGTTTTACATGGTCTGCCAACGAGCCCGAAAGTCTATGTGTTCAAAAGCACGCAAAATTCCTTGGTAAATCAAGGAAATCTACTGTGAAATCTAATGAATATTAACGCTTCTGTTTTTAGTATTTTATGTTATTGGTTCTGACTGGTTTTAAGGACCACATTGCTTTCATTTTTTGTTTATTGTTTCAGTTTAACATCCGGACTTTTGTTGAAATGAAGTAATTGAATTCAGACATCAGAAAATAAGAGATTACGACAAAACATTGCCACTGTCTTGACGTGCAGTGCTCATTTTGGTCAATGAGGAAATTGTTCTTTGTATATGTATCTAACAGTTACATATAGAGCTCGTTTTAACGAAAACCCTCTATATTTATCATTCACTGGTCATCTGTAAGTCTGCCTTCTTTGCAATAACATTGATTCCTCTAAATAGTTAGTTTGTTTTCTTTCCACGTGCCGTTTAGCGTCGTAGAGAGCTTGAGTCGTCAATCCTGCGCCAAGTGCGTTGCGTCGGTCAATGTGAGCCCTTGTCGTTGCACCTCGCGGCCCCCCCTCCCCCCTTGCCCTGATGCCAAATCTACCAGCATTGTTAGCCATTAGTGGAAGATGATGAGTGTGCATTCTCATGAGGTGACCAAACCAACTTATTTTCTGCCTGGAAATGTATTCGGCACAAGACGTAGTGCCGACCATATTTCGAATGTCGTCATTCCGCATTCTGTCTCTTTGGTAACACCGATGACTTTCCTCAAACACTTCATTTCACAAGTCGAAATTCTGCTCTCGCACGCGACAGAGGCCATGTTTAGCACTGGTAGCACACAATCGGCATAAATATACTGTTTATCAGCTGTTGCTTTGTTGCCAAACTAATGCTCGGGTGTCTAAGCAATGGGGACAGCTGAGACGTCACCGCAGATAATGAACTTGGCCTTCTCAGGGTGAAGAAGAAAGCCAACACCGCGTCTGGCTCTTTCTGTGATGTTGAAACCACTCCATAACAGAACAAAACCTCCATGTACCTCCTTGATGTTCTGCCCTTTCTATCTTGTATCTGAAATGCCGATGATCCCGACTCTAGCTTTAGTCATAAACTCCACCAACTCTGGTGTCTTTAAGCCAAGGCCAGTAACATTCAAAGTCGCTACTTTAGTCGATCGCCTTATTCGTGACTTTTTCGCATCGCCCTGTTGCATTCCGTTGCGGCTGTCTTGATTTAGCTCCATTATTAGTTTCAAAGCATGAGCTGTCGGCTTGCTTTGTCAGTTACAGCATCGGTTAGGCCTGCTAGGCCAGTCACAGCATCGGTTTGACTGTTTCTGCGCTAGGTGAAAGCCTAACCCATACCTAGCGGTCAGGGTCACTTAGCCTGAGTTTTCATTGTGGCGCTCGCTGGTCAGACCGGGTCACGCTTTCTCCAATGTGCTGATGACGATGGAGTTGAGTAAACACTATATTTGGATGTTCACACGGTACACGGTTTCGAATGTTTTATCAATGGATTGTGTCGCTGTTTGTCTAGCCCCATGAGATCTGAAGGGACTGTGTTCACTGGACCGTGGGATTACGTCACATGGTAGCCGGAATATTAGTTCCCAGGTAAATCGGAGGTGAAAACACCACAGAATGAACAAACGAACAAAAAAAAAAAAAATGGAAAACACCACAGAATGAACAAACGAACTAATAAAAATGGAAAACACCACAGAATGAACAAACGAACTAATAAGAATGGAAAACACTACAGAATGAACAAACGAACTAATAAAAATGGAAAACACCACAGAATGAACAAACGAACTAATAAAAATGGAAAACACCACCGAATGAACAAACGATCTAATAAAAATGGAAAACAACACAGAATGAACAAACGAATTAATAAAAATGGAAAACACCACAGAATGAACAAACGAACTAATAAAAATGGAAAACACCACAGAATGAACAAACGAACTAATTAAAATGGAAAACACCACGGAATGAACAAACGAACTAATACAAATGGAAAACACCACAGAATGAACAAACGAACTAATACAAATGGAAAACACCACAGAATGAATGAACGAACTAATACAAATAGAAAACATCACAGAATCAACAAACGAACTAATAAAAATGAAAAACATCAACCCGTTTCCGTGAACACAATGTAAGTCGTCAACGAGTGTAACTTCCAGTCAAATCCATGGCCCGGTATCATCAATATTGAATTAAAACACTACACTCTAAACCAAACAGCAAGAGAAAGCTGGAAAAACAAAACAGAAAGTCTCAACTTAGACAAAGAAGGGAACAAACTATGGAAGTTAGTCAGAGCCATGAATGACGAAACTCCGTCAAACAAACAAATTACCATTAAGCAGGGCGAATACTTGCTCACTGGAAAAAAAGACGCAAACGCCTTTGTTGAACACTATGCCAGAGCGAACCACATAGATGTCCCTGCAGATAGGCATACGGACATTAATGAAGAGCAAAAGGGGCACGACAACATCAATATGGCACCAGAAGAGCATATGATGGCAAAATTAACAATGAACGAAATGGAAGAGTACACGAGAACATTGAAGAAAAAGAAATCTCCCGGAAAAGACGGTAAAACAAACGAAATGCTGATGGGGCTGGACCAAACAGCGAAGAGGAAACTGCTATCAGTCCTGAACCAAAGCTGGAAATGGGGTATTGTACCCCAGGCATGGAAAGACGCAGTACTTGTACCAGTACCAAAGAAAGGAAAAGACAAAACAGATCCAAACGGATACAGGCCAATCAGCCTACTGAGCTGTGTCGGCAAACTGATGGAACGTATTATAAACACCAGACTGATGTGGCATCTGGAAGAAAAACGAATACTAATTCCACAGCAAGCAGGCTTTAGACAGCACAGATCCACTGAGGACCAGGTCATCCTCATAGCCCAGGAAATTGAAGATGCCTACCAGGAACAGAAACACACAGAAGCGATTTGGGTGGACCTGGAAAAGGCATTTGACAAAGTCTGGAAAGATGGACTTAGTCAAGCTAAGAAGAAGTGAAGTTTGTGGGAAAATGTACAAGTGGATCAATCACTACCTCAAAAAAAGAACGGCCAGAGTGTAAGTACAAGGGCAGATGAGCAAAACGGTGACACTTGAGCAGGGAGTACCCCAAGGGGGAGTACTGTCACCCACACTCTACCTGGTGTATATAAATGACATTACAGAGAATATACCAAGAAGAGTTCATAGCTCAATGTTTGCAGACGACCTGGCTATGTGGACCTCTGAAAAGAATCTCACCATAGCAACAAATCTGATGCAGCAGGCCCTAACATCGCTGGAAGAGTGGGCAAACTCATGGCTGGTCAAAATAAACGAGGAAACAACCACATGTACAATATTCTCGCTATCAATCAAACCCCAAAACACCAAATTAAGTCTAAACGGCAAATACCTGCCGCCAAACGACAACCCAAACTATCTGGGAGTCACATTTGATCGGCGCATGACAATTAAAAGTCAGATCGAGAGAAACTGAATGATAGCCAGAGAAAGAATGGCAATCATGAGGAAACTTGCTGGCACAAGCTGGGGAGCAGACGAAAGTATACTAAAGAAACTGTACACTGGAAGAGTGAGACCAGTTCTCGAGTATGGCATTGCGGCATGGACAACAGCAGCAAAGGCGAACTTCGATAAAGTTAGCAAACTCCAAAACCAAGCCATGAGAGTTATAATAGGAGGCATAAAGTCAACGCCAATTGTAGAACTTGAAAAGATTACAAAACTGCAATCCATGACCGACAGAAGAGACTGCAAAGCCCAGCTGCAATCAGAGAAAGAAGACTGACTGACCATCCAATGCAACATAGACTAAACAATTTCGGAAATTGGAAACTAAAGCCGAGAAACTTTGCAGAAATAGCCAAAGCAAAAGATGCACGAAAACCCCATGAACGCACTAACACCAAAGCCCATCACTACTGTTCGAAAACCTACCTGGAGGCAGCATATATTTCCAGAGCTGGTAGAAAATATACCAGGTATTGGAAAAAAACAACTGCCAGTCTGAAAAAGAAAGAAGAGATACTACCCTGAGTTACATAACGGAAAACTACCCAAGCATGGACTGGATCCATGCATACACCGACGGTTCCGTAACAAATACAACACAGAACGGAGGGGCAGGAGCATTTCTGAACCTACCAAAATAACACTGTCATTCGCTACTGGAAAATACACAAGCAAGTTCAGAGCGCAGGCAGAGGCACTCAGGGCGGCAGTGGAAGAAATGGTGACAGGTAAAAGTAATAAAAGCCACATAGTCCTGCATACAGATGCTCTGGCCGTAGTCACAGCACTAAAATGCCAGAAAAATACTGAACTTAATGATTTAAGAGCAGTACTCTGTCAACTATGCCAGCAGGCCGCACCAAAAAGGGTAGTGGTGCAGTGGGTTCCATCTCACTGCAACACCCAAGGCAACGAGGAGGCAGACAGACTGGCAAAAGAAGGTGCAAAACTACCACAACCAGATACTAGTATGACATACGAAGAGTCAAAACGGCTTATTAGTGCTAGATACATGACCAAATGGGAAACCGAACATACTGGCTACACCAAAAGCGATGCCTATTACCAGTTGAACAGAAGAGAGCAGGTCGTGGTCTTCAGACTTCGCACTGGCCACAACAGACTGAGGTACCACCTATTCAACAAATTGAAGATAGGTGGCACCGACGAATGCCCGTGTGGTACCGCGAAAATGACCGCTGAGCATCTGCTGCAAAACTGCCCGACATACGAGGATCAGAGAGAGCAGATGTGGCCATCACCAGTGGCAACACTAGACAAGCTCTATGGCAGTGTCGACAGGATCAGGATGACGGCTGCTTTTTACGAAAAAATTATGGTTACTGTCTGACTGCGTACGATGAAGAAGAAGAAGAAGAACTAAAACACTGGATCAAAAATTAATTGCGCGACCAGTCGGGCGCCATTTTTAACATGGACTCTAAATAGTAGACAGCAAAATCCTAAAGCACAAACACACGTTTTATGCTACTCGTGTCCAGTCTCATTACGACACCGTGTACTATGTACGTAGATTCTGCCATATACAAACATGCACACACATCCTTCGTGTCTAATACGCGTCCACGGTGTCGACTCAATCGCTTGGACACATCTGACCGAACGCATATCCCACCGTGCCTCACACAACGCTCATAACCTATCCACTTTAGTCCACATTAGGGGACCACACGTCTGAAAACTTTTTGGGGAAGCAGTGATTGACACTTGATTTGTCTCAAAATTCATGAAGTCTGCTAGCATATTTCAGTGATTTTTGTCACTTTATAATTACATTTTGGGTATCAGTTTTACATCTCTGAGTCAACGTGTGCATATTTACTTTTATTTGGCTATGTTGAAACACGTTGATGGCTGTCCGTTTGAATGTTTGAGTTCAAGACTCGTATGTCTCATAGTCTCTCCGGCCAAAGGCTACATCCCCTATACGTTTGTGGCTGCTATATATCTAACCTGTTATATATAACACTGTTATATCTAATAATATTTCCAGAACGTTGGGAGGAAAGATGGAACAGCAAACGAGGTTAAGACGAAGTCAAAGCCCTCAGCCAGAAAGGGTTGGTGGAGAACACACCATAATAGTTCAAGTGCTGAGGCAGATTTATATAAGTTCTGGAGGTGCACCAGTAACCATGGCGACAGGTCTGGAGGTGCACCGATAACCATGGCGACAGGTCTGGAGGTGCACCAGTAACCATGGCGCCAGGTCTGGAGGTGCACCAGTAACCATGGCGCCAGGTCTGGAGGTGTACCAGAAGCCATAGTACTCGGCCAGAAGGTGCTACAGAAAGTAGGATTCCAGGCTTGAGGTGTATCAGAAGCCATAGTACTTGGCCTTAAGATGTTCCAAAAGCCATAGTACCCGGCCTGAGGTGTACCAGAACCATTAGTACCAGAACTGGAGGCATCACCAGAAGCCACAGTACTAGGGCAGGAGATGCACCAGGAGCCATAGTACTAGGGGAGGAGGTGCACCAGAAGCCATAGTACTAGGGCAGGAGGTGCACCAGAAGTCATAGTACTACGGCAGGAGGTGCACCAGAAGCCATAGTACCAGGCCAGGAGGGGCACCAGAAGCCATAGAACCAGGCCAGGAGGTCACCAGAAGCAATAGTACCAGACCAGGAGGGGCACCAGAAGCCATAGTACCAGACCTGGAGATATCACCAGCAAAAAGTAGTATCAGACGGAATAGAGCTTTGGCAGACACTACCTTTACCCGCAGGAGTTTTTCCTAGCACGCATTGCGGTGTCAGAAGGCTCAAGGGAGATTTGAACTGGCTATCCTGACAAAACCACCATAGAATATTCTGCATTGGAATGGGAGTCAACAAAACACCAAACCAGAGCAATAGCACACGGATGGCAACCTCCAGACAAAGCGGGCTAGAAAACTTGACCAACTTTCCACCCCATCAATCTTTATCCAGAGAAATGAGCTTCAGGTGAAGACAATTCGGGGCGGACGAGAACAAGTAGAAGATGGACAAGAAAAATGTATGACCTCTGGATGTAACGATGCATATAAGCCGCGTTAAAGCTTGGAAGCATTGTTGATGCATGTATCTGTTAATACTTAAATCTCCTGTCCTGGTCATATTGGGGGTTCATGGCAATGAACGAGTTGACCTTCTCGTCTAAAAGGGAGGACTTGGATAGGGGTGACGTTCTGAGATCGATCAATGATCGGCTCTTGGATGTTGAGGGGGGAGAGGGTGTGAAAAGGAGGAGCTCACGAGAGGGCGGAGCAGACACATCTACGACCACGTTTCGCAATGTTCGCCAAATGCTGAGAGAATCTGAGCGCTTACCGGTTTTCCTGGAATGCAGTGACTTCGAATCTTTGAGAAAATCAGAGCAGAGAAGAAACAGTTCTTGTTTGTTTGCATTTCTGGGCTCTACTGGCGAAGGCACGCCCTACTCTCTCCCCAGACAGTAGTTCTTTGGGCGATATCAAGACGTATTGGCCAGTGTGTGGGTGTATGTATGTATCTGTAATGTATTCCAGTATTGCAGGTTTTGCAGCACAGTTATTTTGTTGATCTTTTCTGTACGTGGAGAAGTGGTCATACTGAGAAAAATCCCCGACATGCTCAGCAAAACTCAGAGCAGTACAGTCTGTGTGTGTGTGTGTAAGTGTGTGTATATACATATATATTTATGTTGGGAAGCATGTGTTTGTGTGTGTAAGTTTGTGTATATATTTGTTGGGAAGCATGTGTTTGTGTGTGTGTGTACGTGTATATATATATATATATGCTGGGAAGCATGTGTTAGCAGCATTATCGTCTGATTCCTTCCCTTTCTGTGATCCCAATTTTGTTGGGAATTGTTGAGTATAGCCTAGTCTTAGTCAACTCGTGCTTCCATAGGGGCGGATGTGCCTGTGCAGGTTCCATCTCTGGCAGGAGTTGGATGTAGCTGGGAGGTGGATTTCCTGCTGTGCGGGTTAGACGAGCATCTTTTGATTCCGTTAGGTGAGGTAAGTCAGGTGTCCGTTAGGTGAGGTAAGTCAGGTGTCCGTTAGGTGAGGTAAGTCAGGTGTCCGTTAGGTGAGGTAAGTCAGGTGTCCGTTAGGTGAGGTAAGTCAGGTGTCCGTTAGGTGAGGTAAGTCAGGTGTCCGTTAGGTGAGGTAAGTCAGGTGTAGGGTGGTTAACAGATGTGCAAGTTCATCTTAATAGAGCGAAATAGACCCGCAGTCTATTAAGCGCCATATATGCTGCTTTTAACAAATCACCTAACCATTGCTGGTGTTGTGCTACGTCACACAGCTAGTCGCCTCTTTCGACATGCTCTCTGTGGAGCAGTGGTGCTATTCTTGTCTTTGTCATACACAAAGACCCCGTTGGTCAACTCGGTGAGTATTTGCTGGTGTAAATATGTATGCATATTAAATTCAAACACACACTTGATGTGCTGGTTTGTACTCATACAAATCCACATAAATAGATGCATTCATGCAGACACACACAGACAAGCACTAAATGCCAATTACACAAATTCACGTTTACACATAGACGACTTGGACAGGAACCCACAGATGAGCCTACCTGTAACAGTTAATTCCGTTGCAGTTGTGCGTAAGTGGCTTTCGACGTCTGTCGTGCGTTTCTCTTTTCTTTGGTGGCTCTATCTCTCCGATTCTAACGTCCCAGCCACATCTATGACACATGCTCCTTGTTCTACCTCTGATTCCAAATCCCCTGCCAAAACATAATGCAAGTATGTGGCTAAAATACCTATGTGATGATAATGTATCTGCTTAATAGGATCAACAATCTCAAAGCTTGTCCCCAATTGTCCTGTCTAGTTTCCACTTATCTGGATCAATAATTTCAATGCGTGTCCCCAATTGTCCTGTCTACTTTCCACTTATCTGGATCAATAATATCAAAGCTTACCCTTAATTGTCCTGTCTAGTTTCCACTTATCTGGACCAATACTATTAACGCGTGTCCCTAATTGTCCCGTCTCTATTTCCACTTATCTGAATCAGTATAATCAATGCTTGTTTCTAATTGTCATGTCTCGGCATATTTAGATATGACATCAATGCTGCTCACTAATGTTCTCAATAATTTATATTTCACAAAACATCAAATATGTTTTCTACTGCACTATGGAATTGTTCTCCTATACTAGAGATAGTATACACAAACATACATTGAGTAAACCAGCCTCAACCACACGTCCTGGATACTGGGATAGGCAGAACCCAGGAGAAACTACTTAGAGAGAAAGGCCAGTGGGAACACGAAGACACTAGTAGACCGGACAAATAAGGTTGAGTAACCTATGGCGGAAATGGTGAGCAACGATTAGAGGTGTATTGGAAGGTAGAAATGTGTCATTTACGTTTACAGTTTGATGTTTTAGAAAGATTATTACGAAGAACAAATAAAACATACCGGGAAGGTGTGCCTGGAGAATAGAGACTCCTTGCCCTTCCTAGAAACGGGTTGTTTTCACGGCAGCCTGGCTAACAAGGTAAAAGATCGACGTGATCCCCGTAGTAGTGAGCAACACTTAAATGAAGCCAAGTATAGCACAACCACCTAAAGGTCCACGGTCCACCTTCATCAGCGCTCAATAGAGTAATCCTCCTCATTGTTGACATTCAACAACAACAACAACAACAACAACAACAACAACAACAACAACAACAACAATTTTACAACTATGCAAAGTGGGAGAAAAGATTAGGGTAGAAGTTTAGAGTAGGGTGGAAGTTTTGTTATATTATCTTAAAGTTATGCAAAGTGGGAGAAATAATTAGAGTGCAAGTTTAGTTATGTGATCTTACCGTTATACAAAGTGGCAGAGAAGACTAGGGTGAAAGTTTAGATTAGACTGGAAGTTTAGATTATGGTGAAATTTTAGATTAGGGTGGAATTTAGTAATATTATCTTAAAGCTATACAAAGTGGGACAGGTGATTCGGGTGCAAGTTTAGATTATGGTGGGAGTTTTAGATGAGAAGGGAAGTTTAGATTTGCGTGGAAGTTTAGATTAGGGTGGAAATTTAGATTAGGGTGGAAGTTTAGATTTGGGTGGAAGTTTAGATTAGGTTGGAAGTTTAGATTAGGGTGACAGTTTAGTCTACTGTGGATGTTTAAAACAGGGTAGAGGTTTAGATTAAGGTGCAAGGTTGGATTAGGTTGGACGCTTAGATTTGAGTGGAAGTTTAGATTAGGGTGAAAGTTTAGTTGTATTATCTTAAAGCAATACAAAGTAGGACATAAGGGTAGTGCACCTGAAATAGAGCAGATACATTACCATTACCTGAATGTATTCCCATTACCTGAATATATTACCATTACTTTAATATATTACCATTACCTGAATATATTACCATTACCGGAATATATTACCATTATCGGAATATATTCCCATTACCTGAATATATTCCCATTACCTGAATATATTCCTATTACCTGAATATATTACCATTACCTGAATGTATTTCCGCATTGACATTCAAATTCTCCCACTCCCCACTCGTGCTCCCTTGGGACGCAGTCAAACTTCCTGTGACAGCTGAAACACCTGGAGACCTGCAAACAAGGGAATGAACAGTAGCTATTCGCATCATCGTAACTGAATTGAGCGTTAGTCCTTGAGTAGCAGAGCGTAAGCTTCTATCAGAAAATGTACACAGGTCGGTCCCTTAATAAACATGTTCCAGTCGACCCATCTGCAAAGGAATATCTGGCTTAACGTTCGGGACGGACATGCAGCCTGGAAGCGAATTGACGAATCCCACTTAGCAAGTTTAGGCCTAGTACAACAACGTCTCTTACACTTCACCCCCGATAGCATTGTCTACTATTGGACGGCCACGGTTTTGACATTCTTCACTTACACTGTCTACTTTTGGACGACAACGACTTTGACATTACTTTGACATTCATCACTGGCACTGTAAGTGTTTGTCAGATAACAGATATCCAGTTTCAAAAGCTAATTGTTGGTGCAGTTGTTTGCTGTTGAAAATCACGTGTACTTCGTTTTAACTCTTGAAGTTTCTTTGGTTACGAGTGACAGTGGCTCTTCTTACATTCTGAAACGAACGAGAAGTTGGACCAGGGTTCTCCTAGCTGTAATGCAATGCGAGGTTCCTCAATAAGCTAACCAGTATGACGATCATATTGCCGATCTGTACTTTGCTGGCAAGATTGCTGTGACGCAGTCTATTTTCAGGAGCCTACGAGGAAGTGTAGTGGAGTCTTGATCGCATGGTTTTACCTGACCCTGGTGTAATTGATGTACTTTCAAGGTAAGCTGAGACATGAACATAAAAGAGCCCACTGACCGATTTTAAAAAAATGTTGAAAGTACTTCGTGTTTGTGCTGAATAAGGTAGTTCAAACCCTTGATGTTGACGCACTTCTGCACATTTATCGAAGTGTCCTTCTTCTTCTTCTTCTTCGTACGCAGTCAGACAGTAACCATTATTTTTTCGAAAAAAGCGGCGGTCATCCTGAGGCTGTCGCCACTGCCAAAGAGCTTGTCTTGCAGTTAAACTGGTGATGGCCACATCTGATCTCTCTGATCCTCGTATGTCGGACAGTTCTGCAGCAGATGTTCAGCGGTAATTTTACCAGTACCGCACGGACATTCGTGGGTACCACCTATCTTCAATTTGTTGAATAGGTGGTACCTCAGTCTATTGTGGCCAGTGCGAAGTCTGAAGACAACGACCTGCTCTCTTCGGTTCAACTGGTAATAGGCATCGTTTTTGGTTTAACCAGTATGTTCGGTTTCCCATTTGGTCATGTATCTGGATTTGAAAAGCCGTTTTGACTCTTCGTACGTCATAGTGGAATCTGTTTGTGGTAGTTTTGAACCTTCTTTTGCCAGTCTGTCTGCCTCCTCGTTGCCTTGGATGTTGCAGTGTAATGGGACCCACTGTACCACTACCCTTTTTGGTGCGGACTGCTGGCACAGTTTGCAGAGTGCTGCTCTTAAGTCATTAAGCTCAGTATTTTTCTGGCTTTTTAGCGCTGTGACTACGGCGAGAGCATCTGTAAGCAGGACTATATGGCTTTCATTTTTACTGTGTGTCACCATTTCTTCCACTGCCGCCCTCAGTGCCTCTGCCTGCGCTCTGAAATTGCTTGTGTACTTACCAGTAGCGAATGACAGTGTTATTTTTCTGCCATTTGGTAGGTTCAGGAATGCTCCTGCCCCTCCGTTCTGTGTTGTGTTTGTTACAGAACCGTCGGTGTATGCATGGGTCCAGTCCCTGCTTGGGTAGCTTTTCGTTATGAAGCTTAGGGTAGTATCTCTCCTTTCTTTTTCAGTCTGGCAGTTTTTGTTTGCAATACCTGGTATATTTTCTACCACCTCTGGAAATATATCCTGCCTCCAGGTAGGTTTTCGTACAGTAGTGATGGGTTTTGGTGTTGTTAGTGCGTTTATGGGATCTTCGTGCATCTTTGCTTTGGCTATTTCTGCAAAGTTTCTCCGCTTTAGTTTCCCATTTCCCAAATTGTTTAGTCTCTGGTGCATTGGATGGTCGGTCAGCCTTCGGAGTTTCTCTGACTGCAGCTGGGCTCTGCAGTCTCTTCTATCGGTCATGGATTGCAGTTTTGTAATCTTTTCAAGTTCTACAATTGGCGTTGACTTCATGCCACCTGTTATAATTCTCATGGCTTGGTTTTGAAGTTTGCTAACTTTATCGAAGTTCGCCTTCGCTGCTGTTGTCCATGCCGCAATGCCATACTCGAGAACTGGTCTCACTCTTCCAGTGTACAGTTTCTTTAGTATGCCTTCGTCTGCTCCCCAGCTTGTGCCAGCAAGTTTCCTTATGATTGCCATTCTTTCTCTGGCTTTCATTCGGTTTCTCTCAATCTGACTTTTCCATGTCATGCGCCGATCAAATGTGACTCCCAGATAGGTTGGGTTGTCGTTTGGCTGCAGGAATTTGCCATTTAGACTTAATTTGGTATTTTTGGGTTTTAATGAAAGCGAGAATATTGTGCATGTGGTTTTCTCCTCGTTTATTTTAACCAGCCATGAGTTCGCCCACTCTTCCAGCGATGTTAGGGCCGTCTGCATCCGATTTCTTGCTTTGGTGAGATTCTTTTCAGAGGTCCACATAGCCAGATCGTCTGCAAACATTGAGCTATGGACTCTTCTTGGTATATTCTCTGTAATATCGTTTATATATACCAGGAAGAGTGTGGGTGACAGTACTCCCCCTTGGGGTACTCCCTGCTCGAGTGTCACCTTTTTGCTCATCTGCCCTTGTACTTGGACTCTGGCCGTTCTTTGTTTGAGGTAGTGGTTGATCCACTTGTACATTTTCCCACAAACATCACTTCTTCTTAGCTTGACTCTGAGTCCGTCTTTCCAGACTTTGTCAAATGCCTTTTCCAGATCCACCCAAACAGCTACTGTGTGTTTCCGTGCCTGGTAGGCATCTTCTATCTCCTGGGCTATGAGGATGACCTGGTCCTCAATGGATCTGTGCTGTCTAAAGCCGGCTTGCTGTGGAATTAGTATTCGTTTTTCTTCCAGATGCCACATCAGTCTGGTGTTTATCATCGGTTCCATCAGCTTGCCCACACAGCTCAGTAGGCTGATGGGCCTGTATCCATTTGGATCTGTTTTGTCCTTTCCTGTTTTTGGTACTGGTACCAGTATTGCGTCTTTCCATGCCTGGGGTACGATTCCCCTTTTCCAGCTTTGGTTCAGGACCGATAGCAGTTTCCTCTTCGCTGTTTGGCCCAGCCCCATCAGCATTTCGTTTGTTATCCCGTCTTTTCCGGGAGATTTCCTTTTCTTTAATGTTCTCATAGCCTCTTCCATTTCGAGCATTGTTAATTTGGCCATCATGTGCTCTTCAGATGCCGTATTCATGTTTTCGTGCCCCTTTAGCTCTTCGCTAATGTCTGTATGCTTATCTGCAGGGACCTCGATGTGGTTTGCTCTGGCATAGTGATCGACAAAGGCGTCTGCGGCTTTCTTACCTGTGATCAAGTTCTCGCCCTGCTTGATAGTAATTTGTTTATTTGACGGGGTTTCGTCGTTCATGGCTCTGACTAGCTTCCATAGCTTGTTCCCGTCTTTGTCCAGGTTTAGGCTTTCCGTTTTATTTTTCTAGCTTTCTCTTGCTGTTTGCTTGAGAGTGTGTTTGTATTTCGCCGTGGCGGCTTTTAGGGTGATGTTTGCCTCCCTGGATTTTTCTCGCTCTGCCATGTTTCTAGAAATTTGTTACTGCATCTTCCACTTTCTGCAACTCATCATTCCAGTAGGGCTTATAGTTTTTCCTATCTACTCTTGGGATGGTTTCAGTGGTGGCTTGCATTATTGCCTTGCTTAGGCTTTCCACCATCGGCTTCATTTTGGTGTTTCGTGTGTTGATGGTTTCACACAGCCCATCTGTCAGGATTGCAAATCTGTGCCAGTCGGCTCGTTTGTAATTCCAACGTGGGAGCGGTTTTGTTTCCTGTGGGCCTACTTCCATGTCAATGGTTAGCCTGATCGGCCTGTGGTCGCTACCTGCCAGTTGGTTTAGCACCTGGCGGTCTATTTTATGGTGTATGTCCTGTGTGGAGAAGGCCAAATCTGGAGTCGAGGTGGTATGCCATGTTCTTGAATAGAAGCTAGGGCTATCCTCCGGCCTATTGATTAGGGAGAGATTTGCATCTATCTCCCAATCTTCCACTTCGTCACCTCTGCTGTCTGTGTCAGAGTATCCCCATCTCTCCGAGTGGCTGTTGAAATCACCAACTACTATGCAGTTGGAGTCTCTGACCTCCATACTCGAGAGCGATAGGTCTCTATTTGGTAGTCCTTACAGATTGAAAATGCGGAGCTTCGCCTCTTGAGCCATTATGTCAACTCCTACAATTTCTGCTTGTCCGGTGTGATTGACAGATACCGCGCTACTCGGTATGCAGTTTCTGGTCAGCATCAGGACCCCTCCTTTGTGGCTTCTCTATCGAGACGGAAGGTCTGGTATCCTCTGATTGAGAATTTGTGATTATTGTTGAGGTGCGTTTCCTGGATACATGCCACGTCAATCTTACCTTCATGCAGGTGATGTGTTAGGGAAAGTTTTTTGTTAATGACTCCATCCACATTCCACTGTAGTATTTTGAGGGTCTTGAGTTTTTGGTCAATAGAAGTTGCCCCATAGCCATGTGCCTTGACTCCACGACACATGGGTGGGTGACCACCAGTAGTCAAGGGTGGGCCCCTTCGAGGCGTGAGGCCCGGCACTATCGCTGCCTGGCGGGACTCCGCAGGATGAGCGCCATGCGTTTTTCTAATCGGTTGTACTGTCCTCATGCTGCGATTTACGTTGCACTGTTTTGTTAGGCTTGCGGCCCCGTGCATCCGATTTCAACAGGCGTTTCTGTAGGGATGCCCTCCTTAGCCTTTGGCTGTCCCCAGCCTATCTGCAAGGCAGCAGTTGTTTATGATCAGAGTTGTCTCTCTTATGGAAGTTGTCTTACCACACTATCGAGTCTTCACTACTCGTGTCTATAGGGTGCAATGATGATATGTGAGATGATATTTGAGATGGACTGGTTTACCCGGAAGAGTCCAGTGTGTCTGTATTCCAGGATCGTCACGTCCTGCCAGAAACGCTCAGCGAAGAGCACCCGTGGGAGAGAGCCGGCAGACGGTAGGGCAGGAGACAACGGGCAGTGAACCGGCGCGAGCCGGACCGCCCGCCTGAGCCTGAGATCCAACTACGAGCTTTTTAACTGCAACAACTTTAATATACGCTATTGGAGCTGGAATTACCGCGGCTGCTGGCACCAGACTTGCCCTCCAATAGATCCTCGTTAAAGGGTTTAAAGTGTACGGGGCCTCGAAAGAGTTCCGTATTGTTATTTTTCGTCACTACCTCCCCGTGCCGGGAGTGGGTAAGTTACGCGCCTGCTGCCTTCCTTGGATGTGGTAGCCGTTTCTCATGCTCCCTCTCCGGAATCGAACCCTGATTCCCCGTTACCCGTAACAAACATGGTAGGCATGTCACGTACCATCGACATTTGATAGGGCAGACATTTTAAAGATGCGTCGCCGGCACATGAGGCCATGCGATCAGCACAAAGTTATCCAGAGTCACCAGTGGGGACGCCGCAACCCCGCGAGGGGAAACGACGATTGGTTTTGAACTAATAAAAGCGCTCTTTCCGCGAGGGTCGGAGCTTGGTAAGCATGTATTAGCTCTAGAATTGCCACAGTTATCCAAGTAGGATCGTGTCATCTAAGGAACCTCGACTGATTTAATGAGCCATTCGCGGTTTCACCGTGAGACAGTGTGAACTTAGACATGCATGGCTTAATCTTTGAGACAAGCATATGACTACTGGCAGGATCAACCAGATATCTGTCGGAGACGTACGTACAGCACACACCGGTCGGCGGAGGAAGGGTGTGTGAAAAGCCTCACTGGGACGGCCGCAGGGACCGACTGACGGGACGGACGGACTGTTATTCCACCCGTCCCTCACTCCATCGACCTAGGACCGCCTGACAGGGGCCTCCTACACGCACCAGACGACCGACCGACCGGGCTCGCTCGAGGAGGGATGGCAGCGCCTGTGCAGAACGGATCCCAACGACCTCGGCGATGAATTTCACTGGGACTAGAGACAATTTGGCCTGCCGGCCTGCCCTTCTCCCGAGGAGGAGAAGGCACGATTCCTGCTTTCCATTTGCCGGTCACAAGCTCTTTGCGAGAGTCGGATCACCAGCGAGACGTACTGTCGAGCTCTGCTATAAGCCTTAGATAAATCACCACGGACGGACCACGTTTCCTGATACGGACCAGACGAGCGCACCTCGGTGGAGGAGACGCCACAACAAACCGCATCCCAATAGCTCTACGGGGAAAGGCAGGCGAGCGTTTTCCGCAAGCCCGCGCTATCGCTCCGCCTGGCGGGACTGAGATCGCTTTACGAACACTGGATGAAATTTATTCGCGGCCGCGAGACAACTACCCCAGATTATCGAAGTGTCCAATAACCATTTGTACTCCAAGATTCCTCCCCACCGAACATTAGGCAATAATAGGAATGATAGGTTTGTTTTATTTTGTTTCCTGCTAACCATCTTAATTTCATGTACAACTTTCCTTGAAAAGTTCTTGCACATTTCCCATCCTTCTGGGAACTATTTCATTTTGTCTTGGTATATTTTCTCTCACTTTTTGTTCAAAAGACAAAACATCTTTATAATTTTTTAAAAATATCGACTAAATCGATATAATCATTTGATGTCTACAGCGTTTCCCCTTTTTTTCCTACGGTATTTTCACTAAATTTTAAAACGTTACTGCTATTATAACTCGACATTTGACACAATTTCTCGCAACTCAATAAAATAATACAATTCAAATCGTATTCACCAATTGTAGAACTTGAAAAGATTACAAAACTGCGATCCATGACCGAAAGAAGAGACTGCAGAGCCCAGCTGCAGTCAGAGAAACTCCGAAGACTGACCGACCATCCAATGCGCCAGAGACTAAACAATTTGGGAAATGGGAAACTAAAGCGGAGAAACTTTGCAGAAATAGCCAAAGCAAAGATGCACGAAGATCCCATAAACACACTAACAACACCAAAACCCATCACTACTGTACGAAAACCTACCTGGAGGCAGGATATATTTCCAGAGGTGGTAGAAAATATACCAGGTATTGCAAACAAAAACTGCCAGACTGAAAAAGAAAGGAGAGATACTACCCTAAGCTTCATAACGAAAAGCTACCCAAGCATGGACTGGACCCATGCATACACCGACGGTTCTGTAACAAATACTACACAGAACGGAGGGGCAGGAGCATTCTTGAACCTACCAAATGGAAAACAAATAACACTGTCATTCGCTACTGGTAAGTACACAAGCAATTTCAGAGCGGAGGCAGAGGCACTGAGGGCGGCAGTGGAAGAAATGGTGACACACAGTGAAAATGAAAGCCATATAGTCCTGCTTACAGATGCTCTCGCCGTAGTCACAGCGCTAAAAAGCCAGAAAAATACTGAGCTTAATGACTTAAGAGCAGCACTCTGCAAACTGTGCCAGCAGTCCGCACCAAAAAGGGTAGTGGTACAGTGGGTCCCATCACACTGCAACATCCAAGGCAACGAGGAGGCAGACAGACTGGCAAAAGAAGGTGCAAGACTACCACAAACAGATACTAGTATGACGTACGAAGAGTCAAAACGGCTTATCAAAGCCAGATACATGACCAAATGGGAAACCGAACATACTGGTTTCACCAAAAACGATGCCTATTACCAGTTGAACCGAAGAGAGCAGGTCGTTGTCTTCAGACTTCGCACTGGCCACAATAGACTGAGGTACCACCTATTCAACAAATTGAAGATATGGTGTACCGACGAATGCCCGTGCGGTACTGGTAAAATGACCGCTGAACATCTGCTGCAGAACTGCCCGACATACGAGGATCAGAGAGAGCAGATGTGGCCATCACCAGTGGAACTGCAAGACAAGCTCTATGGCAGTGGCAACAGCCTCAGGATGACCGCCGCTTTTTTCGAAAAAATAATGGTTACTGTCTGACTGCGTACACAGAAGAAGCAGAAGAAGAAGAAATCGTATTCACAAAACTGAATACAACTGCATTGAAATAACATTTGAAACACACTTTAAGAGCTTGGAATTTAATAGTTTTCGTCAGTGAAGGGTGGCATAATTTGTGGCTAGTTTGCTGTAAGAAAACATAGCGCCCTATTGACCATCTCCTAGATAGCAATTGATCTGACTCCTACGCTGTGTTAGGCTGGAAGCAATCAGTTTACCTTTCCAATATTAACCGATACATTCACTTTGTTTGCTAATATGTCACTACGCTTAAACAGAAATTACCATTGCAATATCAGTCTATAGATGGAGGAACTCGATATGAGTGGCTACACCAACAACAACCAACAGACAGTCATACATATGGACAGACAGACAGACAAACATACATCAGACCGATTGAACAGCAGACAGACCGATTAACCATCAGACGAACAGACTGACCAGCAGACAGACTGACAGAATGACTGACAAGCAGACAAACATACAGACTGACAGGCAGACAGAGTGACCGGTAGACATACACGCATGCAGGGAAGCAAATGACAGACAGGCTGGCTTGCAGACAGAAAGACAGAGCGACGGAAAGACAGGCAAACTGACATACATACATACCGGCTTATATATAGGGACTCTCTTCCACCACGCTTTGTTGCAATCCTTGCAGGAAAACTGTCTGTCTTCCAGTGGATTTTCAAGCACGCGTGTGAAGTTCTGAGAGTCCTCTTGTAGGCTCTTCACGTACGATTCGCTCTGTCATGGGATAACCTTGTTATTTCAGAACGTACATTTACTGAATGAAATATCTATAAAGGTTGTCTATATGTAGATGATAATAGTGGTTACATGAACCTTCATATTAGCCTGCATCAACGTGTATTCCGATGAGTGGAGTAAAGAGCCACTGTAACCTTCTACACATGTCGCAAAAGGCCGATAAAGTGGATTTTCTATAGGGCTTACAGCCTCTCTGTAATAATATTGTCATAGGAACCAACACTGGTAGACCGTAAACATGCTTTGGTACAGCTTCCCGGACGAAGCCAGCTTCAGTTGTGACTCTGTGATCCACAAAGAGAGAAGCAAAATAGTACAAAGGTCTAGAAGAATATTTGTGTCCTTTTATCGGAGCCATTGCAAACTAAGGAATGGAGGCAAATATTATGAGGTCAACTCTCTCCAGCCCGCCCCAATTGAATTATCCAACGTGGTCAGTATTCCAACCCAGCACAGTATGTTTCCAAGAGTTGTTGCAGTCCCGTGTTGTTTTGTTTTATTTTCAGACGCACTCCAATTTTTAAAAATGTGTAAAATGTTAAGAAAAGAGAAATTGTATTGTCCTTGGTTATAGTGGACAAAGAAGAATTGATTAACTCGCAGAAATATTTAAAATAAGGAAAGAAGATCGTCTCGTACTGATGCGATTTACATATTTCATAGCTTGAAGATAAATCTCGATTTTTGAACAGAAATCATTGTGTTCGGTTCAGTTCAAGGACAATCTCGATATATGAGCCGACATTTGCTGTGAAGATGGCCCCTGGTTTGAACTGAACTTTTCCACGCTGAAGTTCGGCTGCAGTTAATCTCCATCGTTTTCGGTTTCTTGCCTTGATTCTGTAATCTGCCAGACTTTTTCCTGTCTATCGTTTGAAGTTATTCTCCCACTTATGCGTTGTATATCTTGATCAGGGGTTTCTCTCCGTCTTTACTTCGTGTATTACAGATTTGGGAGTGACTTGTTTAGATGTCAATATTTGACTCTTGTTAGTGAAAAAAGATTTGGGAGTGACTTGTTTAGATGTTAATATCTGGCTCTTGTTAGTGAAAACAGATTTGGCAGTGACTTGTTTAGATGTTAATATCTGACTCTTGTTAGTGAAAACAGATTTGGGAGTGACTTGTTTAGATGTTAATATCTGACTCTTGTTAGTGAAAACAGATTTGGGAGTGACTTGTTTAGATGTTACTATCTGACTCTTGTTAGTGAAAACAGATTTGGCAATGCCTTTTCTTATACTGATTTCCTTTTCACATTTTCTATCCTTCGTTATTATATTTCGAAGATATGAGAAACTCGTGATCTGTTCTAGTGTTTTATCCTCTATTATAATTTGTAGATCTAATGTCTTGTTTGTTTGCTACTGTTGAAGGCATCATTGTTTGCTTATTCTAATGAAGCATTAGACAGGTTAGTTTATCTTAACATATATTTATTTTGTAATATTTTACTGTTTTTTAAAGACGTTTCAATGAATAAATAAATATTTATAAAATTCTATTCAGGCACGACCTTCAGATGGACAACAATTTTCACACATTTTTGATGATTATGAGAGTTTTATTTCACTTTGCTCATTAATGTGAATTTCCGATTATATGAACACGTCTAATCTAATTAGTTCAGATAATAAAGTTTCTGCAGCAGATGATAATGCAGGGACATATTTATAACTAACATCTTATGACAATCACGCGAGAAACGGAAATTGCAAATCGTTCAATGACAGATCTCATGTCAAACGAGACGCTGACGTCACTGCATCGGTTCGTCCAATAATGACAGTCATATGAGAAACTGAGGTAAGTGCAATGGTTCGTCCAATGACAGATCTGATGACAATCACACAAGATACGAGTAACTATGGTCAGTGCAATGAGAGATATGATGACAATCACACAAGATACAAGTAACTATGGTGAGTGCAATGAGAGATATAATGACAATCACACACAAAGAGGAGGTAAGTGCAATGTTTAGTCAAGTGACATCTTATAACAATTTCGCAATAAACTGAGGGCAGTGTAATTTTATTACCTGGCAATGCTTTTAGCACCGCAAACGAGTTAAGGTCCGGATCTTGACCTGCTGTGGCATGATTCATGCGACCTGATATCACCAGATGCTGCTTGAAATATGAATTGATTTCAATTGTCAGTCCACTTCTGTCGGGGAGTGGCGAGGGAAGTGCACGTAGTCGTTCTTGGGCCAGGTGAGTTGCTCGGGTTGCTGTAAGCCCGTGTCGTTGAAGGATCGCGCTTACGTCAACTGTCCATCATCATGGACGCGGTCTTCCTCGTTCCCTGTAGCCATAACGTGATGTTGTATAAGAGTGCAGTGTGGGAGTTTATCATGTAGTATTCACATGAGATGACCGAAACATCATATTTTTTGTCTACAAATGTATTAAGCACAAGAAGTAGTTCCTGCACATTCTTAATGTCCTCACTCTTCATTTTATATCTCCTGGTAGGTTCCTAAAGAGGCCCATGTACGTCGAGATGAGGAAGAGATTAGGCTAGATTAGGGGGGGGGGGGGCAAAAGAAATGATTTAAGGACAGCCTGAGGGACTCACTAAAATGCGGTCAGACAGATGTCATCACTTGGGGAACTGAGACGCTAGTCTTATCAGTCCCTAACCAGGACATCAAGTCAGGGTCAGGGACAATACACTGACCGAACACACATTTTCTTCCATGTACCGTTCCATAGAAACAGGCTGTTTTCAAGGCAGCCTGGCTGACGAGGTAGGGATCAATGTGATCCCCGTAGTAGTGAGCGCCACGCAGATGAAGCCAAGCATATCACAACCGCATGGAGGATCGGTGGTCCACCTTAATTATGAGGAAAGCTACTACAACCCGGCATTTAACGTCCTTTTCAGGACGCACACAAGGATAAACTAACTCACTGTGGGCATTAAACAAGAATAATAAGAATGTCACTACTTAGGAAGACCGTGATGAAAACCGATCAGACTTGAGAAGCGCATCCAGAGTGGACGTAACTGCTAGCGAAGACTATCGTGTCCGGTGAGCCCATGTCAGAGTTTGAACCGGAGATTACGCACAGGGGATCACTAATACGATCTGCAGAACTTGTGTGTCAGTCATGCTATAAACAAACGTTCGTGGCTGCTTTAGGCTTATTCCATCTGCAGAACTTGTGTGTCAGTCATGCTATAAACAAACGTTCATGGCTGCTTTAGGCTTATACGATCTGCAGAACGTGTGTGTCAGTCATGCTATAAACAAACGTTCGTGGCTGCTTTAGCCTTATACGATCTGTAGATCTTGTGTTTAAAGAAACGTTCGTGGCTGCTTTAGCCTTATACGATCTGCAGAACTTGTGTGTCAGTCATGCTATAAACAAACGTTCGTGGCTGCTTTAGCCTTATCAGCCACATGCGTACCCATACCACCCGGGATATGCTGTGGCAAATATTATTGGCTGTCCTTATTGACTCCGATGAGTAGCTATCACCTCTCCTGGTGACACCGATGACCATTTCTAGACATTTAATTTCCCAGGACGCTATTTATTTATTTCTCTCAGGCCTTGGATAAAGGACCAGGTCTGACACTGATAGGACAGAGTTGGTATAGATACGCTCCTTATATGGTGCTGTTTAGTTGTGTAGCTGTTGTTTGTGTGTTTAGGAAGTGGCGACAATTGATACATCGCTGCGGAAGATGTCCAGAATCGTGTTTCGATTTCTGTATCAGGCTTTCCATCTTCTGTTAAAAAAAACCTTCTAACACTTGAACCCCCGGACCAACTGCACCGGAGCTGGACTTTGTTTGCACTTATAAGAAAAGGTTAAACTTTTTATCTTTGGCGAGTTGTGCAAATGTTAAAATTGGGTTTTTATGAAGAATTTGAAAGTGCGCGACTAAAACACACTTAAAGCGTTTACCGAGAACGATCTTGCACGACTTTTTTTTGTGAACACAAAACTGAAATTGCCCATCTGTTTTTAGTGAAAGCCCCAAATTTCTCTGTCTGTCGGAATTTATACTCCATTTATGGAAAGCCTTTCTTCTTTAAGTGAGAACAAAAAAATACAATTGGAAGTGAGGGACTAAACACTTAGGCAGTGGTTGATATGATAACTGATAGCAACTCATCAATATACAGTAGCAGGAAATAAAGATGGGAATCCAACATAAACAGTTGAAAGAGAGAGCTGAGCTGCTGGATACGGTGATATGTGGATGAATAGGCTGCATATTATGAAAAGGGAAGAAAAGAAATAAATTGCGGTCTTGGAAAAGGTTACGAATTAACTTAACTTAATGTCTCTATACTGGTTTAGAAGACTCTACAGAGTCTGTATACACCCAGTTTCATTTACATTTCCTTGCTCTAAAAGTTATGCGCATCAAATTTAAAAGATACTAATTTTCATTTTGACAAGAATATTTGAAAGTGCAATAGAAGGTACACGGCAAGAGGGAGACACTTATAAGTGGCAGGATCACTTCCAATTTTGAAATGCCAGATTCTACTATCAAGATGCCAGATTCTACTATTAAGATGCCAGATTCTACTATCAAGCTGCCAGATTCTACTATCAATATGCCAGATAGAACGGTCGGACACACATTGCTGCCGAGTTTCAGAAAGGGTATGACAACTAACATGACCTGCTTATCGGTGACGATGACGAATTAAGCGATTTCTCACCTTGTTCAAGCGATCTCTGACTGCATCATGGCTACCTGAGGAACAAACCAAGAAAACAATGACGCCATAATACATTAAAGTCAAGGTATCTGCTCTATAACTGGCTACTGTGATCTGATGTACGCCACAGATAACGACATTACATCTATTTGGTTATCTCGGCGAATATTGTAAGTTAGTTCCACTTTACAAATCTTTGGATATCTATTGAACAAGACACATAAACGGCAGGGAGAGGGACATTTAGTTTGTCGGTCTAATTATTCTATGTTCTGATCGGAGCTATCACAAGTTCTATTGTTTTAATGACACCATTCTATATTTCATTCCATATTTGCATTGTTCTGATAGTGTCAGTCTATATTTGTATTGTTCTGGTAGTGTCACTAACATTTGTATTGTTCTGATCGTGTCAGTCTATATTTCTTCTGTTGTTATCGTTTAATTCCATTGCTCCATTGTTCCGATAGTGTCAGTCTATATTTGCATTATTCTGACCGAGCCAGTCTATGTATATTTATTGTTCTGATCGTGTCAGTCTATATTTGTATTGTTCTGGTAGTGTCACTAACATTTGTATTGTTCTGATAGTGTCAGTAAAATGTGTATTGTTCTGATCGTGTCAGTCTATATTTGTATTGTTCTGATCGCGTCAGTATAAATTTATGTCCTCCTGGTCCTATCAGCCATAAACATCATTGGCTTTCTTTTGTCTTGGATGTTTGAGTTATATGTTTCCTTCTTATTGACTTGTCCATATTTGGTTGTTTTTGTGGTTCAACATTTTAACAAGGTGAGGGAGCTGGCCAAATACCCAACACTTGCTAGGTGCCTCTTGCAACATGAACGGAAGGTTTGCAGTTTTAGTCCCCTCCCCCATCTTCCCCCTCCCGTCTCCAGCAACACTTAAGCCTGCTTTGGTTATTATAACTCTATATTTCTTTTGTTATTATGGTATCGGTCTATATTTCTATTCTTCTGATTGTATCAATCTAATTTTTCTAATCTTAATAATGTCAATCTATTTTTCTATTCTTCTAATCTTATTAGTTAATATTTTCTCTTTCTGAGCATATTCACTTTTCTATCTTGATGTTTTTGCTGTTGTTCTACATGCGTTCCTGATACTAGAATCCTTTACTAGTGTTTTCTATTTGCTGTTCACGGGACATATCTCATATATGATCTTCTCTGTGTAAGACAAGGCCATCACCTGATCAGTAACTCTGCCATTCAGCTTTTCTCAAGACATACTGCTGAACTGTTTAGCGCAGTCTATATTTCTTTTGCTGTACTCTCTCGACCATTTGGTCAATTGTTACAATAGGTTTGTTACAGTAGGTCCGTTACAGTAGGTTTGTTACGGTAGGCTTGTTACAGTAGGTTTGTTTCAATAGGTTTGTTACTATACATTTGTTACAATAGGTTTTAACTAAAGGTTTCTTGCTATAGGTTTGTTACTATAGGTTTGTTACAGTAGATTTGTTACAATAGGTTTGTTATAAAAAGTTTATTACCATAAGTTTGTTACAGTAACTTTTTTACAGTAGCTATGTTATAATAAGGTTGTTACAGTAGGTTTTTCAATTTCCCTTGTCATGCCCATCTAAAGACACATAAGCTTATCTGATTCTGCAATGTGGGCCTTTTCTACCCCTATACTACATTCTTTTCTTGTGTTTTGGTCGTTCAGATTCTGAGCATTCCCCCCACTAAATCAACGCTCTTCGTGTTTCCATATAGGCTGCTCTTGATTACGCAATCCTCGTTATGTGAAAAACGTTTCTGCAGTAGGGATCTACCGTGTATATTCAAAATGTTTAAGAACTTATGTAAATGCGCGCCAATTCGATGTCATAGGAACTTCTGTTCCGTAGTTCTTCCCAGTGGTGACTGAGTGACTTACTGTTTCTCTCGTTTTCTGTAGTTCTTCCCAGTGGTGACTCTCTGAGTAACTTACTGTTTCTCTCGTTTTCTGTAGTTCTTCCCAGTGGTGACTCTCTGAGTGACTTACTGTTTCTCTCGTTTTCTGTAGCTCTTCCCAGTGGAGACTCTCTGAGTGACTTACTGTTTCTCTCGTTTTCTGTAGTTCTTTCCAGTGATGACTCTCTGAGTGACTTACTGTTTCTCTCGTTTTCTGTAGTTCTTTCCAGTGATGACTCTCTGAGTGACTTACTGTTTCTCTCGTTTTCTGTAGTTCTTTCCAGTGATGACTCTCTGAGTGACTTACTGTTTCTCTCGTTTTCTGTTGTGATTATGATCGTCATGTTTACTTGCGTGCAGATTGTGATTAGCGATTATCAACATATCCGAATTGAATGAGCAACGAATTAACATCAAGTTTGTTTGAAGCTTGGGAAGTCGTTCACGGAGCTTCATAAAGTGCTAAAGCACTGTTGAAAATCAGTGCAAAGCTTTATGTGTTATTGCGAATGGTTTTAGAACGGCGTTCAGGGCGACGCACGCCATTATATCACGGCGTTCAGGGCGACGCACGCCATTATCCCACAGCGTTCAGGGCGACGCACGCCATTATATCACGGCGTTCAGGGCGACGCACGCCATTATCCCACGGCGTTCAGGGCGACGCACGCCATTATATCACGGCGTTCAGGGCGACGCACGCCATTATCCCACGGCGTTCAGGGCGACGCACGCCATTATCCCACAGCGTTCAGGGCGACGCACGCCATTATATCACGGCGTTCAGGGCGACGCACGCCATTATCCCACGGCGTTCAGGGCAACGCACGCCATTATCCCACAGCGTTCAGGGCGACGCACGCCATTATCTCACGGCGTTCAGGGCGACGCACGCCATTATCTCACGGCGTTCAGGGCGACGCACGCCATTATCTCACGGCGTTCAGGGCGACGCACGCCATTATCTCACGGCGTTTAGGGCGACGCACGCCATTATCTCACGGCGTTCAGGGCGACGCACGCCATTATCTCACGGCGTTCAGGGCGACGCACGCCATTATCTCACGGCGTTCAGGGCGACGCACGCCATTATCCCACAGCGTTCAGGGCGACGCATGCCATTATCCCACGGCATTCAGGGCGACGCACGCCATTATCTCACGGCGTTCAGGGCGACGCACGCCATTATCTCACGGCGTTCAGGGCGACGCACGCCATTATCCCACAGCGTTCAGGGCGACGCACGCCATTATCCCACGGCGTTCAGGGCGACGCACGCCATTATCTCACGGCGTTCAGGGCGACGCACGCCATTATCTCACGGCGTTCAGGGCGACGCACGCCATTATCCCACAGCGTTCAGGGCGACGCACGCCATTATCCCACGGCGTTCATAGCGACGCACGCCATTATCTCACGGCGTTCAGGGCGACGCACGCCATTATCTCACGGCGTTCAGGGCGACGCACGCCATTATCTCACGGCGTTCAGGGCGACGCACGCCATTGTCTCACGGCGTTCAGGGCGACGCACGCCATTATCCCACAGCGTTCAGGGCGACGAACGCCATTATCTCACGGCGTTCAGGGCGACGCACGCCATTATCTCACGGCGTTCAGGGCGACGCACGCCATTATCTCACGGCGTTCAGGGCGACGCACGCCATTATCTCACGGCGTTCAGGGCGACGCACGCCATTATCTCACGGCGTTCAGGGCGACGCACGCCATTATCTCACGGCGTTCAGGGCGACGCACGCCATTATCTCACGGCGTTCAGGGCGACGCACGCCATTATCTCACGGCGTTCAGGGCGACGCACGCCATTATCTCACGGCGTTCAGGGCGACGCACGCCATTATCCCACAGCGTTCAGGGCGACGCACGCCATTATCCCACGGCGTTCAGGGCGACGCACGCCATTATCCCACGGCGTTCAGGGCGATGCACGCCATTATCCCACGGCGTTCATGTTGACCACGTGTCTGATATGGTGCGTTTCATTCGTCGGGAAATTGGAGAATGTAACATCTTTATAGAGTCGTGTCATGGCATTTCTACGCCATGACAATGCGACCCCACACGTCACTGCTCGATCATCACCTTTTCGCAATAGCAAAGGCAAGCAGTGTGCTTCCACAACCACCTTACTCACCTGATCTGGTTTCAGCAGACTTTTTTATTTCGCAAATTGAAAAAAGTATGCAGTACAGACTGGGCAGAAATGTGATTGTCAAAGATCTAGTAAAGCCTGTACAAGGTCGATCTGAGGAACGATTTGATGTTGGGATAGATGTGTTTTCGGACGTCCTTCTTGGCCTTGTACACGTTCGTTAACAGCATTGATATTGCTTTCTCAGCGGAAGTTCGGCCAATGCCTTTATGACGTTCAAAAATGTCGGTTTGATTTTTCTTTTACAAAAGATATGTCAGTCCGCCAAAAGTTCATACTGTTCTTGGAAACTCCTTAAGCAGTCGTTTCACATCACAATGTTTGATTTATCGAAGAAATGTTCTTCAGTAAATGCCATTATAGAGCAATATAATCACAGTTGTAATGCAGCACCACCTGTAAGGCGTAAACCTCGTGACGCGAAATGGTCGATCTGAGACCCGAAATTCTCAAAGGAATGTTGTTCTCTTAATTATCACCAAATTTTATAACGATCTGGTAATTTTCAGCCGAGTTTTAAAAAAATATTTAAAGATTATGGATCTCTCCATCATAAGGTGTGTGTCTGTGTAAACGTCTGTGTGTGTGTGTATATACATAAATATCTATACATATACTTATTTTAAACCGGGAAAACTTTGAACATAACAGGATACCTTCAAGCTGTCTCCAATCCTTATCATCATCAACAATTGAGTCAGTCCATAGTCTGGTGCTGGTCCTCTCATCTGATCATGTCACGCCACTGTCCTCTGTTCTCAGCAGGCAGATCTCTTCAGCTCAACATAAGTCTGTACCTCGATGTTCTTGCCTGTATGTGAAATGGTATATGTTTCTTGGACGTCATCTTCTTCTTTTCCCTTGAGTGTTGTCTCCCAGTGTTTCCAATAGTAGGCCTCCGCGTCTCCTAAGTGGTAAAGCAAAGACAGTCCACCGTTTTGTAGACTTTTCATTCGCTGTCTGAATCCTCCGCGTCTCCTAAGTGGGCAAGCCAAGACAGTCCACCGTTTTGTAGACTTTTCATTCACTGTCTGAGTGCCCTTTTACATTAATCATTTACTCATTTGATCTTTGCTCTGTTCCCCTCACACTTTGCATCCTTCCATTGCACCACATCTCAAAGGCTTTTATGGTATTTTCATTCATTATGTTTCAGTTCCATGTTTCAGAGACGTGCAGAATACTACTGGCCAGATATGCGTGGTGTTTATTGTTTGCACAGATCAAAATTGATGTCACCTAATGTTAGATTCTTTTGTTTCTCAAAAAATACCTTTCATATTAATGCTATCCTAGTTATGATTTTAAAGGCACAACGGACATTCTCTGTAATAATAATAATAAGTATTAATCTTCATACCCAATGCCTTAGTTGTTTCGTTGATCTTGGAGAGTATATTTTGTAATGTATTGTCTGTTCCTGTTATGATGGCTTGGTCATCCCAAATTTGATGACACACATTCTTTCTGCATTGAACGTATCATCCATGTTGCGTCTCTCAGTAGCTTCTTTTAACCTCACCTCAGAATAATAATTAACCAGGCTGGATGATAAGAAACATACATGATTGGAACTGGACTTGTTGATCCTTTCTTGAGAGCTATATTCACCATTTAATTTTTATATAGGTCTGTATAAGTTTAATATTTGCTCTTTCCACCATAGCCTGTTCCAAACACGTTTTGTTTACCCCATCACGTATAAAGCCTTTTCATATTCAAGATATCAGGTAAAGTCAGCTTTGCCCTGTTCGACCATTCATTCTGATATACTATTTAGTGTCCTAACTGCGTCTTTAGTGCCTCTGTCCTTTTGGAATGTTAATTTTTGTTTAGTACAGATTCTATCTTGTTATAAATTGTTCTCTTAAAGTATAATTTTCTTAGAGGGTGATATTAGATATATTATGATATTGGCTACAATGAATTGTATTCAATTTTCTGATATTTGTAATGATCACTGATGGTGTAAGTCATATTGCCTCTAAGTAATTAATGCAACAATTCATAACAACAAGTAAAATATATAAACAAACATAACAAAAATAAGACAAGGAAAGATACACTGGACAAGAAGACTTTAGAGTAAGATGTTGCTTGCCAGATCGGGGTAATTAATTCTACTACTTTGAAGATAAAAATATAACGACAAAGACAAGTTGACTCTTTATAGAACTAAATGTACTGAGCGTCTTCCAAAGCCAGCAATAAGTCTTGTTAGGAAAGGTTGCTAAATTGTTATTATTGTTAGTGTTCTTGTTCCTCAATTTCTTTCTTTTCACTTATACACTGTACAGAGACAGTCAATTAATAATGTACGTGACTGGTACAATGTACAGAGGCAGTCACGAGATATTCTGCGCGAGTTGTACAACGCACACAGCCAATCACCAGGATGTGTACGCTTTCATTCACTATTATGACCTTCACTACGAATCAATTTTGCCAGAAATCAGCGACAAGATCACTAAATTTTGTCATTATGAAAGACATTTGCTCGCCGATCTAGATTCCAATAAAACAGAATTATGTTAATCATTGTAAACTCTTCCGATGACTATAGCCGATCAGTGTTTAACTTTTCTATCTCTCGACTTACTAATGACTTCTTGGTAATCTTTTGGTATATGTCAATCTACATGTCATGCACAAGACATTGACACCATCAAAAGCTGGTGCAAATGCCAACGATAGCTGGATAGATGTTCGATTTTCCGTCTGTTAGTCTGAATGTTAACCGCTTAACATTTTTGCATGGTTGTTTCTCCCACAGTCCTAACAGTTTCTATTTATAGAGTTTACACAATGTCTAGGTTAAACAGGATTATGTTCCATATCAACACATTGAGCGCGAAGACAGGACATGTCAGTGGTAACACTCTCTGAAGTGTTCAACGTGTAGAATCAATGAATTCGTCTTTATTGTGACAGGGGGCTTGAAAAGACCGTGTAACAATTCGGAGTGGCTGTTACCTCCTTTTCTTTTCAATTCTTTGGTAAAGATGTTTTTGGCCGTTAAAAATACTTGCCTTGCAATGGTTGTCACTATTATGTTTCTACCAGTTTATATTTCCTTGTTGTGTTTAGCGTGGTTTCAACAGCCCAAACTAACTTTGACAGTCAAAACAGAACTCTAGTTTGGCGTGCTAGTTAGAACCAACGTTACAATCCGCCTATAAATACCCGACAATTTAAACAAATAAAACATATATACAATCAAAAAACATAATTTGATGCATACAATGGACAACAAAGAAATAAAGTATAACAAAATATTAGATGGAAGACAATAGGGCAAGATGTTAGGTTTATCAGAGGAAGACTTTAGAGAAAGATGTTAGGTTTATCAGAGGAAGACTATAGAGAAAGATGTTAGGTTTATCAGAGGAAGACTATAGGGCAAGATGTTAGGTTTACAGAGGAAGACTATAGGGAAAGATGTTAGGTTTATCAGAGGAAGACTATAGGGCAAGATGTTAGGTTTACAGAGGAAGACTATAGGGAAAGATGTTAGGTTTATCAGAGGAAGACTATAGAGAAAGATGTTAGGTTTATCAGAGGAAGATAAATGGCAAGATGTTAGGTTTATCAGAGGAAGACTATAGAGAAAGATTTTAGGTTTATCAGAGGAAGACTATACAGAAAGATGTTAGGTTTATCAGAGGAAGACTATAGGGAAAGATGTTAGGTTTATCAGAGGAAGACTATAGGGCAAGATGTTAGGTTTATCAGAGGAAGACTATAGAGAAAGATGTTAGGTTTATCAGAGGAAGACTATAGGGCAAGATGTTAGGTTTATCAGAAGAAGACTATAGGGCAAGATGTTAGGTTTATCAGAGGAAGACTATAGAGAAAGATGTTAGGTTTATCAGAGGAATACTATAGGGCAAGATGTTAGGTTTATCAGAGGAAGACTATAGAGAAAGATGTTAGGTTTATCAGAGGAAGACTTTAGAGAAAGATGTTAGGTTTATCAGAGGAAGACTATAGGGAAAGATGTTAGGTTTATCAGAGGAAGACTATAGAGAAAGATGTTAGGTTTATCAGAGGAAGACTATAGGGCAAGATGTTAGGTTTACAGAGGAAGACTATAGGGAAAGATGTTAGGTTTATCAGAGGAAGACTATAGGGCAAGATGTTAGGTTTATCAGAGGAAGACTTTAGGGCAAGATGTTAGGTTTACAGAGGAAGACTATAGGGAAAGATGTTAGGTTTATCAGAGGAAGACTATAGGGCAAGATGTTAGGTTTACAGAGGAAGACTATAGGGCAAGATGTTAGGTTTATCAGAGGAAGGCTATAGGGCAAGATGTTAGGTTTATCAGAGGAAGACTATACAGAAAGATGTTAGGTTTATCAGAGGAAGACTATAAAGAAAGATGTTAGGTTTATCAGAGGAAGACTATAGGGCAAGATGTTAGGTTTATCAGAGGAATACTATAGAGAAAGATGTTAGGTTTATCAGAGGAAGACTATAGGGCAAGATGTTAGGTTTATCAGAGGAAGACTATAGGGCAAGATGTTAGGTTTATCAGAGGAAGACTATAGAGAAAGATGTTAGGTTTATCAGAGGAAGACTATAGGGCAAGATGTTAGGTTTATCAGAGAAAGACTATAGGGCAAGATGTTAGGTTTATCAGAGGAAGACTATAGGGCAAGATGTTAGGTTTACAGAGGAAGACTACAGAGAAAGATGTTAGGTTTATCAGAGGAAGACTATAGGGCAAGATGTTAGGTTTATCAGAGGAAGACTATAGGGCAAGATGTTAGTTTTATCAGAGGAAGACTATAGAGAAAGATGTTAGGTTTATCAGAGAAAGACTATAGAGAAAGATGTTAGGTTTATCCGAGGAAGACTATAGGGCAAGATGTTAGGTTTATCAGAGTAAGACTATAGGGCAAGATGTTAGGTTTATCAGAGGCAGACTATAGAGAAAGATGTTAGGTTTATCAGAGGAAGACTATAGGGCAAGATGTTAGGTTTATCAGAGGAAGACTATAGGGCAAGATGTTAGGTTTATCAGAGGAAGACTATAGGGCAAGATGTTAGGTTTATCAGAGGAAGACTATAGGGCAAGATGTTAGGTTTATCAGAGGAAGACTATAGAGAAAGATGTTAGGTTTATCAGAGGAAGACTATAGAGAAAGATGTTAGGTTAATCAGAGGAAGACTAAAGGGCAAGATGTTAGGTTTATCAGAGGAAGACTATATAGAAAGATGTTAGGTTTATCATAGGAAGACTATAGAGAAAGATGTTAGGTTTATCAGAGGAAGACTATAGGGCAAGATGTTAGGTTTATCAGAGGAAGACTATAGGAAAAGATGTTAGGTTTATCAGAGGAAGACTATAGGGCAAGATGTTAGGTTTATCAGAGGAAGACTATAGAGAAAGATGTTAGGTTTATCAGAGGAAGACTATAGGGCAAGATGTTAGGTTTATCAGAGGAAGACTATAGGGCAAGATGTTAGGTTTATCAGAGGAAGACTATAGAGAAAGATGTTATGTTTATCAGAGGAAGACTTTAGAGAAAGATGTTAGGTTTATCAGAGGAAGACTATAGGGCAAGATGTTAGGTTTATCAGAGGAAGACTATAGAGAAAGATGTTAGGTTTATCAGAGGAAGACTATAGGGAAAGATGTTAGGTTTACAGAGGAAGACTATAGGGAAAGATGTTAGGTTTATCAGAGGAAGACTATAGGGGAAGATGTTAGGTTTATCAGAGGAAGACTATAGGGCAAGATGTTAGGTTTACAGAGGAAGACTATAGGGAAAGATGTTAGGTTTATCAGAGGAAGACTATAGGGCAACATGTTAGGTTTACAGAGAAAGACTATAGGGCAAGATGTTAGGTTTATCAGAGGAAGACTATAGGGCAAGATGTTAGGTTTATCAGAGGAAGACTATAGGGCAAGATGTTAGGTTTATCAGAGGAAGACTATAGGGCAAGATGTTAGGTTTATCAGAGGAAGACTATAGGGCAAGATGTTAGGTTTATCAGAGGAAGACTATAGAGAAAGATGTTAGGTTTATCAGAGGAAGACTATAGAGAAAGATGTTAGGTTTATCAGAGGAAGACTATAGGGCAAGATGTTAGGTTTACAGAGAAAGACTATAGAGAAAGATGTTAGGTTTATCAGAGGAAGACTATAGGGCAAGATGTTAGGTTTACAGAGGAAGACTATAGAGAAAGATGTTAGGTTTATCAGAGGAAGACTATAGGGCAAGATGTTAGGTTTATCAGAGGAAGACTATAGGGCAAGATGTTAGGTTTATCAGAGGAAGACTATAGAGAAAGATGTTAGGTTTATCAGAGGAAGACTATAGGGCAAGATGTTAGGTTTACAGAGGAAGACTATAGGGAAAGATGTTAGGTTTATCAGAGGAAGACTATAGGGCAAGATATTAGGTTTATCAGAGGAAGACTATAGGGCAAGATGTTAGGTTTACAGAGGAAGACTATAGGGAAAGATGTTAGGTTTATCAGAGGAAGACTATAGGGCAACATGTTAGGTTTACAGAGAAAGACTATAGGGCAAGATGTTAGGTTTATCAGAGGAAGACTATAGGGCAAGATGTTAGGTTTATCAGAGGAAGACTATAGGGCAAGATGTTAGGTTTATCAGAGGAAGACTATAGGGCAAGATGTTAGGTTTATCAGAGGAAGACTATAGGGCAAGATGTTAGGTTTATCAGAGGAAGACTATAGAGAAAGATGTTAGGTTTATCAGAGGAAGACTATAGGGAAAGATGTTAGGTTTATCAGAGGAAGACTATAGGGCAAGATGTTAGGTTTATCAGAGGAACACTATAGGGCAAGATGTTAGGTTTATCAGAGGAAGACTATAGGGCAAGATGTTAGGTTTATCAGAGGAAGACTATAGGGCAAGATGTTAGGTTTATCAGAGGAAGACTATAGAGAAAGATGTTAGGTTTATCAGAGGAAGACTATAGGGAAAGATGTTAGGTTTACAGAGGAAGACTATAGGGAAAGATGTTAGGTTTATCAGAGGAAGACTATAGGGCAACATGTTAGGTTTACAGAGAAAGACTATAGGGCAAGATGTTAGGTTTATCAGAGGAAGACTATAGGGCAAGATGTTAGGTTTATCAGAGGAAGACTATAGGGCAAGATGTTAGGTTTATCAGAGGAAGACTATAGGGCAAGATGTTAGGTTTATCAGAGGAAGACTATAGGGCAAGATGTTAGGTTTATCAGAGGAAGACTATAGAGAAAGATGTTAGGTTTATCAGAGGAAGACTATAGAGAAAGATGTTAGGTTTATCAGAGGAAGACTATAGGGCAAGATGTTAGGTTTACAGAGAAAGACTATAGAGAAAGATGTTAGGTTTATCAGAGGAAGACTATAGGGCAAGATGTTAGGTTTACAGAGGAAGACTATAGAAAAAGATGTTAGGTTTATCAGAGGAAGACTATAGGGCAAGATGTTAGGTTTATCAGAGGAAGACTATAGGGCAAGATGTTAGGTTTATCAGAGGAAGACTATAGAGAAAGATGTTAGGTTTATCAGAGGAAGACTATAGGGCAAGATGTTAGGTTTACAGAGGAAGACTATAGGGAAAGATGTTAGGTTTATCAGAGGAAGACTATAGGGCAAGATGTTAGGTTTATCAGAGGAAGACTATAGGGCAAGATGTTAGGTTTACAGAGGAAGACTATAGGGAAAGATGTTAGGTTTATCAGAGGAAGACTATAGGGCAACATGTTAGGTTTACAGAGAAAGACTATAGGGCAAGATGTTAGGTTTATCAGAGGAAGACTATAGGGCAAGATGTTAGGTTTATCAGAGGAAGACTATAGGGCAAGATGTTAGGTTTATCAGAGGAAGACTATAGGGCAAGATGTTAGGTTTATCAGAGGAAGACTATAGGGCAAGATGTTAGGTTTATCAGAGGAAGACTATAGAGAAAGATGTTAGGTTTATCAGAGGAAGACTATAGAGAAAGATGTTAGGTTTATCAGAGGAAGACTATAGGGCAAGATGTTAGGTTTACAGAGGAAGACTATAGAGAAAGATGTTAGGTTAACAGAGGAAGACTATAGGGCAAGATGTTAGGTTTACAGAGGAAGACTATAGAGAAAGATGTTAGGTTTATCAGAGGAAGACTATAGGGCAAGATGTTACGTTTACAGAGGAAGACTATAGAGAAAGATGTTAGGTTTATCAGAGGAAGACTATAGGGCAAGATGTTAGGTTTACAGAGGAATACTATAGGGCAAGATGTTAGGTTTATCAGAGGAAGACTATAGGGCAAGATGTTAGGTTTATCAGAGGAAGACTATAGGGAAAGATGTTAGGTTTATCAGAGGAAGACTATAGGGCAAGATGTTAGGTTTATCAGAGGAATACTATAGGGCAAGATGTTAGGTTTATCAGAGGAAGACTATAGAGAAAGATGTTAGGTTTATCAGAGGAAGACTATAAAGAAAGATGTTAGGTTTATCAGAGGAAGACTATAGGGCAAGATGTTAGGTTTACAGAGGAAGACTATAGAGAAAGATGTTAGGTTTATCAGAGGAAGACTATAGGGCAAGATGTTAGGTTTACAGAGGAAGACTATAGAGAAAGATGTTAGGTTTATCAGAGGAATACTATAGAGAAAGATGTTAGGTTTATCAGAGGAAGACTATAGGGCAAGATGTTAGGTTTATCAGAGGAAGACTATAGGGCAAGATGTTAGGTTTACAGAGGAAGACTATAGGGAAAGATGTTAGGTTTATCAGAGGAAGACTATAGGGCAACATGTTAGGTTTACAGAGGAAGACTATAGGGCAAGATGTTAGGTTTATCAGAGGAAGACTATAGGGCAAGATGTTAGGTTTATCAGAGGAAGACTATAGGGCAAGATGTTAGGTTTATCAGAGGAAGACTATAGGGCAAGATGTTAGGTTTATCAGAGGAAGACTATAGGGCAAGATGTTAGGTTTATCAGAGGAAGACTATAGAGAAAGATGTTAGGTTTATCAGAGGAAGACTATAGAGAAAGATGTTAGGTTTATCAGAGGAAGACTATAGGGCAAGATGTTAGGTTTACAGAGGAAGACTATAGAGAAAGATGTTAGGTTAACAGAGCAAGACTATAGGGCAAGATGTTAGGTTTACAGAGGAAGACTATAGAGAAAGATGTTAGGTTTATCAGAGGAAGACTATAGGGCAAGATGTTAGGTTTACAGAGGAAGACTATAGAGAAAGATGTTAGGTTTATCAGAGGAAGACTATAGGGCAAGATGTTAGGTTTACAGAGGAATACTATAGGGCAAGATGTTAGGTTTATCAGAGGAAGACTATAGGGCAAGATGTTAGGTTTATCAGAGGAAGACTATAGGGCAAGATGTTAGGTTTATGAGAGGAAGACTATAGGGCAAGATGTTAGGTTTATCAGAGGAATACTATAGGGCAAGATGTTAGGTTTATCAGAGGAAGACTATAGAGAAAGATGTTAGGTTTATCAGAGGAAGACTATAGAGAAAGATGTTAGGTTTATCAGAGGAAGACTATAGGGCAAGATGTTAGGTTTACAGAGGAAGACTATAGAGAAAGATGTTAGGTTTATCAGAGGAAGACTATAGGGCAAGATGTTAGGTTTACAGAGGAAGACTATAGAGAAAGATGTTAGGTTTATCAGAGGAATACTATAGAGAAAGATGGTAGGTTTATCAGAGGAAGACTATAGGGCAAGATGTTAGGTTTATCAGAGGAAGACTATAGGGCAAGATGTTAGGTTTATCAGAGGAAGACTATAGGGCAAGATGTTAGTTTTATCAGAGGAAGACTATAGAGAAAGATGTTAGGTTTATCAGAGGAAGACTATAGAGAAAGATGTTAGGTTTATCAGAGGAAGACTATAGGGCAAGATGTTAGGTTTATCAGAGGAAGACTATAGGGCAAGATGTTAGGTTTATCAGAGGCAGAATATAAAGAAAGATGTTAGGTTTATCAGAGGAAGACTATAGGGCAAGATGTTAGGTTTATCAGAGGAAGACTATAGGGCAAGATGTTAGGTTTATCAGAGGACGACTATAGAGCAAGATGTTAGGTTTATCAGAGGAAGACTATAGGGCAAGATGTTAGGTTTATCAGAGGAAGACTATACAGAAAGATGTTAGGTTTATCAGAGGAAGACTATAGAGAAAGATGTTAGGTTTATCAGAGGAAGACTATAGGGCAAGATGTTAGGTTTATCAGAGGAAGACTATACAGAAAGATGTTAGGTTTATCAGAGGAAGACTATAGAGAAAGATGTTAGGTTTATCAGAGGAAGACTATAGGGCAAGATGTTAGGTTTATCAGAGGAAGACTATAGAGAAAGATGTTAGGTTTATCAGAGGAAGACTATAGAGAAAAATGTTAGGTTTATCAGAGGAAGACTATAGGGCAAGATGTTAGGTTTATCAGAGGAAGACTATAGGGCAAGATGTTAGGTTTATCAGAGGAAGACTATAGAGAAAGATGTTAGGTTTATCAGAGGAAGACTATAGGGCAAGATGTTAGGTTTATCAGAGGAAGACTATAGGCCAAGATGTTAGGTTTATCAGAGGAAGACTATAGGGCAAGATGTTAGGTTTATCAGAGGAAGACTATAGGGCAAGATGTTAGGTTTTTCAGAGGAAGACTATACAGAAAGATGTTAGGTTTATCAGAGGAAGACTATAGAGAAAGATGTTAGGTTTATCAGAAGAAGACTATAGGGCAAGATGTTAGGTTTATCAGAGGAAAACTATAGAGAAAGTTTAGGTTTATCAGAGGAAGACTGTAGAGAAAGATGTTAGGTTTATCAGAGGAAGACTATAGGGCAAGATGTTAGGTTTATCAGAGGAAGACTATAGAGAAAGATGTTAGGTTTATCAGAGGAAGACTATAGAGAAAGATATTAGGTTTATTAGAGGAAGACTATAGAGAAAGATGTTAGGTTTATCAGAGGAAAACTATAGAGAAAGATGTTAGGTTTATCAGAGGAAGACTATAGAGAAAGATGTTAGGTTTATCAGAAGAAGACTATAGAGAAAGATGTTAGGTTTATCAGAGGAAGACTATAGGGCAAGATGTTAGGTTTATCAGAGGAAGACTATAGGGCAAGATGTTAGGTTTATCAGAGGAAGACTATAGAGAAAGATGTTAGGTTTATCAGAGGAAGACTATATGGCAAGATGTTGGGTTTATCAGAGAAATACTATAGGGCAAGATGTTAGGTTTATCAGAGGAAGACTATAGGGCAAGATGTTAGGTTTATCAGAGGAAGACTATAGGGCAAGATGTTAGGTTTATCAGAGGAAGACTATAGAGAAAGATGTTAGGTTTATCAGAGGAAGAATATAGAGAAAGATGTTAGGTTTATCAGAGGAAGACTACAGGGCAAGATGTTAGGTTTATCAGAGGAAGACTATAGGGCAAGATGTTAGGTTTATCAGAGGAAGACTATACAGAAAGATGTTAGGTTTATCAGAGGAAGACTATAGAGAAAGATGTTAGGTTTATCAGAGGAAGACTATAGGGCAAGTAGTTAGGTTTATCAGAGGAAGACTATACAGAAAGATGTTAGGTTTATCAGAGGAAGACTATAGGGCAAGATGTTAGGTTTATCAGAGGAAGACTATAGAGAAAGATGTTAGGTTTATCAGAGGAAGACTATAGGGCAAGATGTTAGGTTTATCAGAGGAAGACTATAGGGCAAGATGTTAGGTTTATCAGAGAAGACTATACAGAAAGATGTTAGGTTTATCAGAGGAAGACTATACAGAAAGATGTTAGGTTTATCAGAGAAAGACTATAGAGAAAGATGTTAGGTTTATCAGAGGAAAACTATAGAGACAGATGTTAGGTTTATCAGAGGAAGACTATAGAGAAAGATGTTAGATTTATCAGAGGAAGACTATAGAGAAAAATGTTAGATTTATCAGAGGAAGACTATAGGGCAAGATGTTAGGTTTATCAGAGGAAGACTATAGGGCAAGATTTTAGGTTTATCAGAGGAAGACTATAGAGAAAGATGTTAGGTTTATCAGAGGAAGACTATAGGGCAAGATGTTAGGCTTATCAGAGGAAGACTATAGGGCAAGATGTTAGGTTTATCAGAGGAAGACTATAGGGCAAGATGTTAGGTTTATCAGAGGAAGACTATAGGGCAAGATGTTAGGTTTTTCAGAGGAAGACTATACAGAAAGATGTTAGGTTTATCAGAGGGAGACTATAGAGAAAGATGTTAGGTTTATCAGAGGAAGACTATAGGGCAAGATGTTAGGTTTATCAGAGGAAGACTATAGAGAAAGATGTTAGGTTTATCAGAGGAAGACTATAGGGCAAGATGTTAGGTTTTTCAGAGGAAGACTATACAGAAAGATGTTAGGTTTATCAGAGGAAGACTATAGAGAAAGATGTTAGGTTTATCAGAGGAAGACTATAGGGCAAGATGTTAGGTTTATCAGCGGAAGACTATAGAGAAAGATGTTAGGTTTATCAGAAGAAGACTATAGAGAAAGATGTTAGGTTTATCAGAGGAAGACTATAGAGAAAGATGTTAGGTTTATCAGAGGAAGACTATAGAGAAAGATGTTAGGTTTATCAGAGGAAAACTATAGAGAAAGATGTTAGGTTTATCAGAGGAAGACTATAGAAAAAGATGTTTGGTTTATCAGAAGAAGACTATAGAGGAAGATGTTAGGTTTATCAGAGGAAGACTATAGGGCAAGATGTTAGGTTTATCAGAGGAAGACTATAGGGCAAGATGTTAGGTTTATCAGAGGAAGACTATAGAGAAAGATGTTAGGTTTATCAGAGGAAGACTATAGAGAAAGATGTTAGGTTTATCAGAGGAAGACTACAGGGCAAGATGTTAGGTTTATCAGAGGAAGACTATACAGAAAGATGTTAGGTTTATCAGAGGAAGACTATAGAGAAAGATGTTAGGTTTATCAGAGGAAGACTATAGAGAAAGATGTTTGGTTTATCAGAAGAAGACTATAGAGGAAGATGTTAGGTTTATCAGAGGAAGACTATAGGGCAAGATGTTAGGTTTATCAGAGAAAGACTATAGGGCAAGATGTTAGGTTTATCAGAGGAAGACTATAGAGAAAGATGTTAGGTTTATCAGAGGAAGACTATAGAGAAAGATGTTAGGTTTATCAGAGGAAGACTATAGGGCAAGATGTTAGGTTTATCAGAGGAAGACTATAGAGAAAGATGTTAGGTTTATCAGAGGAAGACTATAGGGCAAGATGTTAGGTTTATATGAGGAAGACTATACAGAAAGATGTTAAGTTTATCAGAGGAAGACTATACAGAAAGATGTTAGGTTTATCAGAGGAAGACTATAGAGAAAGATGTTAGGTTTATCAGAGGAAGACTATAGAGAAAGATGTTAGGTTTATCAGAGGAAGACTATAGAGAAAGATGTTAGGTTTATCAGAGGAAGACTATAGAGAAAGATGTTAGGTTTATCAGAGGAAGACTATCGAGAAAGATGTTAGGTTTATCAGAGGAAGACTATAGAGAAAGATGTTAGGTTTATCAGAGGAAGACTATAGAGAAAGATGTTAGGTTTATCAGAGGAAGACTATAGAGAAAGATGTTAGGTTTATCAGAGGAAGACTATAGGGCAAGATGTTAGGTTTACAGAGGAAGACTATAGAGAAAGATGTTAGGTTTATCAGAGGAAGACTATAGGGCAAGATGTTAGGTTTACAGAGGAAGACTATAGAGAAAGATGTTAGGTTTATCAGAGGAATACTATAGAGAAAGATGTTAGGTTTATCAGAGGAAGACTATAGGGCAAGATGTTAGGTTTATCAGAGGAAGACTATAGGGCAAGATGTTAGGTTTACAGAGGAAGACTATAGGGAAAGATGTTAGGTTTATCAGAGGAAGACTATAGGGCAACATGTTAGGTTTACAGAGGAAGACTATAGGGCAAGATGTTAGGTTTATCAGAGGAAGACTATAGGGCAAGATGTTAGGTTTATCAGAGGAAGACTATAGGGCAAGATGTTAGGTTTATCAGAGGAAGACTATAGGGCAAGATGTTAGGTTTATCAGAGGAAGACTATAGGGCAAGATGTTAGGTTTATCAGAGGAAGACTATAGAGAAAGATGTTAGGTTTATCAGAGGAAGACTATAGAGAAAGATGTTAGGTTTATCAGAGGAAGACTATAGGGCAAGATGTTAGGTTTACAGAGGAAGACTATAGAGAAAGATGTTAGGTTAACAGAGCAAGACTATAGGGCAAGATGTTAGGTTTACAGAGGAAGACTATAGAGAAAGATGTTAGGTTTATCAGAGGAAGACTATAGGGCAAGATGTTAGGTTTACAGAGGAAGACTATAGAGAAAGATGTTAGGTTTATCAGAGGAAGACTATAGGGCAAGATGTTAGGTTTACAGAGGAATACTATAGGGCAAGATGTTAGGTTTATCAGAGGAAGACTATAGGGCAAGATGTTAGGTTTATCAGAGGAAGACTATAGGGCAAGATGTTAGGTTTATGAGAGGAAGACTATAGGGCAAGATGTTAGGTTTATCAGAGGAATACTATAGGGCAAGATGTTAGGTTTATCAGAGGAAGACTATAGAGAAAGATGTTAGGTTTATCAGAGGAAGACTATAGAGAAAGATGTTAGGTTTATCAGAGGAAGACTATAGGGCAAGATGTTAGGTTTACAGAGGAAGACTATAGAGAAAGATGTTAGGTTTATCAGAGGAAGACTATAGGGCAAGATGTTAGGTTTACAGAGGAAGACTATAGAGAAAGATGTTAGGTTTATCAGAGGAATACTATAGAGAAAGATGGTAGGTTTATCAGAGGAAGACTATAGGGCAAGATGTTAGGTTTATCAGAGGAAGACTATAGGGCAAGATGTTAGGTTTATCAGAGGAAGACTATAGGGCAAGATGTTAGTTTTATCAGAGGAAGACTATAGAGAAAGATGTTAGGTTTATCAGAGGAAGACTATAGAGAAAGATGTTAGGTTTATCAGAGGAAGACTATAGGGCAAGATGTTAGGTTTATCAGAGGAAGACTATAGGGCAAGATGTTAGGTTTATCAGAGGCAGAATATAAAGAAAGATGTTAGGTTTATCAGAGGAAGACTATAGGGCAAGATGTTAGGTTTATCAGAGGAAGACTATAGGGCAAGATGTTAGGTTTATCAGAGGACGACTATAGAGCAAGATGTTAGGTTTATCAGAGGAAGACTATAGGGCAAGATGTTAGGTTTATCAGAGGAAGACTATACAGAAAGATGTTAGGTTTATCAGAGGAAGACTATAGAGAAAGATGTTAGGTTTATCAGAGGAAGACTATAGGGCAAGATGTTAGGTTTATCAGAGGAAGACTATACAGAAAGATGTTAGGTTTATCAGAGGAAGACTATAGAGAAAGATGTTAGGTTTATCAGAGGAAGACTATAGGGCAAGATGTTAGGTTTATCAGAGGAAGACTATAGAGAAAGATGTTAGGTTTATCAGAGGAAGACTATAGAGAAAAATGTTAGGTTTATCAGAGGAAGACTATAGGGCAAGATGTTAGGTTTATCAGAGGAAGACTATAGGGCAAGATGTTAGGTTTATCAGAGGAAGACTATAGAGAAAGATGTTAGGTTTATCAGAGGAAGACTATAGGGCAAGATGTTAGGTTTATCAGAGGAAGACTATAGGCCAAGATGTTAGGTTTATCAGAGGAAGACTATAGGGCAAGATGTTAGGTTTATCAGAGGAAGACTATAGGGCAAGATGTTAGGTTTTTCAGAGGAAGACTATACAGAAAGATGTTAGGTTTATCAGAGGAAGACTATAGAGAAAGATGTTAGGTTTATCAGAAGAAGACTATAGGGCAAGATGTTAGGTTTATCAGAGGAAAACTATAGAGAAAGTTTAGGTTTATCAGAGGAAGACTGTAGAGAAAGATGTTAGGTTTATCAGAGGAAGACTATAGGGCAAGATGTTAGGTTTATCAGAGGAAGACTATAGAGAAAGATGTTAGGTTTATCAGAGGAAGACTATAGAGAAAGATATTAGGTTTATTAGAGGAAGACTATAGAGAAAGATGTTAGGTTTATCAGAGGAAAACTATAGAGAAAGATGTTAGGTTTATCAGAGGAAGACTATAGAGAAAGATGTTAGGTTTATCAGAAGAAGACTATAGAGAAAGATGTTAGGTTTATCAGAGGAAGACTATAGGGCAAGATGTTAGGTTTATCAGAGGAAGACTATAGGGCAAGATGTTAGGTTTATCAGAGGAAGACTATAGAGAAAGATGTTAGGTTTATCAGAGGAAGACTATATGGCAAGATGTTGGGTTTATCAGAGAAATACTATAGGGCAAGATGTTAGGTTTATCAGAGGAAGACTATAGGGCAAGATGTTAGGTTTATCAGAGGAAGACTATAGGGCAAGATGTTAGGTTTATCAGAGGAAGACTATAGAGAAAGATGTTAGGTTTATCAGAGGAAGAATATAGAGAAAGATGTTAGGTTTATCAGAGGAAGACTACAGGGCAAGATGTTAGGTTTATCAGAGGAAGACTATAGGGCAAGATGTTAGGTTTATCAGAGGAAGACTATACAGAAAGATGTTAGGTTTATCAGAGGAAGACTATAGAGAAAGATGTTAGGTTTATCAGAGGAAGACTATAGGGCAAGTAGTTAGGTTTATCAGAGGAAGACTATACAGAAAGATGTTAGGTTTATCAGAGGAAGACTATAGGGCAAGATGTTAGGTTTATCAGAGGAAGACTATAGAGAAAGATGTTAGGTTTATCAGAGGAAGACTATAGGGCAAGATGTTAGGTTTATCAGAGGAAGACTATAGGGCAAGATGTTAGGTTTATCAGAGAAGACTATACAGAAAGATGTTAGGTTTATCAGAGGAAGACTATACAGAAAGATGTTAGGTTTATCAGAGGAAGACTATAGAGAAAGATGTTAGGTTTATCAGAGGAAAACTATAGAGACAGATGTTAGGTTTATCAGAGGAAGACTATAGAGAAAGATGTTAGATTTATCAGAGGAAGACTATAGAGAAAAATGTTAGATTTATCAGAGGAAGACTATAGGGCAAGATGTTAGGTTTATCAGAGGAAGACTATAGGGCAAGATTTTAGGTTTATCAGAGGAAGACTATAGAGAAAGATGTTAGGTTTATCAGAGGAAGACTATAGGGCAAGATGTTAGGCTTATCAGAGGAAGACTATAGGGCAAGATGTTAGGTTTATCAGAGGAAGACTATAGGGCAAGATGTTAGGTTTATCAGAGGAAGACTATAGGGCAAGATGTTAGGTTTTTCAGAGGAAGACTATACAGAAAGATGTTAGGTTTATCAGAGGGAGACTATAGAGAAAGATGTTAGGTTTATCAGAGGAAGACTATAGGGCAAGATGTTAGGTTTATCAGAGGAAGACTATAGAGAAAGATGTTAGGTTTATCAGAGGAAGACTATAGGGCAAGATGTTAGGTTTTTCAGAGGAAGACTATACAGAAAGATGTTAGGTTTATCAGAGGAAGACTATAGAGAAAGATGTTAGGTTTATCAGAGGAAGACTATAGGGCAAGATGTTAGGTTTATCAGAGGAAGACTATAGAGAAAGATGTTAGGTTTATCAGAAGAAGACTATAGAGAAAGATGTTAGGTTTATCAGAGGAAGACTATAGAGAAAGATGTTAGGTTTATCAGAGGAAGACTATAGAGAAAGATGTTAGGTTTATCAGAGGAAAACTATAGAGAAAGATGTTAGGTTTATCAGAGGAAGACTATAGAAAAAGATGTTTGGTTTATCAGAAGAAGACTATAGAGGAAGATGTTAGGTTTATCAGAGGAAGACTATAGGGCAAGATGTTAGGTTTATCAGAGGAAGACTATAGGGCAAGATGTTAGGTTTATCAGAGGAAGACTATAGAGAAAGATGTTAGGTTTATCAGAGGAAGACTATAGAGAAAGATGTTAGGTTTATCAGAGGAAGACTACAGGGCAAGATGTTAGGTTTATCAGAGGAAGACTATACAGAAAGATGTTAGGTTTATCAGAGGAAGACTATAGAGAAAGATGTTAGGTTTATCAGAGGAAGACTATAGAGAAAGATGTTTGGTTTATCAGAAGAAGACTATAGAGGAAGATGTTAGGTTTATCAGAGGAAGACTATAGGGCAAGATGTTAGGTTTATCAGAGAAAGACTATAGGGCAAGATGTTAGGTTTATCAGAGGAAGACTATAGAGAAAGATGTTAGGTTTATCAGAGGAAGACTATAGAGAAAGATGTTAGGTTTATCAGAGGAAGACTATAGGGCAAGATGTTAGGTTTATCAGAGGAAGACTATAGAGAAAGATGTTAGGTTTATCAGAGGAAGACTATAGGGCAAGATGTTAGGTTTATATGAGGAAGACTATACAGAAAGATGTTAAGTTTATCAGAGGAAGACTATACAGAAAGATGTTAGGTTTATCAGAGGAAGACTATAGAGAAAGATGTTAGGTTTATCAGAGGAAGACTATAGAGAAAGATGTTAGGTTTATCAGAGGAAGACTATAGAGAAAGATGTTAGGTTTATCAGAGGAAGACTATAGAGAAAGATGTTAGGTTTATCAGAGGAAGACTATCGAGAAAGATGTTAGGTTTATCAGAGGAAGACTATAGAGAAAGATGTTAGGTTTATCAGAGGAAGACTATAGAGAAAGATGTTAGGTTTATCAGAGGAAGACTATAGAGAAAGATGTTAGGTTTATCAGAGGAAGACTATAGAGAAAGATGTTAGGTTTATCAGAGGAAGACTATAGAGAAAGATGTTAGGTTTATCAGAGGAAGACTATAGAGAAAGATGTTAGGTTTATCAGAGGAAGACTATAGAGAAAGATGTTAGGTTTATCAGAGGAAGACTATAGAGAAAGATGTTAGGTTTATCAGAGGAAGACTATAGAGAAAGATGTTAGGTTTATCAGAGGAAGACTATAGAGAAAGATGTTAGGTTTATCAGAGGAAGACTATAGAGAAAGATGTTAGGTTTATCAGAGGAAGACTATAGAGAAAGATGTTAGGTTTATCAGAGGAAGACTATAGAGAAAGATGTTAGGTTTATCAGAGGAAGACTATAGATAAAGATGTTAGGTTTATCAGAGGAAGACTATAGAGAAAGATGTTAGGTTTATCAGAGGAAGACTATAGAGAAAGATGTTAGGTTTATCAGAGGAAGACTATAGAGAAAGATGTTAGGTTTATCAGAGGAAGACTATAGAGAAAGATGTTAGATTTATCAGAGGAAGACTTTAGAGAAAGATGTTAGGTTTATCAGAGGAAGACTATAGAGAAAGATGTAAGGTTTATCAGAGGAAGACTATTGAGAAAGATGTTAGGTTTATCAGAGGAAGACTATAGAGATAGATGTTAGATTTATCAGAGGAAGACTATAGAGAAAGATGTTAGGTTTATCAGAGGAAGACTATAGAGAAAGATGTTAGGTTTATCAGAGGAAGACTATAGAGAAAGATGTTAGGTTTATCAGAGGGAGACTATAGAGAAAGATGTTAGTTTTATCAGAGGAAGACTATAGAGAAAGATGTTAGGTTTATCAGAGGAAGACTATAGAGAAAGATGTTAGGTTTATCAGAGGAAGATTATAGAGAAAGATGTTAGATTTATCAGAGGAAGACTATAGAGAAAGATGTTAGGTTTATCAGAGGAAGACTATAGGGCAAGATGTTAGGTTTATCAGAGGAAGACTATAGGGAAAGATGTTAGGTTTATCAGAGGAAGACTATAGAGAAAGATGTTAGGTTTATCAGAGGAAAACTATAGGAAGCGAACTGAGGTGGCATGATAATGTTTCTCTAATGAAATACTAAAATGGAGTCAAAGATACACAGGAAATGAACTGACAGCAGCCAGCAACTCATAGCTGGCATTCTTGCATCGAGGGATCATTGACTCACCCATAACTGCCCAAGACTATATTCCGTCTCCAAATGGCGACTCTGAAAACAGACTGCAACCATGCAGCATGGCTAAGAGACCACGGATCGAAGAGGAAATGAAAACCCGTTCCCAGAAATGTAGTGATGAATTCGGGTGTGTCGGACTGAAAGGCCCAGATTTCGCAACCTTGCTGTAAACTACGACGCAATGTCATAAACGTCCTTTCCAGGACTAACGTCGATGAAGAAGAAGAAGAAGAAGAAGAAGAAGAAGAAGAAGAAGCAATGCTAAAATAGACACAAAGCTGTGCACAGAATTAGACTCAAGGAAGAACACCTGATGATCGTTTTGTGTTGAATTATCTTGAATATTTCTGAGCATGCCCAAATGTCAGCTGACTTACCCGTCATAAGGAAGGTGGCTGCTGCTTGCAGGCCTCCTAACTCGTCTATCAACTCTTCCGAGACCGTTTCGTTGATGCGCCCTTTAAACAGCAAGCACAGTCGTTTGACCTGGAAACAGCACGGTAACAAATGCAGTAGTTTATTTTTAACATACTCTAAGTATTAGCAGGAAATATTCGGTGTATGAATCTCAAATTGGTAGAAAATAGTTTTCTCCTTTCAGCTCTTCGTGATATATTGACTTTAACTAAATACCAATAAAAGCTGTCCATCGCAAGCGATGACGACAGCAGCAGTCAGACATGTTGTGCTGCACCTCACCAGTGAGTTAGGAGGTGGCTGGATAGTCCAATTCTGGCAAGGGAAATCCTTCCACATACGAAGCATTTAATGTCAGAATTGGACATGTGAATGTCAGTTGTTTTGTCATTATGCAAAGTGCGTTTTTTCTGTGCTTCGGAGGTCCGGCGCTCCTCAGCAATGGATATGCCTCTGATGGTGATTCTACGCCATGCCCTGCAGTCCTGTGCGAGACATTCCCATGCGTTTGCATCGATGAATAAGCGTGTCAGAGATACTTTGAAGGAGTCTTTGAAACGCTTCTTTTGGCCACTGGCTTGACGACGGCCATCTTTCAGCTCACCATCCATTAGTTCTTTTGGGATGAGGTTCTCTGTAATGTGCACGGCGTGGCTGACCCACCTGATCTGGGTCTTCTGCAACAGTGTGTAGATGCTCGCCATTTTTACCTTCATGAGGATCTCGGTGTCTGGTACCCTATCCTGTGCCTTTATTTTGAACAATCTACGGAGGCACCTTGTATGGAAGTGGTTTATCTTGGTAACATGCCTGCTGTACAAAGTTCACGTCTCACTGGCATACAGAAAGGTGGAGAGCACTACTGCTTGGTATACTTCGAGTTTCGTATCAAGCCTAAGACCTCTCTGATTCCAGACACTGTTGCGCAGCCTCCCAAAGGCAGCACTAGCCTTGAAGAATCTGTTACTGACCTCGCAGTCAATAGTAGTCTCCCTGGAAAGAGTGCTACCAAGGTACGTGAAGCTGTCTACTGATTGGAAGCGCTCGTTCTTGACTCTGATATCTGGGTCGCGTTATGCGTCACTCGGAGCAGGGGGAAACATGACTTCGGTTTTTTTGGTATTAATTATAAAACCGAACATGTCGTAGGCTGCTGAGAACCTGTCCACACATGTCTGCATCTCTTCCAGTGCTGGCAGCGACGGCACAGCCATCCGCAAAAAGCAAATAAATTCGAGATGGTTGTGTCCTTTACCTTGACGTGTGCTTGCATTCGCCTGAGATTGAAAAGTTTTCCACCAGTCCTGTTTATTTTCACTCCGTTTTGGTTACATTCCTGATAGCTAACGTTGGGCATGGCAGCGAACATTATGCTGAAGAGTGTTGGGGCTAGTGCGCAACCCTTCTTGACGCCAGTTGTTGGGGCGAGTACACAGCCCTGATTGACACCATTTGTTGGGGCTAGTACACAGCCCTGCTTGACACCATTTGTTGGGGCTAGTACACAGCCCTGATTGACACCATTTGTTGGGGCTAGTACACAGCCCTGATTGACATCATTTGTTGGGGCTAGTACACAGCCCTGCTTGACACCATTGGTCACAGGAAAGGAATTTGACGTTTCCCCATCACTCACCCATCACTCAGCACATGAACATTCATACTTTCGTGGAATTGTTTGACGATCTTGGTGAATCTGCTTGGACACCCAAATGTCCCCATATCATTCCAAAGTCCATCTCTGTTGACGGTATCGAAAGCATTGGTCCGGTCCACAAAAGTCATGTACAGCCCCCGAAAGTCATGTACAACCCACAAAAGTCATATACAGCCCACGAAAGTCATGTACAGCCCACGAAAGTCATGTACAGCCCAAGTTGCTGCTCTTGACATTTCTCCTAAAGTTGCCGAGCCGCGAATATTCACAGTTCCACGACTCGATCTGAAGCCACATTGACTCTCTGGAAGAAGACCATGTTCTAGGTGAACGATCAATCGGTTGAGGAGAACTCGTGCCAGTATCTTATCAGCAGTCGATAGGAGGGAGAATCCTCGGTGGTTACCACAGGATTGACGGTTTCCCCTTTCGCTTGAATAAGTGGACGATGGTAGCATCCTTCAGTTCTTGCGGGGCAGTCTCAGTGGTCCACATTGTGTTGTGGGACAGTCTCAGTGGTCCATATTGTGTTGTGGGACAGTCTCAGTGGTCCATATTGTGTTGTGGGCCAGTCTCAGTGGTCCATATTGTGTTGTGGGACAGTCTCAGTGGCCCATATTGTGTTGTGGGACAGTCTCAGTGGTCCATATTGTGTTTTACAACTCAGTTAGCAATTGTCTTAGACCATAACTATCTGCTTTGTAGATCTCAGCCGGTATTAGGTCCGTACCTGCAGCCTTTCTATTTGATAGCTGGTTTATTGCAGCTCTGACGCATCAACTAAATACACACAATGAATAATGTCAAGTGTAATATGTCCCATTCTTTAACTAGAAGAATTAAAAAATATATTTCAACTACATCAACCCAATCCATTCTTTAGCTGGAAGTATGTTTTATCTGTTTTAACTACATCAAGCCATTCCATTCTTTAGCTGGAAGTATGTTTTATCCTTTTAGCTAAATCAATCCAATCCATTCTTTAGCTGGAAGTATGTTTTATCTGTTTTAACTACATCAACCCAATCCATTCTTTAGCTGGAAGTATGTTTTATCTGTTTTAACTACATCAAGTCATTCCATTCTTTAGCTGGAAGTATGTTTTATCCTTTTAGCTAAATCAATCCAATCCATTCTTTAGCTGGAAGTATGTTCTATCTATTTCAACTACATCAAGCCATTCCATTCTTTAGCTGGAAGTATGTTCCATCTATTTTAACTAAATCAATCCAATCTATTCCTTAACTGGAAAAGTTTTACCTAGATGTTAATCAATCAGAAGTAGAGAATCAAGAAGAAGAAGTAGAGGAAGATGAAGAGCATAAAGGAGAAGAGCCATACAGTCCTGAAGGACTGGCAGTGTGTCCTAAAGATTAATTTCACGTTCCCTTTCAAGTGGAAAATAGTGACATTAAATAAACGGGTTCAGAAATGCCTGCCGATCTTGAAAATAATAATCAACTATGACACATAAATAAATGAAAATATATCCCATTCACATTATCAAATTATCCACGGCGTCAGTTCAGCGGATGCTAGGAAACCAACAATATTATGCATGCGACCCGATATTTTTATGATAAATCCTTCACTACACACCCCATTTCATGCATGACCGTGCCATTCCGTACTTGACAAAAATAGCACAACACTTTTTGCCAGCAAAGACGTTTGCAGATGGCCGAACTTTGGTCTCATGATGTCTTCCCTATTAAGGACGTGTCAAGGATGCGGATAGTGAAGGCATCCCTCTCTCTTTCCCTCCATGTCTGTTTGTCTCTCTTGTTCTCTCTCTTGTTCACACACCCTCTCTGTTGCTTCCTTTTTCGTTATTTCTTAAGTGGGTACAATGAGTGCGTGACTTTAATATTCAGGTGTCGTATTTTTCTCTGAGTCGACGAGGTGGTGTTCACAACTTCCTTGACTGTTATCAGGTCTCAAAGCACACACCTGTTCGTTCATTTACACTGTTCAAAGTTATATTGTACGAGGACTCTCTCAAACGCTAGTCACTGTTGGATTTATCGATGAACAGATAGATATATAGACAGGCAAGACATTTAATATATATATATATATATATATATATATATATATATATATATGACATATATGCAGATAGATAAATACGATAGGTATGTAGATAAAGACTAAGACAGATAGATTGATATATATAAATGTTTCTCTGGCAATGATGGCGCCATAACTGGCTGCGAGTCTACATTTCTCTACTGTTTTGGATCATTATGGATGCCGCCAGACCACGGATTTATCTGGAATTCACACTAGTCGACGACTTACACTTGTGTTCACGGAAACGTGGTGTTGTTTACCGTCTAGACTTGTTATTTCGTTCTTTTTTTGTGATTTCTTCCATCCGTTTATCCTGATCTGGAGACCGGCTGAATGGCACTACGCTTATACCTGTGTCGTATTTCACGGGTTAGTTCAGCGGACACAGCAAGAGATACGACTGTCCACACGGCTGAACAAAGAGAGTGGTCTTCATCACTTGTGATGGAAAACTATTATATATATATATATATATATATATATATATATATAAATATATATATATAAATTATACGTTGGTAGTGACCTTGATAAAATGACATGACAGACGTGACCTTCACATATACTCTCGGACAGAAGTTACATAATTTTGTTTGCGTGTTGCGCACGTTGCATCGTCGGAGTTGAAAATATCCTTGATTGAACAAAGTATACATGTCAAATTCTGTGTTTTGCTTGAGAAGTCAGTCTTAGAGACACAAACATTGCTTTATAAAGCATATGGTCATACCGCAATGAGGAAATCGCAAGTATTTTAGTGGCAAAAGCGTTTCAGCGAAGGTCGTGCTAGTGTCGATATGATGGAATTAGTGGACGACCGTCAACCTCGATCAACAATGAAAACATTGCGCGTGTTCGGAACGTTGTGTGGGCTGACAGAAGACTTAGTGTCGAGAAAATAGCCTCAGAAGTTGGAACATCAGTTTGAAGTTGCTACATTATTCCCCACAAAGAACTACACATGCATCGTGTTTGTCAAAACATGGTTCCCAGGAATGATGCGGACGTTATCACCAATGAGACAAGCCAGCTGAGAGAGGTGTCAAAGATGGGTTCCATGAATGTTTCCAGCATCTGCAAACACGTTGGTAAAAGTGTGTAGTTGCCGAAAGTAACTACTTTGAAGGAAATGTAGTGTAAGTAATTCTATTGTAACTTATTTCTATACAATCCACTAATTACGGGAACTTTTTGAAGCTAACTAGTATATATATATATATATATATATATATATATATATATATATATATATATATATATATATATATATATATATATATAAATATATATATAATAGTTGTCCATCACAAGTGATGAAAACCACTCTCTTTGTTCAGCCGTGTGGACAGTCGTATCTCTTGCTGTGGCTGCTGAAATTGGTGACTTGCGCCGTGATTTGGATTAAAGTGAGGAAGAAACTGCGCCTTTTGTCAACCTCACTCACAGAGCCTATGCTACCTTTTGCCAGTGGCAAGACATTCATCGAGACGACTGGAAATAGCATAGGATGCAGATTTTGTCTCAGGGTTACCACCGAAGCCTTTCCGTAAACATGTAACCCGCAGGGTAGAAAGGTTGGAAGGCATCTAACGCAGTTTGTCGTGCCTTTTCAATAACCACAAGAGGTCGTATGGACAACACTCAGCGTGTGAGTGAGTCTGGCATCTCTCCCCAGCTGTATTCAGCTCATCATAGTAGCATCTAAAATTCCCACACGCCAAATTCGTGATGGTGAACCGGCAGAACTAACCCGTGAAATATGACACAGGTATAAGCGTAGTTCCATTCAGCCGCGTCCAGACCAGGATAAACGGATGGAAGAAATCACAAAAAAAAGAACGAAATAACAAGTCCCGACGGAAAACAACACCACGTTTCCGTGAACACAAGTGTAAGTCGTCGACTAGTGTGAATTGGAGGCAAATCCGTGGTCTGGCGGCATCCATAATGATCCAAAACAGTAGAGAAATGTAGACTCGCAGCCAGTTACGGCGCCATCTTTGCCAGATTTATATATATATATATATATATATATATATATATATATATATATATATATATATATATATATACACACATACATTCGTAGATATAAATATATATATTTATGTATTTATAGGTGTGTATATGTGTGTGTGTGCGCGTGTGTATGTGTGTGCTTGAGGATAGTGCACACTTGGAATGATTACTCACATCTCTATAACGACGATCCCCATTTGTAGCCAATTGAAGTTTAGAGCTCGCCATTTTGAAGCCGTTTGAAACTCCGATCTATCGCTAACTAGCAGGAAGTACACTTTCAACTTCTCATAACGAACAACTAGACACATGAATGTACCAGTGTGTCACTGTGCACACGTCTCTCAAGGTCTAGTCAGGAAGTGCTGAGTTTTGGAATATTAGACCACCTGGATTGAATACCTCTCCACTCCTTATTTCTGACGACACCACAATCCATACATTCACATACCGACAGACTATTACCAACTTGCCTGTACTTCAGGTGTTGGCTATACAGCGATTCAACAATCAACATCAAATATGGAGGTATCAATGTTATCTCTGTAAACAGCATGCTGAAGATTAGGACACGCCAAACAAAATCAGTTGACTGATATGAAACAGCGATTGTTCTTCAAAAACAAACAAACAATAAATTACAGAGAAGAAGAAGCAAGAATGAAGACAAACAAGGAAAAATTGCTGGAAGTTTAGACCAGATACCGCCGCCGAAGACGGATGTGTCGGACCGAAAGGTGCAAATATCGCAGCCAAGCTGTAAACTAGCGACACAACGCATTCCGTTCTCCAGACTACATCCTGCTACTTGCGAAGACCTGTACAGGGCTTGGTAGCGGGAGATTGAGAACGAACGCAGAAGAAGAAGAAGAAGAAGAAGAAGAAGTCCAGATACCAGGGGCGTATTTCGTATGTCGACAGCAATGGGAAGTGTACGGGAAACCACAGGAGAATCTAGAAGTTTGTAACAGATTCTGGTCACAGCAATTAATTTAAAATATGTAACGTATACTCTTTCTCTTTAACCAGTTATTCTTCCCACACAATAACATAGAAAACGCTAAGACTTCTTCTTTCCGTATAAATAAAACTCAAGGTAATTCATTTATTGCATAGTGTAGTAATTTACAACATTGTCAACTACTCTAGCTATGACAAATCTTGCTAAGTAGAGATTTGTTAGCAACTAGCTGATGGAATTGGTTCCCAGGTTCTGTCTTCTATCTTCTTCTATTATCTAACAATTTTAACTAGAATTAAACTATCTAATCTCTTGAGTCTTGTGATTATTCGTCGTTGGCACTGAAGGATTCTCAACCATTTGTAGACGAGCTCCCTGGTGGCCGTGGCATAGCCGTTTCTAAGAGAATGTGCCCCCTGAAGTTTCAGGTTACAACCTACAGACTCTGACCTCGTTCTTCATTTCTCTCACTGCTGAGTTTACCAACTCAGCTGGTTCCAGGATCATGACTTAACCTCTGAAGCCTACAACACGATTGCCGACAATTTTCTCACTCTAAGCGATCAGTTTTCTTTCTTCGTCGCTGGTGGGTCAGTTTCACCTTCCCTTTCATTTAGGCAATAATGTGCAGTGCCTGCGGAATTCACAGTGCGTAAACCTTCTGGCCAGCTCTGCTCTTATTCCCTTTTGCTCTAGATTTGATCTCGTTCATATGTTTCCTAAATCCCGCTTCCCATTCCAATATGGCCGCCTGTCGCAAAGTATATTTGTCGTACTCCTGTTGACCAGCTAGTAGCTCGTCTCACCGGTTGGGCGATCCTGTCTGTCAGTACCGCAATTTTACCCTTCCTGGAGCCACTACCAACATGCCTGGCTATCTTGTTTTCTTTTAAATCTCACTGTGATAGCTTGTCACCAAATAGTACGTAGCTCGCTGCCGAAGACGGATGTGTCGGACTGAAAGGTGCAAATATCGCAGTCAAGTTGTAAACTAGCGACACGACGCATTCCGTTCTCTGGAGTACATCCTGATACTTCCAAAGCCCTTTTCAGGACTTGGTAGCGGGAGATTGTGAACGAAAGCAGAAGAAGAAGAAGAAGAAGAAGAAGAAGAAGAAGAAGAAGAAGAAGAAGTGCGCAGCTCAAATCCCCTACCCATCTTTGTATAATGATAAGACCTAACGGAATGGGAGCCAGTTAATTATTGATACGGATCTAACCAATAACCGTAAGAACTTTTTCCAGATTTAACATGTAATGGTCACGTGTTAAGCTGACGACCTAAGCTTGGACAATAATTTCCCGATAACAGCGAAAGTAGAATCTTACTCTCTAGCTTTCCCACGATACAATTCTCTGAGGATGAAAATTCTCCGCTGGCTTTGTTAGAATTGACAGATATTCTGAACTCTGCCTGATCACCTCACACCTGATCTAAACATTGTCTCAGTCATCGTTAGTCTTCTAATCATTCATGACATGTTCACATATACCTGCACAAACATTATCATTTGTCGACGTTTCACACAGACCAGACAGCAACACTATCACACGCTCTCTGGTTAAAATTCCAGAATATCTTCAAGGCAGCTGCGACAGAATCATGCAGTGAAGTCGGTGTCATGAAGGGCATAAATAAGACAAACTGATAAACAGAAGAAGTAATAATAATAAAAAAAGAAAAAGGGCGCGAAAACAATACTTGAAAGCCAAAAACATAGCAGATAAAACTGACAAATAAAAATAATATATGCAGAACAGAAGCCAAGAAAACAATTCTAACAGGAAAACAGAAATCCCGGGAGGACTTTAGAGAAAAACTGGAAAGGAATGCATGAGAAAACCAGAACCTTTTCTACAGTACCCTAACAATCACGAGGAACGAAAAACAGTGTCCACTGAAATTTAAAAGGCAAATACAGTGAGTTGCTTACCACTCTGATGGAGATAATGGATAGGTGGAAATGCTATCTTCCAGAGCTCCTCCAAGCACAGGAAGACCAAGGAAAGCCAAATCTAGAAGTTCTCTTATTATAATTCGACAGGCTTTATAACAGAAAAAGAATCAATGAAGGGGAACAAGCACAATGCAGGAGTTGGAGACAACATCGGAGAAAATAAATTGGAAAATAGTAAATAGAAGAGCACCTGGACATGATGGTTTCACACAAGAAATGGTAAAGTACATGGGAACTGCTGGGTAAACTGTTACCCCTGAAGGTTCTCTAGGCAGCATAGTATCAAAATGTTATACCACAAGACTAGGAGATTATTTTACCACTTTTTAAAAAGGGTGACAACCGACAGTGCGAAAAACATAGAGGCGTATCCCTCCTTAGTGTCCTGGTAAAGCCTACTCTAGGATACTTGAGTAGAGACTAAGATATCCGACTGAGTCGCAGATGGAAGACGTCCAAAGCGGTTTTGTTGCAAACACAAATACTCAATACCTTATCTTCACACTCCGGCAACACGAGGGAGAAAGCTGTTGAGTATGATGATGAATGTACCTCCGTTTCTATGACATGGGAAAACTAATTTCTGTTAGATTCGGAAGAAACCAACCGTCAATGGAGTTGAAGACCTCCAGTGGCGTAAGACATGACGACAATATATCAGTTTACTCCTTCATACTACTCATAGATGATGTCATCATAGCTTGAAAGGAGAGGACCAACAAGTACTCAATGGGTTACTGGAAGATAAGGCTAGACTATGTATCGATGCTGGCACTTGGCGATGATGTGGCCCTGATTGCCAAATCCCGGAAACATCGCCAGACAATCCTTCAATTCGAAAAGAGGTTCAAAAACACAAACCATGGTGGACTCAAAGGAAAAAAGAAACACCACATTGTCATTGGTGAACATCATTTGGGACAGGTGAAGCATTTCAAATACCCTGAGATGTATGAAAGATGGGTTCGCTATATGAAGGGCAACAACTGGTAAGCTTGTTCATGTCTTGAATATAGTATGTGTCACGCAAAAGAGAAATAAGTCAGAAAACTAACATGGAAATATACAACTCCACCTATATACCAGTTGTGACTTAAAGATGTGTGTCATGGACAATGTAAACAACTAAAAAAAGTCAACTCCACGGGGCAGAAATGATATAGCTTGTGAAAATTATTCAAGTAACAAGAAGAGACAAGGTCCGCGACCAGATAAAACGACATAATCTCGAAGTCCAGCTCTTCCAGACTCGACTGGAGTAATCCTAACTTCGGTGGTCTGGCCATGTCTGCAGAATGCGAGAAGATCGCGGCAGTCATTTGAATAAAAGAGTCAATGATGGAATCCCAGAGGACAATCAAAAGACAGTCTACAGGAGACCGTTGGCTAGACTGGAATCAGATCACAAGGTAGACAGCGGATGCAAGTCTAAAAGAACAAGTAAGTAAGTTTGTGGTGAATTCAGAATACGTACAGTAAAAGCTGTGTATTGTTAAGAAGACGGTAAAGTTATTCCATAAGTTGCGACTCGGATTACTTGATGACACTAGGCCACTGCTTTTACCTAATTTGTAGATGGAGTATGACAGCTCACTTCATCGATTTCTTTCCTATAACGCGAAGCCAAGAACCAATTAGCAGCTAAATAGATTAGATAGTATCGAGAATGAAAATTGAACCCGGCAACATTTTCATGAAAAGTCAACACTGAAACCACTCGGTTACTCGCATGCTCATTGTGGAGATAAAGGCTGCTATTTCAGCTCTGTACGTCAAATGAGAGAGAGATGAAGAGGACGGATGGCTCATACCAAAAATACTCTCTCTCTCTACTGTCTGTCTCTCTCTTTGCGCCATTTTTGTATGGCTATACAAATGCAAGATTAGGGACATCAGATGGCAGTTCAGCATGCGCACTTTTATATCCTCGTTCTATTTTCTTCTAATTCTCTCAGAATAACTTATCGTGTTTAGTCAAGGCATTTGATTACCTTGAATTGTTCAATCTTGACTTTAATAGAAGAATATTGATGCAGTTTGCTGTTGTCAAATAGCTGTCAATATATGCTGACCTGTCTATCGTGTACCTCGCAAATTGAACTGATAGTATGTGCATGGTATATCAATTTATTGATAGCACATAGGCAATAACTCTGATAAGATGCCATACATACCGTGTATTCATTTGTAATGAACAAATACAAAATTATAACACATTTTGTTTAAGAAGGAGAGAAAGAAAGAAAAGGAAATAATCAGATGTACACGCCAATCAATTAAACAATACATTTGCCATCGTCAAGTGTTATGCCAAACAATTTTGACGATCAACTCTTTCCAAAACGATCAACCCTTTAAGGACATCAGATGTTATATTTTTCAATCACTATCTCAATCAAATTTGACAACAGAGATAACACATAAACACATTAATGTTTGAATAGCTAAGTGTTCGCTCTGATAATTTTTTATTATAATTATTTGACGATATATTTCTAGAGCTTTCTGTCACATGACCAGACCGGTAGTCCTTATCGTTTCTTGTATTATATTAAGAGAAAGACAAAAGCTCGAACTTGCTAGGGGAGGGTTGTGAGTGTCCTTTGCCAGGAAAGGAACGTCGGACATTGATGATAATGTTGAGACACTATCAGCTGGTACAGAAACTGAAACATGTCACTATGTCCACTAAATAGACGTTGATAAACGGATTGATCATCACCACGTTTAGTTATCGTTATCAAACTTGGGTCCCATTAAACAGACACAGATTGTGATCTGTGAGATGAGCCATATACGAAATGCAGAAGGAAAGACAATTAATGACAACATTCCTAACAGTACACTGAGAGATATATGGTAGGGACTACATCGGTTAACTGACGCACATAAAATAAAGTGTTTTGATAATCTGATAAGAATGCATTATGATCATTGTGCAGAGAAATCATACTACATGGGGGTTTCTAGACTCCTAGCAAGAGGTCGACCGCGACGACGAAGGATAGAGGGATGGATCAAAAGTTCAACATGTCGACAGCACGAGCCTCCAACCTACCGCGCCGCCAGGCAAGAGCAGTAAGACAACAGGAAGAATAAGACAGCAGACCAAGATTGCATTTCATCTTCACATTGGGGAACCCTGTGTGTAACCCAGGTTATGTGGCATTCCTATATTGTAGATGTGTTCCAACCTTTCATTTCGTGACCGCCACTATGACACTGTGAAGAAATCCAGCCAATAAACGGAGACCAATATTATCAACTGATTGTACAACATTAAAGCAAAACAAAAACATAACAAGCTACTGCTCCAGATGGACAACTATAAATATCTTGAGTCCGACCAGATCTTGTTTGCATGAATGTAGAGCAACATTGACACGGTACTTAATATGACAGGATACTATCAACCGTTACTCTCAGATATTTCAAACTGTTCAGTCTTTCAACAATACATCCCTCGATGGAGATAAGCCATTACTATGGAATTGTTCAAAGGACATATGCCTCATAAACCTTGATGGCATTGATCTATGAAAGGGTTAGTGGACCTGCAGCTTTGCAAGCCATTTCATGTGGTCTCTGAATGAGTCCACATTTTGCCGAAGAAATCCTTTTATTTACATTGCCATGTTTTCGTTCATCGTTTATTTATTTTAATTTTAATATTCAAATAAACATACTTAAAATCCCAAAGAGTAAAAAAAGATTAAATGAAAAAAATCCTTCTCGACTGTCTGTTGAAAATAAATGTCATATGGGGTATTTTGACACCTATATTAATGAATAAGTTTAAACGGAACCCTAGAATGTACCTTAAACTCCTCACTTGACTGTTGACACTAACGCATGTTAGATTTTTACTAAATAATGAAGATTTTGATGTGAATCTAATTGAAGTTTTTTGATTAAGGTTTTAATAGGATTACAGCTAGCTAACTTATTGCGGCTTTTCAAAAAAAAAAAAAAAAGTTCCCCACTCCTGATCTAGCAGCTAGACTAGATTTAGGAGCTATATTCCCGACCTCTGATGTAGGAGCTAGATTCCCCACTCCTGATGTAGGAGCTAGATTCCCCACTCCTGATCTAGGAGCTAGATTCCCCACTCCTGATGTAGGAGCTAGATTCCCGACCTCTGATGTAGGAGCTAAATTTCTCACCCCTGACCTAGGAGCTAGATTCCCCACTCCTGATCTAAGAGCTGGATTCCCCACCCCTGATCTAAGAGCTAGATTCCCCACCCCTGATCTAAGAGCTAGGTTCCCCACTCCTGATCTAGGAGCTAGATTCCCCACTCCTGATCTAGGAGCTAGATTCCCCACTCCTGATCTAAGAGCTAGATTCCCTGGAAGGTTTTGGAGACAATCTCGTCGTGCGTGACAAATCAATTTATTTCTCTGTCTGTCTGTCTATATATGTCTATTTAGGAATTGTTCCAACTTTCTTTCGGATGTCTTCATTTCTCATTGTTACATCTAGTGCCAATGATCTTTTTTTTCCACGCATCTTTTTCCCACAAGTGATAATTCTTCCATGTTCGAACTGTTGGTAAATTATTCTCTATCACTTGAGCTGTTTATTTTGTCTCATTCTGGATTGCTTCGATGCCATCAAAACGCAATCTTTTAAGATCGTCATCTGTCCATGTATATATCAGGGCATGTCGTTCGTTGCAGTATCAAGGAAAATTGATATCAAATGATGTAGCTATTTACTGTTGATTTGTTGTACTAATTATCTGCTTTGCATAAACCTCAAATTTGGTGGTGGTGATGTGTAGGTAAACGGGACCAAGATTATAAAAATGCAGGAATTCAAGAATTTGGATTATGTTTACACACAGAATGGGGGACTGGACATTGTATACCAGCTGTCACCATTATTGAAACACCCTAACATAAACTGCTCATCAACAGAATATTCTTACAACCGTTGTGTTACCAGTGCAACACGTGAACTGTAGCAATATCTCTAGAGAGAAAGATCACGATATATGAGATGAGATAAATCCGGAAAACCATCAACGTAACTAGCAGATACAGAATACAAAACATCGCTGAAGCAAGACCCTGAACTCAATATTTGGGTGAGGTTAGAATCAAATGAGAATGCAATTTCACCAACTTTCCCGTAGGCCTGTAACTCGATCCCGAGTTTTCCCGATGTGGTAGGGCGAGAACTAGGCACTCGTGAATAAGACAAGACAAGACTATAGATAATAGATAACATAAGACAAGTTAAGACAAGACAAGATAATACAAGACTCGATAAGACAGACACGACAATATAAGGCACGATATGACAAGACAAGATTCGATGAGACAGACACGACACGAAACGACTAGACTAGAGTAGACTAGACTAAACTAGACAAGGCAAGACAAGATGGGATGACGTATGATGCACTTGAGATACTCCCATTTCGGCCATGCAAAATGCAAATTTGCAGAGGATGACAGATTTTGGAGTGACTAACGGAGAACGTATCTTCTGTCTGGAATGATCCGAAGGACACGAAAAGAACACCTCACTGGAACTCTGAGTATACGCTTGGCTGGCTTTTGGACAGAAAACGGAGGATTTACAGGAATGTCCCCTGTGTGATGAAGTTGGTTCCTAAAATTTAAAAAATAAATTAAGACAAGACAAGATACGACAAGACAAAACTAGACTAGACTATAATAGAGTAGACTAGTCTAGACAAGACTAGACTAGACAAAGCAAGACAAGATGTTTAGATCGAATTCTCTATCTATCTATCGTTTGTCCAACCCTGCATCACGTTATCTATTGCTTTTCTTTGATTGATCAGACTTTCTCTTGTTCTTCTCCTGGCCCAATGAACCTGATCTCCCAAGCGTATAGTCATATTCAAGATGGAGTGTTTACTAGATTGGATGAGCCAGATGTCGTAACCTCCAATAGTCATTTTGGACATGCCGCCTAGTCAGGCCAAAAAATCGATGAAAGACAGTATGTTGGTACATCTTTCGTGCATCGATCTGGCTTTGACGTGCCTCGGGGATAATATGTTGACGCACTCGGATAGTGTATGTATCAAGGTCACAGGTCAAAAAGTTGAAGTGAAGCGGACTGGGTGAGATGGGAGGACGTAGGCAATGTGAGAAAGTCAGATAGAATAGAATAATGTATGTAATGTGAAGAGTAGGTTAGAATGTGATAATGCATGTAATGTGAAGCAGGCTGGAAATGATGGAGTGATTCATTAAATATGTAGTAGTCTCTATGAGATCAAGTGGTGTCTGTAATGTGAAGAATTATTGGAAGGGATATTTATGTGAGATAATTGTAATACAATTACATGATTTCTGTAATGTGTGACAGACTGGGTGAGATTGGATGATGTATGTGAGGTAAGACTGAGTGAGTGACATTAGATGATGTATGTGAGGTTGAGACTGAGTGGGTGACATTGGATGATGTATGTGAGGTAAGACTGAATGGGTGACATTGGATGATGTATGTGAGGTAAGATTGAGTGGGTAACATTGGATGATGCATGTGAGGTGAATCATAGTCGATGAGATTGGATGAAATATCGGAGGTGAGACAGAGTGGATAAGATTGGATGATGTATGGGAGGTGAGACAGAGTGGATAAGATTGGATGATGTATGGGAGGTGAGACAGAGTGGATAAGATTGGATGATGTATGGGAGGTGAGACAGAGTGGATAAGATTGGATGATGTATGGGAGGTGAGACAGAGTGGATACGATTGGACTGTGTTTTCACACAGGATAGAGGTCTTGACAGAGAAATTGAGATCTGGTGCCAAATCGCAAATGCAATTGTATACCAGCTGTCACCATTATTGAAACACCCTAATATAAACTTGTCATCAACAGTATATTCTTACAAACATTCTGTTACCAGTATCAAACGTGAATTGTAGCAATATCTCTAGAGAGGAAGATCACGATATGTGAGATTAGATGCATCAGGAAAACAATCAACGTAACTAGGAGACACAGAATGCAAAACATCGCTGAAGGATGACCCTGCGTTAAATTTATTGGCGAGTATAGAATCGTGCGGATGTTGTATGTGATGTGTGGTAGTCTGGATATAATGGGATAATTGATGTGTGGTAGTCTGGATAGGATGGAGTGATGTATGTGATGTGAGGTAATCTGGATAGGATGGAGTGATGTATGGGATGTGAGGTAATCTGGATAGGATGGAGTGATGTATGTGATGTGAGGTAGTCTGGATAGGATAGAATAATTGATGTGTGGTAGTCTAGATAGGATGGAGTGATGAATGTGATGTGAGGTAATCTTGATAGGATGGGATGATGTATGTGATGTGGGGTAGTCTGGATAGGATGGAATGATGTATGAGATGTGGGATAGTCTGGATAGGATGGAATGATGTATGTGATGTGAGGTAGTCTGGATAGGATGGGATGATGTATGTGATGTGTGGTAGTCTGGATAGGACGGAATGATGTATGGGATGTGTGGTTGTCTGGATAGGATGGGATGATGTATGTGATGTGGGGGGTAGCCTAGATAAGATGAGATTATGTATGTGATTTGAAGTAGTTTGGATAAGATGTATGGTATGTAGAAAGCACACTGGATAAGATGTATGGTATGTTGGATAAGATGGTGTGATGTCTCGTGTGTGAAGTGGATTGGATAGTATGGAATGATGTCTGCCGAAGACGGATGTGTCGGACCGAAAGGTGAAAATATCGCAATGAAGCTGTAAACTATCGACACAACGCATTTCGTTCAACGGACTACATCCTGCCCCTTTCAAAGCCCTGTTGAAGGCTTAATAGCGGGAGATTGAAAACGAACGAAGATGTAGAAGAAGAAGAAGTAGGAATTATGTATTGGACGTATGGTAGTCTGGATAGGATAGAATGATGTATTGGATGTCAAACAGGCGGAATAGAAATCAGGAAAGTGTTGCATGCGACACAGTCTGGAGATAAAATGGAGTGATGTAGTTTGTATGAAACATATTTGATATGACTATGTGTTGTATATGACTCGAGGCAAGCTGGATACAATTGATATAGTAATGTATTTGATATGAAATAGATTGGATAGAATACAGTGATGTATTTGATGTCAAATAGATTTGATATAATGAAGTAATGTACTTGATGCGAGACAGCCTGATTAAAATAGAGTGACATATTTTGGATGCGTGACTGCCTGACAGAACAGACTGATATATCTGATGTCAGGCATGTTGGATAACATTCGTAAAATATATTACATAAAATCAGCCATTGTCGATCTGTGAACGTTTGCGCCAATTGCTCAATTCCAAGCTCTTCATCTGTGTTGCCTCTCTCACATTTCGACGAGATGACCGCTGTTTTCGTCACATGCGTGACGTAATTTTTGCCATATGTGGGCTAACCGTGTCATTCCTAATTACACCGAACCAAGCAAAGCATTATTGTTTCCCGTTTGAATAATTGTTTGTTACTGGAGTAGGGCAGTAGGAAACTCAGACAACATGTTTTACTGTCTGAGTGCGTCAATATGCGTACGAATGTGTAGTTGTAGATGTCAAATAGAAATTGAGAGAATATATACCACATAAATGAAACGCACATAGACATACCACACAAAAATACACCCACCCACACTAAAAAACACATATATACACTAAAGCACAGGGACACACCATACACAGAGCCATACATACACAAACACATGCACCGAGACACACGACACACAAACAGAGACACACATAAACACGCACACACTAACACACAAACATATACACAAACTGAAACGCACATACACACACTAGCACACAGACATACCATACACACAGACACAAACATACACAGTCACACACATACACAGACTAACGCAAAGACACAGTAGCACACTGACACTCAGACACACTAACACTCAGACATTCACACACACACACACACACATACACACACTAACACACAGACACACTAACATACAGACACACACATACACACAAACACATACCACATACAAAGACACACACTAACACACATACACACTAACACACAGGCGCACTAACAAAGATAAGTATCACACACACAGACACACACTAACACACATACGTACCACACACACACAGACACACACTAACAGACAGATACACACTGATACACAGACAAATATTAACACATAGACACACTCTAACACACATACATTTCACACACACACACACACACGCCAATTAGCACAGACCCACACTAACACACAGACATACCACATATACATTCACGCCACAAACACAGACAAACACTAACACGCATACACACACAAAACACAGAGATACACACTAGCACACAGACACACACTAACACACACAACAGACAGACACACACACACTAATACACTGACACACACTAACACACACACATATATAAAGACACACACATGAGATAAAAGCTATGTGTCTATGCCTTCCTTTATTCCTCTCTTCTATCTCACACCTATTTCGAGGCTGTGTGTACGTGTTTTGGAGATTATTCAGTAAAGAAGACACAGGTCAAGAGAATCAGTAACAGAAAGGAACTGACGAGGTTGTTAAATAATTTGATTACGTTTTTCTCAGTACGAGTTTCATTCTTTGCCGCATTGCCTTCCCCATTTGTAAGTTATGTGCTATTTAACAGATAAGTAAACGTGTGCGTCTCGTAGGGATTGAGACATTGACATGTTTGATTTAGTAGTATTTGATGTCATTAATGACTGCCTTGACCTTGCACACTTGTCGCAATGGTGTCGCGTTATTACCCGCATGTCACACAACCAACGCTAACTGCACTGTATCCATAGCTTAGCACATGCACACCTGCACGGTTAGGAGCGGCGGCAATTTGGTTCAATTTGAATGTTTGGCTACTGCAGTACATTCCCTCTTGTTTACAACATTATATGTGTGTTAGGTCAGGGTCGAGCTTGGCGCACTATTACTGCAGTTTATCTTTAAGGATGTACGATAGGGCTTTAAATTAAAACCTTAAAAGTGGGATAGAAATGAGAAAAATCATGTATTTGTATTGTAACTTGTTCATTTGGTTGCTAAGGATGCCTAGAGTGACGTACAGGTGCCATCAAGATGCAGACAAACAATATGACATCATAATAGCAGTTAAAATATGGCCGCCCTACTATTGACGTACAACAAAGAGGGGCAGCGTTCTGTTATTCGTTTTTCCGAGCAGCGAACAGGCCAAACCTATGGAAATACAACAGCGAATGAAGGTCTAGCGCGATGATGCATGCCTTTCACTTCAGCAAGTGTATGAGTGGAGGTTCCAGAAACCGCGTGAGTTCTATGACAGACTATTTACGACCGGGTCAGGCACACCGAGTAGTGGCCCCCAGAGTCGATTGAAGGCGTTATCCGCCTCGCAAAGGAAAATTGCCTATTGACTGTGAATCACACTTGCTGGGGTGAAAGGCATGAGTCATCGTACCGGACCTTCATTCGCCGAAGAATGTCTATAGGTTTCACCCCTTCGCTGTTAAAAAAAACCGGATAACAAAGCGATGCTCCTCTCTGGTGTAGGTCAACAGTGGAGCGGCGACATTTTAACTGCTATTATGACGACATGTTGCTCGTCTGCACCGGAATGGCACCTACAGGACACTCTTGATATCCTTAAAAACCATTTTATCAAGTTACAATACAGAGGCATGGTTTTTTCTAATTTCTAGTTCGCTTTTAATGTTTTCATTGGAAGGCCCCTCGAACTTATTGACATATAAGTATGTGCCAGGTAGATACCGATAGACAGATTTAGAGAGATATGTAGAATAAGGTAATAATAATAGCTGTCCATCGTTGTTGATGAGGACCGCCGACATCATCCTTGTCACATATTTCCCTGTTGGGTGTGGGTGCGCATGTGGCTGAACAGGCCAATGCAAGCACGAAAACATCTGCTACATATCGGGCACACGAGGTTTGTAGAAGGGGATGGTGTTCCCGCTGCTCGGGATTTCCGCGTCTCGCATCTGTTCTGGGCTTTCACAACACGGTCATCTTCACCAGCAGCTACACCCGATTTGACTGCGCTTCTCCAGTCAGATCTGTTTTTCGCAAGACATTCCCAGGTGTCGATGTCTATCTGGCAACTTTTTAGTGAGTCCTTCAGACCGTCTTTAAAACGTTTCTTTTGGCACACTCTCTCGCGCCATCCCTCTCTCAGCTCGCCGTAGAGAAGCTTTTTTGTGTACGGCAGCCTGGTGCTGGTTGGTACATGACCTCTGTTTTTTTGGCATTTATGGTCAGACCAAAATTTTCGCATGCGGCAGAGAACTGGTCCATTCCAACCTGCATGTTCAGTTCTGAGCTGCTCATTAGAGCGCAGTCGTCAGCAAATACAAGTTCCCTGATTATGTCGCCAGCCACTTTGGTTTTGGCCTTCATTCTTCTGGAATTGAGTAACTTGCCATCTGTGCGGTACTTTATGGGTATTCCAAGCTCCAATGATCTGAAAGCGTCTGTCATCGTGGCCGCGAATATCATGCTGAACAAAGTCGGGGCGAGTACACATCCTTGTTTTACTCCGTTTGATACTAGAACCGTTTTAGAGATTGCACCACTGTCCAGTACACGAGCACACATGCCTTCGTGTAGCTGTTTCACCATTGTTATGAACTTTTTGGGGCAGCCAAACTTAGATATTATCATCCACAGCCCTCCTCTGTTTACTGTATCAAATGCCTTTGTCAAATCAATAAATGTGGTGTACAAGGCCTAATTTTGCTCTCGACACTTCTCTTGTACTTGGCGAGCGGCAAAAATCATGTCCACTGTTCCTCTTCCGGCTCTGAATCCACATTGGCTTTCTGGGAGGTGGTGGCTTTGTTCAAGGTGTTTGTTTAGCCTGTTAAGCAGTAAGCGTGCTAGGATCTTGCCTGCTACGGAGAGTAGCGATATTTCACGATGATTGTCGCATTCCTGACGATTGCCTTTTCTTTTGTATAGGTGAACGATTGAGGCGTCCTTTAGCTCCTGCGGAATTTTACCTTCAGCCCACATGTGACAGAAGAGTTCAGTGATCCTTCTGGTGAGGGATGGGCCAGCTGTCTTATATACCTCTGCTGGTATTGCATCAGCTCCTGGAGCTTTTCCTATAGATAGTGAACTGATTGCCCTGTCGACTTCCTCCTCAGTAATTACTTCATCCAACGCCAGGTTCAGTTCCACCTGCGGCATTCGCCGGATGGTCTCTTCATTTATGGACGATGGGTGGTTTAGTATTTTGCAGAAGTGGTCTGCTCATCTGTCTAGAATCTGAACCTTATCTGTTTGCAGTACCCCATCCGCACTGCGAACTGGAGTATTACTAGAGGGCTGCGGGCCGTAGAGAGCTTTCAGTGCCTCGTAAAACCGTTTGGTGTCATGACGCTAGGCGAAAATCTCAATTTCGTCAGCTCTTTTGCTGAGCCAGGAGTCTTGCATCTCTCTAAGCCTGGTCTGGACAGCTTTGCGAGCAGTATTGAAGGCAGCTTTTGCTGCCGGAGATGGTGAGTCCTTCTGGTATTCCCTGTGCGCTTCATGTTTTGCATCGAGAAGGCCCTGTATTTATAGATCGTTCTCATCAAACCAGTCCTTATGCTTGCGCGTGAGTGGGCCAATGTGTTTAACAGCTGTGTCGTAGAGTGTGTTTCTCAATGATGCCCAGTTCTTTTTGATGTCGTTCTTTTCAAAACGAAGCTCAGACAGTCTACCCTCAAGCTCTTCCTGGAAGCTTCCTCTCGTGGGTTCGTATTTCAGCTGAGAGACATTTAGCCTCCTCGGTGGTTTCTTTCCCTGGGGGCGCATTTTGGGCTGGATCTTGAAGTTTAGCTTGGCAATGACAAGTCGATGGTCGGTCCAACATTCTGCACCACACATGCTCTTCGTTACCATAGCATCCGCTCGATCCCTACGTCTGATGATAATATAGTCAATGAGGTGCCCGTGGCGGGACCTTGGGTGCATCCATGTGGTTCTATTTCGGACAGGTAGTCGGAAAGCTGTGTTTGTAATGAGTAGTTCATTTGCGGCACATGTCCTCAGAAGGAGCAGTCCGTTACTATTGCATTTTCCGATACCATGTCTGCCAATGGCCCCCTCCCAGGCTGTATGGTCTGTGCCAACCCTAGCGTTAAAATCACCGAGGATGACCAGTTTGTCAGATTTGGGGACTGCAGCGATGAGCGCCTCAAGGTCCTCATAAAACTTATCTTTTGTTTCCTGAGGATTTGTCATTGTGGGTGCGTATGCACTGATGAGTGTTGCATGGCGCCCTCCTAATAGGGGGAGACGCAGTGTAATCAGGTGGTCATTAATTCCTCTGGGCATGCTTGTGAGCTTGTCGACCATGTTGGTCTTGATGTCAAAGCCAACTCCAGCTTCACGGCGTTCTTCTTTGCTGCGGACGCTCCAGAAGAAAGTATAACCAGCGCCTTCTTCTGTGATCTGCCCTTCCTCTGCCAGTCGTGTCTCGCTCAGGGCAGCTATGCAGATGTTGTATCTAGCCAGTTCCCTGGCAATCAGTGCTGTCCGTCGTTCGGGTCTGTTTGCTTTGGTGTTGTCCAGTAGCGTGCGGACATTCCATGTTGCAAGCGTGATGGGTAGTTTTCGTGATCGTTTTCTGCCTGTTCCGCCGCTGCAGTTTGGGGACCCTGCCAGTTGCGAGCTGCTTGTCAGGGTGTGATCTGTAGGGTGATGTCGTGAGTTGCGCAATGTGTTTATAGTGAGGGAGATGTGCGCAGGATCTTCCTCACTCTCTCGTCCGGACTCAACATGTTCTAGAGGCAAGACATTGTCAAGACTTCTAGTGAATGGTTCGGATGCAGACAGTATGGTGTCAGCGTGTGCCTCATTATCTCGGTAGCCCTTCCCTTCTCTTTTATCGCTGGGGTGGAGCTTTGAGGTATCGGTTTCTGAGTGCATTTGTTTGTGTATTCTTCTTCCACCTCTCGTTCCTCTGGTCTTCCGCCTTGATTGTATACTTGTGAGTTCAGATGCCTCCTCGGTTAAGTGTATTTTCAGCACACGCAACAGATGTAGATCTGAGTTTGAAGGGACGTAATGTGCTGATCGAAGCGCGATGAGCTCCTTTCTGAAGTACCGTATGTTTAACGGGGTCAGGATGATCTCCTTCGTTTCAGTGTTCATACTTCGTTATCTGGGTCACGATACAGCACGGAGAGACACTAGCCTTTGACCGGGTCAAGTTTCGGCCACGCTTTGTCCTATCGAAACTGTACACATTAGTCTACCTTTCACGACTAAAAATACACTGTTATATACTTCGTTGCATCACTTCTTTCACATTAGTATGCTTAATTCACAAGTCGGCACATTTATATCCAGGAATCAGGGGACGGCGTGGCCTAGTGGTTATGTGACACGGCTCACAACCATAAGGTGCTGGGTTCGATCCCCATCTCAGCACCGGCCGTTACCCCGGGGAAGCAAACCCTTAGAAAATGCAGGAGGAAGCAGACCCTTACATAAAATGCATGCTGAAGTCGGATGCACTGGGCCGACAGGCGCAAAATAAAAACGCAGTGCAATGCACATCGCCTTGGGGATTAGAGAAATAAGGCGAACGAAAAAAAAAAAAAAAAAAAAAAAAAATATCCAGGAATCACGTTAATAGTCCGAGAGTTATCATAGAAAACACAAACAAAACACCGTTTTATCAAGAAGGAAATCGACTGCCACCATGTCCGGCGCCATCTTGACCCACATATCTAGAATAAGGTAGACTTTTTACAACTATATAGATATTAACGAGTATGTTTATGTGAGCTATGAAAAACAGACAGAGATATTTACACTAAATAGACTGACAATCTAAATATTAGTCGGCACTTGAACGTTCTAGAACAACCTGGTAACTAAAGAGGGGCAAATTATACATTAAAGATAGACGAAACACAGTTTACTCATGCCAACTGAAAGACTATTGGGATAAAGGAAGGACACAGAGTAGCTAAAATCTACAAATTAAGACAGAGCCGATTGAGAGGAAATGAAGCGAAGCATGGACATTAAAACAGTGACAGATGACACAGAGAGAACAGAATCTCATAAGCCAGAAACTTATAATTCATTGCCAAGAAAAGATGAAAAGGTGACATTCAGACTAGGATCCCAATATAGACTGAATGTCATCTTTTCATAAATGAGTGATCTGGCACAAAAACATAATGTACTTTAGTGAGGAGTATAAACAAGCAAGAATAGAATATGTTCTCCAGGTATGTCGGATCAATCAGTCAATCAATCAATCAATAATTAATCAATCAATGAATCAATTTAATAGTAAAATATGCCATCCAGATCTGTGGGATCAATCAATCAATCATCAGTCAATCAAATAGTAAAATATGCCTTCCAGATCAACCAATCAATCAACCAAATTAACAAACAGTCGAATTTGTTCCACACAGTTATTGGATCCGTCAATCAAGTAATCAATAAATCAATTAACAAATCTAACGAACAGTAGAACATTTTCTCCACAGTTGTCGTATTAATCAATCAAGCAGTTAGAATTTATTCTCCAACTCTGTCCTCTCGACCGATAAATTAATGAATCAATCAATCAGACAAGAAGACAAGTAGAATATGCTTTCCAAATCTGGTTGTATCAATCAATCAAACAATCAACCAAACAATCAATCAATCAACCAATCAGTCAAATAATAAATCAACCAGTCAATCAATCAAACAATCAGTAGAATAGTAGAACATGTTCTCCAAATCTGTTGGACTAATCAATCAATCTATCAATCAATTCATCAATGAATAATTAATAAATGCAGGAGGTAGAACATGTTCTCCAAATCTGTCGTTCCAAATAAGCAAGCACACAATAGAACATGTTCGACATGTTTGTCGACTCAATCAATCCAACAAGATCAAGATACTGAGCAGTGCATGGGCTGTAGCGGTCAGCGACCTAAGATCAAGATGCTGAGCAGTGCATGAGCTGTAGCGGTCAGCGACCTAAGATCAAGATACTGAGCAGTGCATGAGTTGTAGCGGTCAGCGATCTAAGATCAAGATACTGAGCGGTGCATGAGCTGTAGCGGTCAGCGATCTAAGATCAAGATGCTGAGCAGTGCATGAGCTGTAGCGGTCAGCGATCTAAGGTCAAGATACTGAGCAGTGCATGAGCTGTAGCGGTCAGCGACCTAAGATCAAGATGCTGAGCAGTGGATGAGCTGTAGCGGTCAGCGATCTAAGATCAAGATGCTGAGCAGTGCATGAGCTGTAGCGGTCAGCGATCTAAGATCAAGATGCTGAGCAGTGCATGAGCTGTAGCGGTCAGCGATCTAAGATCAAGATACTGAGCAGTGCATGAGCTGTAGCGGTCAGCGACCTAAGATCAAGATGCTGAGCAGTGCATGAGCTGTAGCGGTCAGCGATCTAAGATCAAGCTGGTGAGTAGTGCATGAGCTGTAGCGGTCAGCGATCTAAGATCAAGATGCTGAGCAGTGCATGAGCTGTAGCGGTCAGCGATCTAAGATCAAGATACTGAGCAGTGCATGAGCTGTAGCGGTCAGCGACCTAAGATCAAGATACTGAGCAGTGCATGAGCTGTAGCGGTCAGCGATCTAAGATCAAGATACTGAGCATCGACCCAAAGCTGACTGTTAGCATCAGGCCCAGAGGCGCAGAGCTGACAAGACCCTTCTACACCGCCACGTGCTGCTCCTGGATAACAGACTGCAACAGGGTAGCCTGGTTAAACTGAAGGGATTGATCGAAGCGGGATGGCTACACCAGTACACAAATTGCCATGCTGATGTCGAATGTGTTAAACCGAATGGGGCAAATATAGCAGTCAAGCTGTAAACTACGACGCAACGCATTCCGTTTTCCGTGCTTCATCCTGCTACCCTTTTCATGACTTAGTAGTAGAATATTTGAGCACTAACAAACGAAAAAGAAGAAAAAGAAGAAGAAGAAAAAAATAAGCAGAAAAAGAGGAAGAAAAAGAATAAGCAGAAGAAGAAGAAGAAGAAGAAGAAGCAGAAGAAGAAGAAGAAGAAGAAGAAGAAGAAGAGGAAACAAGCAAATAATAAAACATTTTCTCCAGGCCTATGGACTAAACGAGAGCAGATGTGACAAGATTCGCGTAGATCTGTAAACCCAATTGAAGAATGAATTTACTTAGTTTCCGTATCCTGGGCACCCTGTCACTCATATCTTCAAATGTAGCCTCACGTGGATTGATCTGTAGTTCTGCCTCCAAATGTCATCGACTTTGCATGTTTCCAGAAGGTTTTGTCAGATTATCAACTGGTCTGGATTTTGCGTTGTCTCATTAGCCCTTTCTCCAGTCTGTTTAAGTTCTTCCTGCATGATGATACATCAGTTTGGAGTCTATTTAGTGACTTCCATGATGTGTAAAGAACAGTGTATCCATGTTCCTCCCGCATCTTTGTTCACGTGGCCTGTGTTAGTTCATTCCATGTAGTGTTTTCCAGGACTATCTGTAGATTCTGGTTGTACGAAATTCCGTCTAGATAGTGCACTTCACCTGGTGTCCAAAGATAGTGTGTCGTCGGTCGTTTACCTGTTTCTCTCTTCTGAATCCTGATGACACGTCTTCGTGCCTCAAGTCGGGCTACGATGATTTTGGGGTCTATTATTCCTTTGGAGCAGGCCTTAGACACGCTGTTACTGGCCTGCCCGTCTAATTTATTTGGACATCAATAAGTTTGAGATGTGCTGCATGTTCTTCTAAACTTGCCCGGCGTATTCAGCTACTGAGAAACACATGATTTTCTGTATTTTCTGTTTTCTTTTCTGACAGTCTATCGCCAGTATATCAGTGTAAACTGTATTACAATTACACGAGACCACGTGAGGTATACTGTAAAATTTAAGAGGGAAATTGCCGTGGTTATTTAATAGCGAATACAAAATAGTGGTTTTATTCTTTGGTCTCTTATGGCATCGTTTTGGTTATATTTCTGGTTTGAGTGCTGTAAAAAATGGTTTTACTGTTATTGACGTCAAATAAATAAGACGGCTTGAAGCAAAGATCGTGAGACAGGCAGCTACACAGACAGACAGACAGATAGACACATAGATATAAAGTCGGACAGGGCAGCCCAGGTAGACATATCAAGTGAACGAACAATACATAGTAGTCAGTAGTAAAACGTTAACTCACATCTCTCTCACAACGCGTCTGGTTGCTAATCAAGCCGGCCATTTTGACTTGGCTCCAATTTGTGTAATCGTGTTGCACAATAGTTTGTGCCCTGCTCGCCGTGTCAGCCCACGAGCACAGTACACAGCGACACATTTCAGCTGCAGATATTTTTACTCCATTAAAGTGGTTGCATTTGGTTTATCAACCCGGAACGGGGACGAGGAGTGTTTCTCATATAATTATGCATTTGTCACTGACGTATGATAGTGAAACCACTAATACAGTTGGTTTCCCTGTAGGAAACCTGCGCCAAAGCATTCGTGTGTTCTTGTAGAGGTAGCTTCTGTGGTACTCTGTTAGTCACCTTCTATGACTTGTCCTTTGTCCTGAGTAAGAAACCTCATGGTTCACAAAGAGAATCAACTTTACAGATGGGATATTACTGTGATTTGGAACGTTAACATTAGCGTACAGATGCATCCTTATTTTAAAGTTGGTTGGCAAAGGTGACCAGGAATCAACATATCATCCTGTCTCTACTTGCCCGTTTAGCAGCTATGTTCTTGGTTATTCTCCATGCTAAGATGTTGCTGTCTAGTACATGCTGTCTTTTCCATTATCATCATCATCTGATTTCAAAGGTCTTTTTTCCTATGTTATCTGTGTGGGCTTTGATGTTCTCAGTCTATGCCTCTGGGTCTTTCATTTACACAATAGACCAATTTTCTTGTATTACTGAAGCATTGTAATATGTTCGTATATACTCACGCGACGGGTTAGTTTAGAAAGATTCTGGTCATGTGACTCAACCATTTAATTGTCTGTCAGATTCTATGCCATCCATGGCAATGTTATCACTTTCTGGCAAAGTTCTCCATCTATCACCATTTCTCGTCCATTGACTGATTGCTTTTCGCCATCATCTCATTTCACGTGTTGTGATCATTCGTTCTCGTGCCTTTGTCAGGGTCCTTGTCTGACACGTTAACATAGAGTTGGTAGAAATATACTGTAGCTCTCTTGTCCTTGTGATCCCTTGGGATGTTTGAATATCCAAGAGGCGATGGTAGCCGGTATGTCAATGCATTTGTTTTTGTCTTGTTTTTCCTATCTCCCTGTCCTCCACATGCGTTCTGTGAACTTCTAATATTTCTGTTTTGATGACTTTCTTTAAAGAAACTAAGATCTGTAGAAGAGCTAATGATGGTAGGAGAGTTAAGGATGGTAGGAGAGTTAAGGATGGTAGGAGAGTTATGGATGGTAGAAGAGTTAATGATGGTAGGAGAGTTAAGGATGGTAGGAGAGTTAATGATGGCAGGAGAGTTAAGGATGGTAGGAGAGTTAAGGATGGTAGGAGAGTTATGGATGGTAGGAGAGTTAATGATGGTAGGAGAGTTAAGGAGGGTAGGAGAGTTAATGATGGTAGGAGAGTTAAGGATGGTAGGAGAGTTAATGATGGTAGGAGAGTTAAGGATGGTAGGAGAGTTAATGATGGTAGGAGAGTTAAGGATGGTAGGAGAGTTAATGATGGTAGGAGAGTTAAGGATGGTAGGAGAGTTAATGATGGTAGGAGAGTTAAGGATGGTAGGAGAGTTAATGATGGTAGGAGAGTTAAGGATGGTAGAAGAGTTATGGATGGTAGGAGAGTTAAGGATGGTAGGAGAGTTATGGATGAATGGAAAGTTAAAGATTGTTTGAAGGGTTACAGATGGTAAAGAACTTAAGAACAAAGTTAAAGGGGTGTTACGAAACATAGCAGATGAGCATATAATGAGCTGGACGAAACTTCAGAAAAGTGTCACTCTGGTTGTATAAGAAACATCATTTGACAAATGGGATTTGAACCAACAAATGGTTTCCTCCCGCCGTAACTCGATCAAGGCGACCTGTGTCAGCTGTTTCCAACTTTCGATGCGTCGATTTCTTGGACTTGTCTGTAGGGATTGGGTTGACCGTACGATAGCTGTGGACGAGAAAGTCAGGCTGATGACCAGCGCAGTTTAACCCTCAACCCAAATACAACGCGAGTTATAACATCAAGACAAAAAAACCGTCTGATAATATCACCATCATCGCTTGCGATAGAACATCTATTACCCTTGTGATCATATCGATCGCCACCTCGCTAGCCAGGATGCCACGAAACAGCCTGTTTCTAGAAGGAAATGCACGGAAGTGAGATGTGGTCTTGATCAGTGTGTTTCACCTGACCGTGGCTAACATTGTCTGATCAGTATGTTTTGTCTGATCAGTATGTTTCTGATCATTATGTTTTGTCTGATCAGTATGTTTTGTCTGATCAGTATGTTTTATCTGATCAGTATGTTTTGTCTAATCAGTATGTTTTGTCTGATAAGTATGTTTTTTCTGATCAGTATGTTTTGTCTGATCAGACGTTAGCCATCTCTCGCTCATCTACAAGATAAACTGACCGCAACACGTGTCTGACGATTTGACAATTACTGCTGACCCAACAGAACTCAAGGAGATTGCTTTCTTTTGCGTCCTACCGTTTGCCCTACCGTTTGTCCTACCGTTTACCCTACCGTTTGCCCTACCGTTTGTCCTACCGTTTGTACTATCGTTTGCCCTAACGTTTGCCCTACCATTTGCCCTACCGTTTGCCCTACCGTTTGTCCTACCGTTTACCTATCTCTAAATAACACGTAAATTCGGGAATTCAGCAGATAGTCTACCGACAGCCCTTATCTGGTGAAATCCTATGAAATATTAAATCCAATCTTGACTTCCAAGCACGTTTTCTCCTGCATTTGACATTTCTTCAGGGAGACAAATGTGACATCATTCGATTTCTAGTTCAATAATGACCAGTTTCCAGGCAGTGGGTCACAAGGGACTGATAGATGATTCACAAAGTTGTGATTTATTTGTAACACTGAATTTGATTAGTTACACGTTAGTTGTAACTATACAAAAGTAATGCAGATCTTAACTAACAGGTGTGGCAGAAGATGTCCGGTAGGAATATAAATGATAAACTCTAAGACATGGGGATGTAGCAAAGACAAAGAAGATCAACATTACATATTGTCAAACATGCACCATCCTGTTCTTGCTCTGTTGTTGTTGTTAATGTGGTTCCTCTTTTTCCTCTTCTTTTTTCTTTTTCTTCTTCTTCGTATTCTGCTTGTTTTACTAGTTCCTGCACTATTCTTTTTCTTCTTTTTCGTCTTATTGATTAAAAAAAATTCTTACTCTTTCTTAAAATTATTATTATTATTGTTATTATTTTGCATCTTCTAGATCTACTAGTCTTGTTCTTACATTTTTGCTCCTAATACCTTTTCTACACCATCTGCAGTTACCCCTGAACTAACCGTCTATTCACTGTTGTTTTCCCTGTACAGGACATTGTTTGAGGACGTGTTTCCTGTCAAACCTATTACGTCGGTCATGCTCGGCGCTGTGTCCAATGGAGACTGTTGGTAAGTCTTCTAGCACTGACATTAGGACGGTCATGTCCAATAGAGACTGTGGGTAAGTCTGCCAACCTTGACATTAGGACGGTCCTGCTCGGCGCGATGTCCAATGGAGACTGTTGGTAAGAATTCAACTCTTGACATTAGGACGGTCGTGCTCGGCCTGGTGTCCAGTGCAGACTGTTCGTAATACTTCCACCCTTGACATTACGATATATTAGTGATTAAACAGTGAAGGACATCGTTGCCTGAACTCTAATTTTTCTTACATCGAATAAAAACATCTTCGTTGCTATTTTTTTTTACTGCCCCGTGTCGTCCTTCTCCCGACTCTAATGTGGCCACGCCGCCGCAGCATTTGCTATTTCAATCATATTTAAATAAACTATATTCCATGAGCTAACGCACGAGATGAAGAACTACCGGTGGAACATCCTTGGTATATGCGAGGCTCGATGGAAAAGCTTTGGAGAGTTTACCACGGAGGAGGGCCACAAGTTCTACTACAATGGCAGGGAGGACAAACATTTACACGGAGTGGGGATACTGGTGCATAAAGACACAGCCAGATGCATATTGGGTTGCCGCCCAATATCTAGCCGTTTTATCCTCTTACGGCTAAAGGCAGCACCGTTTAATATTACCATAATACAGTGCTACGCACCCACGGCAGACTACGAAGATTGTGAAATAGAAGCATTCTATGATCAACTTCAAAGTCTGATACACGAAACGCCAAAATAAGACATATTGGTAGTCCAGGGTGATTGGAAATAAAAAATTGGAGAAGATGCAGTCCACGACTGGAGGGGAAAATGGGGACCATACGGAAATAAAGAAACCAATGACCGGGGCCTCAGACTTCTAGAAATTGCAAGATGCAACCAGCTGTTGTTGGCAAATACGTTTGGGTTAAACAAGCCGTCGAGACGCTGGACATGGTATAACCCAAGGAATGAAGTGCACAGCCAGATTGACTATATACTGGTCAAGAGGAGGTTCCGATCGAGCATCAACCCCGACAAAACAAGAAGTTTCCCCGGAGCTGACATAGGAAGCGACCACGATCTGGTTATGATGACCATGCGTCTGCGATTGAAGGGAGTCGCAAAGAAGGATGTGACCAGGCTAAAGTTTGACCTGGACAAAATAATAGACCCAAAAGTCACCGAAGTGTTCCAAGCAAGGGTGGGAGGGAGATTTGCGCCACTGTTGGCTCTCAGAGAGGGACTGGATAAAGATTCAGTTACAGAGTCTCTTAATGCAGCTCTCATAGATACTGCAACAGCGATCCTGGGACGCCACCAAACAAAAAAGAAGCCATGGGTGACCAAAGGCATTCTAGATCTGTGTGATAAAAGAAGGTCACTGAAAAAACACAATCACCCACCGGAGGAGTTCGGCAGTTATAAAGAGGTCAAGAAAGCCATACAACAAAAGATGAGAGAGGCGAAAGAAGCGTGGATATGTGAGCAATGCGCAAACATCGAAGAGAGACTAAACAGAAATGATGCTAAAGGAGCATAAAAGGTGGTCAAAGAACTGGTAACACCAAGACAAAGCAGGAACCTTATGATTCATGATAAAAGCGGCAAGTACCTTATTGAGGAAAATGACGTACTGGTACGATGGACAGAGTACTGTTCTGAGCTATACAACTATGAAGGACGAAATAAACCTGAGAAAACAATCCCCCCAACACCAACAAATATAGAGGATAACCAACTGATAACGAAGGAAGAGGTAATTGCAGCGGTAAAGACATTGAGAAGAGGGAAGGCGGCCGGCGTGGACAATATACCAGCAGAGCTCTTACAAGCAGGTGGAGAGGTAGTGGTGGAAGGCCTGACACACATCTGAAACAAAATATGGGCGACAGGAAACTGGCCGGACTTATGGACGAAATCAATAGTTATACCGTTACATAAGGTCTGGAAACCTAAAGCTGTTCCAAAATTACAGAACAATAAGCCTCATTAGCCACCTTAGCAAGGTCATGCTTAGATTAATCATCGACCGATTGAAACCCCAAGCAGAGAACATTATTGCCGAGGAGCAAGCAGGGTTCAGGCAGGGAAGAAGCACTACAGAACATATATTTAATTTAAGGCTGCTATGCGAGAAATATCTAGAACAGCAGCAAACACTGTATCATGTGTTTGTGGATTTTAAGAAGGCGTTTGATAGGGTATGGCATAAAGCGCTTTGGGTAACAATGAGGATGTATAATATCAACGGAAATATTATAACCATCCTTGAACACCTGTATGACAAGACGTCCAGCGCAGTTCTTGTGAATGGGAGGCGAGGAGACTGGTTTCGCACATCAGTTGGTGTGAGACAGGGGTGTACGCTCTCTCTCTTTTCAATATATTCCTTGAAGGAATTATGAGTGAGGCACTTGGAGGTCACGTTGGTACTGTCAAGATAGGGGCCGAACGATTACCAACCTTGGTTTTTCAGATGATATCGACGGGTTGGCGGGTTCAGAAGCAGAACTCCAGGAATGGGTCAGAAGGCTCGATGAAACAGCTCTAGACTATGGTGTGGAGATAAACGCTGGAAAGATAAAATTAATGACCAACAACGCTACGGGCTTCAATAGCAGGATAAAAGCTAACGGGCAGGAACTCGAAGTGGTTAACCGTTTTAAATATCTTTGGTCGATTGTCAGTGATGGAGGATCAAAATGTGAAGTATTGGCCAGAATAGCACAGACAATAGCGGCGCTTGCACGGCTTAACAAAATCTGGCAAGATAAACGGTTAGCACTTCGGTCAGATTAATGCGTACACTGGTTCTGTCAATATTCCTCTATGCATGTGAGACATGGACAGTTACAGCTGACCTTCAACGAAGGATACAGGCCTTGGAGATGAGATGTTTCTGAAAACTTTTAAACGTCACGTACAAAAATCGAGTTACAAACGAGGAAATACGAGATAGAATTGCAACAGCAATAGGGCCTTTCGAAGACCTCTTGGCAACTGTCAAAAGAAGGAAACTCACTTGGTACGGTCACAGATTGAGATCAAATGGTCTTGCAAATACAATCCTCCACGGGAAGGTGCATGGCAGACGACGAAGAGGCCGGCCCAAAAAGAGATGGGAGGACAACATAAAAGAATGGACCAGTCTCCGACCAGAACAGTCACAGGCAGCGGTATCTGACAGAGAGGAATGGCGTGGAGTTGTGAGGATGTCTTCATATGTGCCCCAACGACCTCACCGGTTACGGGATGACCTGACCTGACCTGACCTGATATTCTGTAAAACATTTTCAGACATCATTCAAAAAGTATCTGGGGAGCGTATAATCTAGTCAGATAGTGAGTTGGTTTGATAAGACTGGGATTACAGTTCGCCAGGGTTCGAAATCACGGACTGACAGAAAAAAATTCGGACGTCGTTTATTCCTGGTACCACGTCTACTCCAGTCGTCCCAGCTGTAAATGGATTCCTGACATGAGCTGGGGAAGGTATAAACAGCAAGAATTGGAACTGGCCACCTCACCTCACGTAGGCTGCGGAATAGTCCATGAAGAGCTACCGTCATCCCCGACGGCAGTTGTTGCCATGGCAACTGACTTTACCTTTTTAAAAAAAAGTATTGATCTCAATTTCGCGCCTGTGTGACATATTGTGAATTTTGTGTTAGGCCAATATTTATCCCGACCAAATGCCCACTAGGGGTGAAGTGGTCAACACCATCAGTTAGAGCTGAACACCGATCGCCCCAGCTTTTAAGTTAGTGCATTAACCACTGGGCTACCCCGGCTCCCAAAGAATATCATAATTTAATCAAGTCCAAGCATTTTCCTTATCTTCGATTGTGTCCCTTGGATGGTGGCCTAATGAATTGTTCCCCATATTAGGGATGGCGTGTATCCCCCCTTGTCAGATTCTGCGACCAAACTCATACGTTTATATTATCAACACAAGTCACTTACAATAGTGATAAAGAATGTGGTTTTGCCGTGTTCGGTGGACCCAGTAATGTCAATCGTCAAGAATACAAGCTCAGAAAGAGTGTCTGGAGTATGGTTTCAGGTGAGGATATTGTTCGTTTACGTGATAGGGAGAAAGCGTATGGGGAATTGCCGATAACAACAATATAGTAGAACCCACCAATGGGGAGAGGAGACTCACATCTGGTCTGGATTAACATCATGATCAGACAATTTTATGGTTAGGTAAACATAATGTACAAGACCAGACCTCAATTCCACCCAGGCCTGCCTGCAAACAGGCTGTTTCAGTTAGGCTGAGGAGGTGGGGATCAACGTCATCCACGTAGTAGTTAGCATCAGGCAAGTTAAGCTAACCATTGCACAACCGCCTGGCGGACTTTGTCCACCTTCATCTGTACGCTCGAGATGTTAGAAAAGCTACTGCAACCTGCCACCTATCACCCTTTTCAGGGCACACACATGAGTTAAGTTACACATCCTGGGCTTTCAGTAACAACAACAACCCGCACCTATACCGATCCGCATCTTCTTTAAACCTCTGATGTTACGTGCGTCCTAACAGCCTTGTCAGCGAGGTGAGGATCGGAACTGTAGTCCCCATAGTGGAGGGTTCATTGGGAAGTCAGAAGCAGCCCGGTCCACGTTTCAAAGTAGGCGTGGAGATGTAAGAAGGGACACTGTAGAGGTAAAAGTCAGTTCCAACAATAACAACAGCAGCAACAACAGCAGCAGCAACAACAACAAAAACGACAACAACAACAACAACAACAACGTGGACGTAAACTATGTTATGTTCAGCAGAACCGGCATGACTACTGCGGGCAGAACCGGAGGTGCTTGGTCTCTTACTGTAGATTCCGATGGGGAAGGATTTTTAACGTCTCTGTATCTCACTGCAGATCCAAAAAGCATGAGGGTTGAATGTTCCTATATTCCATTATAGATTCCGAAGGGCGTGGATGTTAAATGTTTCTGTCTGCCCCGGAATATTCCTAAGACATGGATGCTGATTGGTTCCTTATTTCACTGAAGATTCCAAAAATCATAGACATTGATGATTATTCCGCTGACGATCCCGAAGGGAATGAATATTGAATTTTCTCTTTTTTTGCCGACTGTACACTTTAAAAGATTAGCGTCCTTAGATTAGTCCCCATTGAATTGCCTCCCTTTTTACATTCACTCCAGAAACTCTGAAACCTTACACATTTGACAATAACAGTTTCTTCAAAATATAAAACAATGAATGACTTATTTATAAGCTTCTTCTTCTTCTTTTTCTGCGTTAGCTCTCAGTCTCCCGCTACCAAGACCTGAACAGGGCTTGCAAGTAGCAGGATGTAGTCAGGAGAACGGAATGCCTTGTGTCGCTAATTTACATCTTGACTGCGATATTTGCACCTTATAGGCATTGTACCCGTAGTCCATCTATTCTTCTCTCTATAGTTTAACACAATCTTGACTGTTTAGAATGGTCTTGTTCTCTCTTCTACTCCTCGCTGGTTCTAATTCTCTCTTCCGCTTCTCACCGGTCCTTGTCTGTTCTTCTGCTTCCTCTAGTCTGATGGCCTTAAGTTCTAGCTGCTTAGTCTGACTTTCCTATGGAATAAAATAAGTCTGATAATCTATGAGAGATCTGGATGTGTGGGTCCAATCGGTTGTCCCATTCAAACTGATTTCGAAAAAGTCTAGGTAAATGGATCCAGTTCGTTGTCCCGTTCAGACTGATCGTTGTTCAACAACACAAACATATACATGCTTACACTGAAATTCTAATTCTGGTTTTGACTGTCGAAGTCTTTGTCCTTCAGTGAAGTCATACACCAATCTGTATGCCAGAATCTCAGATTGGTGGTCCTCCAGACGGCTATAGGCGTCATAATTCAATCTGGTCTGGTCTGTCCCAATTTGCAGATTCTTCCTTACATTCGTTTATATCCAACTCTCTAACCCTATCTTCCCTCTTTGGTTGCCCAGTAACTAAGAACGCTATCAAACTATTGCCGTCTGCTCACGAGACGTAGTCAACAATCTTTTAGTTTAGAACTGTTTATTTCCCGGTTTGCCCTTCTCAACCGCAACAACTCACTTCTGTTTGGGCATCGTCCCATTCAAAGTACTGAGCATCGTCACTTTCAAAGTACTGAGCATCGTCACATTCAAAGTACTGAGTGATGTTCGAATAACAGAGCCTAATTATGACATCATACTCGTACGTATCCGGTTTAGCTGGTCTAGCTTCGCCCAGTTCTAGTTGACCAGAACATTCCCTTGTTGTTATCTAGCCAAACGTTTCACAACTTGAGACTGCTGCTAACAGTGTCCGCTTTTGCTATCCGAATCCATCATCTCCTTCAAGGCAATGGTGACTTTTAGAATAACGACTCACTAGAAGTCTGCCAAGCTTTGGGGTGATTTCCTAATTTGTATGTAATAAACTCAGCATAATAAGAATTGAAAATATAAACTAAGCTAAGCTTCCCTGTGCCCTAATGATTTCGGGCAATGACATTTACACTTTTCCAACAAAGTCCGCTTCGTTCCTGAACTAGTGGGAAGTTGAATCGTTAATATGAACTGGTTTAATGATAATGCTTTTGGTAAAACTTTTAATTCCTTAGTCTTGTCTGAATAAAGCATATTATACTTAGATATGATTCATTTCCAAGGTTCTGAAGTTATGAGTCCATTGAGAGGTGTTCGAGGGATTATCTTCAAATGTTCCTTTGGCCCAGAACCCCCTTCTCATGTCACCTTGGTTCGGGATCACCTTCTATTGTCTTATTGGCTCCTATTGTCACAGCACAGTCCTGGTCCGACCAAGGACCCGCTCCTCCTTGCTAAATCTTAGCATGATAAGAGAGCAGATCAGCCTGTGGATCGATAGTGTCATCCATTGATCAGTCTGTGGTTCGATGTCCGTGTTATCGTGTAATAAGCAGTTATTGATTGATTTTATTCTGACGAAATACACGAATCAGCTACATGAATGGACCAGGGAGCCAGAATACGTTTACCTCAATCTTCCAAACATATCCTGAAAGGTGATTAAAGAGGGTTGTGAACCGGCCTAGCAACCTCATCTTTTAAACCACTGCTTGATAATTCGCAGATTTAGTATCGGACCATCTGCATGTTGGCCCATTGCTTCAAATGCCGCCTACACGTGACAATACGAATGACACGAGTTGTGAGTTAACAATCAATAATTATTCTCATTACAACATGGCTAATATTAATGAGAATATGTAGTTCATGTCCTAACCAACTAATTAGCTTTTGAAATTACTTTTCACACGAAAGCAATAAGTCAGTTGCTGACATACTACCCCACATACAGTCAGTAATGTCGGACCAGAAGATATATAAGACTATTTGCCGGTGGATGGAGACCATCATTTTCAAACAAGACCAAATTGAGTATTGTCCACATTGTACTTCTGTTGTAAGCCACTGAGTTTGACCATTTGGTAGTCCGAAAATGCAGTGATAACCGTTTGTTCGTATTATTCAGGTTTATAAGCTCATACTTTGAAATGGCTGTGCATATATTTTTTTAGAACAGTCAAGAAAAATGTGTGTATCAAATTTTGTATTTAGAAGTTGGACATGAACAGTCTTTCACAGTGGGAAAATCGATGGGAATGAAAGCAAAGAGAGAGTATACATCTGTCTTCTTTTTTTGTCGTCGGACCTTGTATAGTCATACTATTCTCTCATAAATTTGGCACATGTCTTAGAGTTTATCCCTCAAATAATCACATCTATTTCCCTCATTAACTTGACGTAGTGTCTCAGGTTTCTCTCGTCGCTGTGCAGTTTATTACTCAAGCGAACCGACACTTTGTTTTCATCAGAAGTAATCTGATCACATGACAATATTTAGATTGTTGCGAAGAGAATTTTATCGACACACCTCCTTGACCCCTGACCCACACTGTTTGGTGACTCGTACACAAAGCGACCTTGTTAAAGATTATCAGCCCTTCTGTGATTAGACTTTCATCAAACCGTCCAGAAAACTAGATGAGAACCACGTTCTTATCTGCTTGTGGATAAGTGTATATGTCATGAAATACAATCGGGGAGAGACAGAACAGAGAGATGACGTCATGTGCTGAGACGCGAGAGGCATGGGTTCGGAGGAAAGATGTGGAGGAGGACGTGAATGGAGAAGAATATTATTGAGAAAGGGCAGTGAGAGCACATATAAAATGACGTTGGAGAGAAGACGATGCAGTGTTTATAAGATAGATTGGAAGAAAGTAATATACAGGAAAGTAGAAAGAGGAACATAGAGTGATACAAAATGGAGAAAATGACTCCAGAACAGTGTTTCCCAACCGCAGACATTTCCTGCCGGTCCGCGAACAAGTTATTACGATTCTTATCCCCTTAGCTGCAGAGTTCGCCTTGAGGTGAACAAAGTTCTATTAAATTTAATATTCGACTACCGATTTGCTATGAGAAGCCTTTTTTAGCTTTGCTAGTGATCAAAACCAAACAGAGAAACCGAAGGGATGTCAATGCATCTCTTCGTCTCTCAGAAATAACGCTGAAACCACATTTATAAAATATTCTAACAAAGAAGCAGAAACATATTTTACAATAGCTTTCAAATATTGAAATTATCATACATTGATCAGATCAAACGTCACAATGGCTTAAAAACGATACCGGACGGTATGGTACCTGACAAAAGACAGGCAGACCGAAGAGAAGATGGACATTACAAATTACATAGGCTCTGGGATTAACAGTGGCGGAGACGGGAGAGCTGGCCAAGGAATGATTGTCTTATAGGTCGGCTGTTATGAGAGCGACATTCTGCAAAGGACATGCTACATGATGATAATGATTGCTTTCTCAAAAGTTCCAGACGTTCTATTATTAGGAGTTGTATTTACTGCTCGGTGTTTTGTTATTTGAAATAACTCAACTTTTTAAAAACATTAGATTTTCAAAACGAATTCACAAAATACTAAATAAATAGTGTTTTAAAAATTCTGTCTGAGCGGTCAGCAAAAAATGTTTCCTATGTTCACCGGTCCGCAGGTATAAACAGATAGGGAAACACTGCTCCAGAACATGAGGACAACGAAAACATCACATGTTTCCAAAACTCGTCTTTAATGGGAGCAACAATGGAGACTGAGACAATCAATCTGGAGAAGAATGTCCATAGAAATGAGAAACGTTTGGCGAAACACGAACAGAACAACAAAAACAGACATTGTGAGGGAGAATATACATCTTGCCTATGACAACGAAAGGAAGCGAAATATGGACACTCGCAAAACACTAAAGAATAAAATTAAATATTTCCAGCAGGAAAGTTACTGTAATAAAGTTACCAGAAGAGATGGTCAGCAAAAAAAAACAAAAAACAAAGACAATCCCAGGCGTCCGGAAAGAATTTCTCGGATAGTAAGAAGCGTAACCGATTTCATGAAAGAGTTGCTTGGCTGGCAAGCAACGTAACGTCTTGGAAACAAATAGAACGACCATATTAAAAGTCACAGTCGTCTGTAAAAACGATATTGAAAGGTACGATATCTGGGAAACGAGGAAGTGACAGACCTGGGAGAAGATGGACACATGACGTCACAGATGTTCTGAACATGTCCGTGATGGCGGCGGAAGATTTCGCTAAAGATTGAGAGTATTACAGGGCTGCTGTGATGTGAGCGAGTGAGGTGGGACAACTGGTTAAAGATTGAGAGTATTACAGAGCCGCTGAGATGTGAGCGAGTGAGGTGAGAGATCTGGTCAGATTGAGAATCTTACAGGGCCGCTGTGATGTGAGCGAGTGAGGTGAGAGATCTGGTCAAAGATTGAGAGTCTTACAGGGCCGCTATGATGTGAGCGAGTGAGGTGAGAGATCTGGTCAAAGATTGAGAGTCTTACAGGGCGGCTGTGATGAGAGCGAGTGAGGTGAGAGATCTGGTCAAAGATTAAGAGTCTTACAGGGCGGCTGTGATGAGAGCGACTAAGGTGAGGAGTTGGCTATATACCGAGAGTCTTACAGCGAGACTGTGATGAGAGCTACCGGGGTGGGACAACTGGTCAAAGATCGAGAGTCTTACACCTTACAGTGAGATTGTGGTGAGAGCTACCGAGGTGGGAGAACTGGTCAAAGATCGAGATTCTTACAGCGAGACTATGGTGAGAGCTACCGAGGTGGCAGAACTGGTCAAAGATCGAGAGTCTTACAGCGAGACTGTGATGAGAACTACCGAGGTGGGACAACTGGTCAAAGATCGAGAGTCTTACAGCGAGACTATGGTGAGAGCACGAGATGAATGAACCATCCATTATCTTAAAATTTGATGTTGAAAATTGAAAAAAAGAAACACTGGTATAGAAACGAAGTGTTTTAGACGATTGTACTAGACCTCGACTTTTCACTGTCTCGCTGTCTTCCTATCAGTAGCGGTAAGCCACGTACGCGTTTACGTCCGTGTGGATAGTAACGATCGGACCTGGCATCTTTGTGATGAGCAAAAACCCCCATGCCACTGCTATTCATACCACGTTAATAATAAATAATGATGTCAACCAATAACTGATTGAGCTTCTACTTATTCTCTGCAATTAATTTTTTTCGACATGTTTTCAGTTTTTAAAAATAAGACACGACTTTTCGAGCTCAATTTAATGATGGTATGTTAGGTCAGATGTCAGATACACGAGGTCATCCTTGATGGAATGTTAGGTCAGGGGTCAGAAACAATAGGTAATCCTTGATGGTATACTAAGTCAGGGGTCAGAAACACGAGGTCATTCTTGTTGGTATGTTAGGTCAGGGGTCAGAAACAATAGGTCATCCTTGATGGTTTACTAAGTTAGGGGTCAGAAACACGAGGTCATTCTTGATGGTATGTTAGGTCAGTGGTCAGAAACACTAGGTCATCCTTTATGATATGTTAGGTCAGGGGTCAGGAACAAGAGGTCATCCATGATGGTATGTTAGGTCAGGAGTAAGAAACACGAGGTCATCCAATATTTATGTCGTGACCGTACGTGAGTATTATCTCAGCCTTTTGTGTATCCCGCTAGACCTTGCTGGCTCGTTCGGTTTCTGGAATTTCCTCGCCTTAATTCTTTCTCGCATGATCTGAGAATGGACAGTATTACGCTCAACCTTCATACGCAATAAAGATGTATATACTCAAATGTAACGCGAGAGCACGCACGCACCCGCGAGCACACACACAAACACACACATCCACACCAAATGAAACCTATAACCCCCCCCCCCCCTCCCCCCCCCAAATCCCTTCCACCGCCACCCCCTATTTTAAAGTATAGAACGTGGAAATCTATCAGACATCCGCTGGTTTCTGTGCAAACAAACTTTATTCATTTCTGTTGGAGTACAGAATACAATCGGTAACCATGGAGCTCATTCTTCTATTTTCGTTGCTCGCTCTCAGCCAATCGTGGCTGTCTCCCACATAAACTTGGTGCTCAGTCTAAGGCTTCTCTCCTCGCCATGCAGTTTTTCCCGCAATTGGGTTAAGAAGGGCATGATGACACTTTCTTCTTAACACGGAGCCGGCAGCAATAGAGAACATGTTCCACCACTAGTTTGCTTTTCCCATACAACATATGACTGTGCCTAATTTTTTCCTTCGCCAAACATATCATTTGTCATTCTACAGTGGCCTGTTCGCTCGCAGTCTGACAAATGCCACTTGAACTGTTCTTGGCAAGGGGTAGCAAGATTCTGCTATATCAGCCTCTGTGTGTTCTCTCTGCCATTTGTTTTTTTAAGTTAATCTTGATCATTGTCTTTACTTCTTCATTTGAGGATGTGTCTGAGTTTTGATTTCTTCCTCTGTCTAGTCTGTTTGCCTCATATTTCCACGTCTCTTACAGTGTTAGTTAGTTAGTAGCCCTTTCAAACAAACAAAAATACACTTTTCTTTAGTTTTTACTTTAAAAAAAAATACTTAAAGCGGGAGCTCGACTTCATTGCCTCGAAATTTTTCCCCATTTTGGCTCGGTCTCTCTCAGCAGACGAGTTTTTGCTCTCTGCCGAGAGCATCGCACAAAGCACGACCTCCGTAGCTCCAGCGATGAACCCAGGGATCTCCGGAAAAAATTGACATCATGGACCAACCTTTGCAGCTCGAAATCGCAACCGGACCGTCTGAACACGAGGCAAACGGCTTGACCACTTCGCCATAGATATCCCAGATTTTCGTTAGTTTTCTTTCTCCTTATGGCGTTGTCATTTCACTTCTCTGTTTCAAAAGCTTCTCTTCACCAAGCGTTAGTTGACCAGTCAGAGTACATCTCCACTTGGATCAGTCTGCAGCTTCGTCTTTCCAGGATGTCAGATTCATGTCAAGGGTTTCATATCACGCTTGCACACATCTTTGAACCTTAACTGTGGTCGGCCAACTATTCGTTTGCCATCCGTCAACTGTCCGTAGAGGATATCTTTGGGAATGCGACGATCTTTCATGCCATGAACATGACCAAGCTATCGCAGTCTTTGCTGCCTAAGGAAAGTGCACATGCTTGAAAGAGCGGTGCGAGAGTGCACATGCTTGAAAGAGCGGTACAAGAGTGCACATGCTTGAAAGAGCGGTGCGTGGGTGCACATGCTTGAAAGAGCGGTACGAGAGTGCACATGCTTGAAAGAGCGGTGCGTGAGTGCACATGCTTGAAAGAGCGGTGCGAGAGTGTACATGCTTGAAAGAGCGGTGCGAGAGTGCGCATGCTTGAAAGTGCGGTGCGAGAGTGCACATGCTTGAAAGAGCCGTGCGTGAGTGCACATGCTTGAAAGAGCGGGGCGAGAGTGCACATGCTTGAAAGAGCGGTGCGAGAGTGCACCTTTGCACGTGTCACTCTGTTCCTCCATGTAATTCCATGAATGGATCGCAGGCGTCCTAGATGAACGGTTTTAATTTTGTGCTTCTGCTTAGCATATGTTGTCCAAATCTCGCTGCTATATAGCATGCATTAAACACTATTACCTTGATATTAGTTGTCAGTTTTTGGTTTCTGCAAACACGCCTTGTGAAGCGAATAAATGTAGCAGCAGCTTTGCCAATGTGAGTCTCTATTTCTGAGTGTAGAGAGAATTTGTCGTTAATGAGCGATCCCAGGAATGTGAATTGGTGCACAGTTGCAGTTCATAATTATCGATGCTAAGACTTGGCGTGGCATCTATTTCCTGTCTCAGCATATTTGTTTGTTGAGACTGATTGTGAGACCAAAATCGTTGCATGTCTCAGCATATTTGTTTTGTTGAGACTTATTTTGAGACCAAAATCGTTGTAAGGTTTGCTAAGAGTTTGTTCTTACAGTCTACAAGAGCCCATTTAATTTTCACTGTGTTGACAATGTAGCTGGTATTCGTGTGTATTTAAGACATGCTGTCGAATTCGTGGTTTGTATGGTTTATGAAGGTCACTTACGCTTACAGGGAATACGCACGGAGAATTATTACGTTTCTGGCATGCCTCTTATTTTCCATCACGGCTATTTCTGCTGTTCTTAGAGCCCTAAAACTTAACTGTGAAGATGTTTGAGAATGTTCCAGTGGCTATTGATATTTTGATTTCCTGTCTATTCTTTAATTTGTTAATGAACGTATCTTGTTTTGTACATATCGATCCATTCCGAGGCTGGGTATGTGCTTTTAATAAATTGGAATACTTTCAATGTTCGCTATGTAGCTGTTTGAATGCCGTTTGCTTGTCGCTTCTGGAATGTTGACTTTCAACTCTGGGAAAAGTGTTCCTGTCCATAATGGAAATATGATGCTTGTGATTAGTGGCTCTGCCTTGATCTGTGATTTGTCCGGCACTGAGGGACCTAGTTGTGTTGCTTTTTGAGAGAAGGAGTTTCTTCCGGTGTCCGTTTGACCATATCATTCTAATCGTTTATTCATTCGAAGATTTGGGGACAGTTTGAATTTGTATGAGAACTGTTGTATTCTGTAATACCTTACCTTAATACCTTACCTTAATACCTTACCTTAATACCTTACCTCATCCATGTGTTTTAGCTTCGTTATTTTCTCACGAAAAAAGAATGTGTGTTGATATAATAGTTGCTGAACTCATATTTGTAAGTAAAACTATGAAGTTGTTGCCCAGTCTTGAATTAAACATTATACAGCTGGTCTGATCTTATGTGTAGTTATTTCAGCGTGTTTTCACCCAACGCATTTCCAATAAAGTTAGATCACCAGGGTATAGCAAGTGTGAACCATATGTGGTATTTTATCCTAGATCACAGCGTTTAACGAGCTGAAAACACTATTGTATCCTAGATCACTGCGTTTATCGAGCTGTGAACGCCATTGTATCCTAGATCACAGAGTTTATCGAGCTGTGAACACCCTCGTATCCTAGATCACAGCGTTTAACGAGCTGTGAACACTATTGTATCCTAGATCACAGCGCTTAACGAGCTGCGAACAACTGTTTATCCTAGATCACAGCGTATAGCGAACAGTGAACACTATTGTATCCTAGATCACACCGTATAGCGAACAGTGAACATTATTTTATCCTAGATCACCAGCGTTCATCGAGCTGTGGATCCACTGAACTCTATTTTGTCCACTATTGTATCCACTATATGATCCACTATTTAGTTGATGAAAAGCAGGAACAATGTAAGTTACAGTACATTGTCCTTGGGCGTTTCTTGTCCCAATTTCATTCAATGGTTTATGTGGCCCTGTATTTTCCCTGTGACGTTTTCTATTTGAAGGAAGCAGCCTATCAATTTGTTTACTCGCTCATATTTGAATAGTTGCTCATGTTATCCGCGTCCTTCACACTCTATCAAAGACTTTCTACTCAGAGTGCCCGTGTGTGCTTATTTTTATAGGGGGAAACATTTACCGTCTCTTAAGTGAAATGTGTCAGTTGGTTCTGTTGATCGACTTGTGGTATAAGCTAGTTATATCTCTCCAGATGTCACACAAATATGGTATTGAGCAGTCTTTTCATCTGTTTACTTGAACAGCTAATGAAACTGATGGGTCTGTAACTGTCAACGATAATTCCACATTGACCATGTTTTATGACGAAAACATCGTTTTTTTTTGCTTTCCCATTTCCAGCACAATCCCCTTTTTCTAGAATACATCTCTGATTTCTAGTGATTTCGTTTTAACTTTAGGGTCGAAGGTTTTTTTTAACATTTATTTTGTAATTTCCTCTTTTCCTATAGAATTCTTGTTTTATTAGTTACAGCGCAAATTCTATTTCTTGCTTGAAAAAATAACCATTATGTGCCCCTCCTTCAATGTTTGCTTTTTTTAATTGCTTGTCTCTTTTCATATCTCTCTTTCCTGCTACTGTTATCTTTGTTTCGTTAACCATGCTGTATTTTTCAGTCAATCCATTTGCTGCATCGTTTCCATAACCCCGTTATCTTCTGGTGTGATATCTGCTGCTCTTAAAGTTTCATGGTGCGGTGACTTTGCATGTTGTGTACCATTTTGTATTTAGGTTTAAACTGTTTTTTTCACAACTGTTTCTTATTTATATCCTGTTTATACTTTTGCTGTCTTTGGTGGAATATTACTCTCCAAGGTTTGGTCTATTTCTGTCAATTCTCTGGCCATCAAAAGCGCTTACTCAAGTCTATGTATATCTTCTGACCAGTGCGACCGCAGACGCTGAGAACGAGACGACAGTATTCATGAATACATAGCTGACTTCCCGCGTCATGGTCAGAGAGTGGGTGCTATCCAAGACTATATTCTACTTCTAGGTGGCGACCCATGAAACAGTGCGACCCATGAAACAGTGCGACCCATGAAACAGTGCGACCCATGAAACAGTGCGACCCATGAAACAGTTCGACCCAAGCAGTGCGGCTGAGAAAACAATAATAGGCAAACCCGGTCTAAAAAATGGACATGCTGAAACCGAGCGTGTCGAGCGGAAAGGCGCAGATTTCGGATGGTTGGTGTAAACGACAGCTCGAAAGACGATTTCGGATGGTTGGTGTAAACGACAGCTCGAAAGACGATTTCGGATCGTTGGTGTAAACGACAGCTCGAAAGACGATTTCGGATCGTTGGTGTAAACGACAGCTCGAAAGACGATTTCGGATCGTTGGTGTAAACGACAGCTCGAAAGACGAAGTAGGAAAAGTAGTATGAAGTTAGCTCCTCTTGGAATTGTTTTTCTTGCTGCTTTCTGGATTGCTCTATTAAACTCTTCTATCATATTTTCCACTATTTGCTGTGGTGTGCCGTTAGTATTACAGTACTTGAGAGTTTGTTCTGTGAATTTGTTATAGTTCCCATTTCTATAATTCTATCGGGGTAGACTTTTCTTCTGTGGTGCTGTATACTTTATTTGAACAGGCAGTTTGATTTGTATGTCGTGGTTTCCAACAGTTATTCCTGCACTGTTCTGTGTATTTTATATTTTAGATATTGTATTGTAAAATTTAGACCTGGAGTCAATGCTTTCTACCACTAACTTGGATACAAGTTTGGTTGTTCTTCTGCTCGGTTGATTAACTGCAAATTGTTATCTATCTTCAAGTGCTAAACTCTCATCTTTGTCCCTATATCTTTCTAAATGTCTTCTAAATTGTCAAAATAAACTTCAATGGCTCTCAAGTCATTCTAATGTTTCAAATTCCATGGGTCTTCAGTGGCTATTGTAAATGTGATGTACTTTGACTGTTTCCTGTTCTGCTACAACGTCTGCTCCTCTTATCTATGCGTGTCCTCTTGTTTTTATTTGGATTTCTTTAGCTGGCAGCAGATTGTGTTTTCAGGATCAGAACTCCTTTTCATGGCCGTCTTTACTCACCCTTGGGGTAGTTCTCCTGATCCTTTGGTCGTCCCAGTCTATCTACAAGATGGCAGATGGTTTGAAATCAGAGTTTTCCTTCCCCCACCTTTCGAGCTAAAAACAAAAGTAAAGTGTAAATTCAGCAGAATTAACCGCTGGTTGGAAATATAGTTTTTTTTTAACGACTCCATTGTACTAAGCCGCAGCCTGTGAGAGGTGATGTAACAGTGCCGTTCCTTGCTGTTTTTACTTTCCCTACATCATGCATCAGGTACCCATTTACAACTGGGTTGACTGGAGAAGCCGACCCGATTAAAACCCCGACCCGGATTAAAAAAAATCTCCGTAGCGATTCGAACCGAGCCACGCTGTTACCACAGAAAACAGCGAATTGTTCCCTAGAGTACAGGGACGACCGACCTCAACCAGTAACGCCCACAGGTGGCGGATAGTGGGACGACCGACCCCAACCAGTCACGCCCACAGATGGCGGATAGTGGGACGACCGACCCCAACCAGTCACGCCCACAGGTGGCGGATAGTGGGATGACCAACCCCAACCAGTCACGCCCTCAGGTGGCGGATAGTGGGGCGACCGACCCCAACCAGTCACGTCCACAGGTGGCGGATAGTGGGGCGACCGACCCCAACCAGTCACGCCCTCAGGTGGGGGATAGTGGGGCGACCGACCCCAACCAGTCACGCCCTCAGGTGGCGGATAGTGGGGCGACCGACCCCAACCAGTCACGCCCATAGGTGGCGGATAGTGGGGCGACCGACCCCAACCAGTCACGTCCAAAGGTGGCGGATAGTGGGACGACCGACCCCAACCAGTCACGTGCACAGGTGGGGGATAGTGGGGCGACCGACCCCAACCAGTCACGTCCAAAGGTGGCGGATAGTGGGACGACCGACCCCAACCAGTCACGCCCACAGGTGGCGGATAGTGGGGCGACCGACCCCAACCAGTCATATCACAAGTGGCGGATAGTGGGGCGACCGACCCCAACCAGTCACGCGCACAGGTGGCGGATAGTGGGGCGATCGACCCCAACCAGTCAAGCCCTCAGGTGGCGGATAGTGGGGCGACCGACCCCAACCAGTCATATCACAAGTGGCGGATAGTGGGGCGACCGACCCCAACCAGTCACGCGCACAGGTGGCGGATAGTGGGGCGATCGACCCCAACCAGTCAAGCCCTCAGGTGGCGGATAGTGGGGCGACCGACCCCAACCAGTCACGCCCATAGGTGGCGGATAGTGGGGCGACCGACCCCAAACAGGCACGCCCACAGGTGGCGGATAATGGGGCTACCGACCCCAATCAGTCACGTCCAAAGGTGGCGGATAGTGGGACGACCGACCCCAACCAGTCACGTCCACAGGTGGCGGATAGTGGGGCGACCGACCCCAACCAGTCACGCCCACAGGTGGCGGATAGTGGAGCGACCGACCCCAACCAGTCACGCCCACAGGTGGCGGATAGTGGGACGATCGACCCCAACCAGTCACGCCCTCAGGTGGCGGATAGTGGGGCGACCGACCCCAACCAGTCACGCCCACAGGTGGCGGATAGTGGGACGATCGACCCCAACCAGTCACGCCCTCAGGTGGCGGATAGTGGGGTGACCGACCCCAACCAGTCACGCCCACAGGTGGCAGATAGTGGGGCGACTGACCCCAACCAGTCACGCCCACAGGTGGCGGATAGTGGGATGACCAATCCCAACCAGTCACGCCCACAGGTGGTGGATAGTGGGGCGACCGACCCCAACTAGTCACGCCCACAGGTGGCGGATTGTGGGATGACCGACCCCAACCAGTCACGCCCACAGGTGGCAGATAGTGGGGCGACCGACCCCAACTAGTCACTCCCACAGGTGGCGGATAGTGAGACGACCGACCCCAACCAGTCACGTCCACAGGTTGCGGATAGTGGGGCGACCGACCCCAACCAGTCACGTCCACAGGTGGGGGATAGTGGGGCGACCGACCCCAACCAGTCACGTCCAAAGGTGGCGGATAGTGGGACGACCGACCCCAACCAGTCACGCCCACAGGTGGCGGATAGTGGATCGACCGACCCCAACCAGTCACGCCCACAGGTGGCGGATAGTGGGACGATCGACCCCAACCAGTCACGCCCTCAGGTGGCGGATAGTGGGGCGACCGACCCCAACCAGCCATGCCCACAGGTGGCGGATAGTGGGGCGACCGACCCCAACCAGTCACGCCCACAGGTGGCAGATAGTGGGGCTACCGACCCCAACCAGTCACGCCCAAGGTGGCGGATAGTGGGGCGACTGACCCCAACCAGTCACGCCCACAGGTGGCGGATAGTAGGATGAACAATCCCAACCAGTCACGCCCACAGGTAGGGGATAGTGGGGCGACCGACCCCAACCAACCACCCACACAGGTGGCGGATAGTAGGGCGACCGACCCGAACCAGGCACGCCCACAGGTGGCGAATAAGGGAACGATCTCCAGGTATGGAGCGTCAGCTGCGATATAAGCCAGGTATAAAACTTGACGAATAAGCAGTCATGGACCAAACGGCGGTGTGTCCCAGCAGGATGGGATGGGACAACCGGTGGCACTGCTTTTCCCACTGAAATAACCCATGTGTCCAATGACGGGTACACCAAGGGGGTAAGAGACGCTATATGCTCTAGCCACGGGAAGGAAACCACGGTAGACAAACCAACCTACTGCCTTGCAGGTACTATCGGGAGATGGAAAGGCTATGGGAGACAATCCAAAGGGAAAACTCAACCCGACCTGCCGAAGACGGAGTGTGCAGCTAGGGCGCAGGAACCGGGCAAAATCAGGACACACATGCATCAACATGATATCGTCATTGTATCACTTCTACAAGTTACAACCGGGAAGGAGCGGTGCCAGGCCCACAGCCTTGAGGGGACCCACCCAAGAAACCGGTGTCTCTGCTAACCTAGTGGTCAGGGGGAGGCAGAATAGTACGACTGATCAGCAAAAAAAACCTAAAAGTGGTGCAATGGAATGCAGAAGGCGAGAGAAAAAAGAAACCCGAATTGCAAGAATTCCTCAAGGAAAACGACATAGACATCATTTGTGTCCAGGAAACACACCTAAAAGAAACTCAACAATTTTCCATCAGAGATATGAACGTTTCTGTCAAGATTGAGAAAAAAGATGAAGACCGTGTCAGACATGTTTATGTGACTGATGTGACTGCACAGACCAATTTGAGCGTGACAAATTCTACCTGCACGTCAAAGTTGGGCACTCTGTCCCGCCAACCGATCCTGAGCAGTCTGCGGAGACAGTTAACGTGGAAATGATTAAGTGTCCTGACATGCCTGCTATAGACTGTCCCTGTTTCGCATGCGTACAGAAGGGTGGTTCGCACAACAGAATGATGCACACTATTCTTGGTGGCAACACTGATTCCCTGCTGGTTCTAAACACTTTCTCGTAGTCTTCAGAAAGCAGCACTCGCCTTAGAAATATTTTTGTGGACCTCACAGTCAATATTTCCTTCTGTGGTGAAGATATTGCCAAGGTAGTTAAAGCTATCAACTTATTTTAAGCGATGTCCCTGTACAGTGACCTTTGGTTCGTGGTAGGGCTCACCGGGCGCATATAGAAACAGCACCTCCATTTTCTTGGTCAGTATCATCTATAATTAGTCTCCAAGGATTATATTGATCACGTTAATACAGTCTTCAGTAGCAACCTGAGTTAGTCTTGATCGATCACAGGGATCACATTGACACATTCTTAACCTTCACATCGATACGATACCACATTGATCTACCGCCGACAGAGAGAAATATGACCACGGACGACCACCTGGGTTAAGAAGATACGAACCTACCATCGGCGGAAATTCGCAACAAAGTTCGTTCAATTTAGTTTCTTTTCTGCTCATACTTACAATCGGCCAGATTAGGAGAGGATAGAGAATTGGGCGATAACAGTGTTGATTAGGATATGATTAGATGTAGGTTGTGTTATAGGAAAGCTTTTCAAGGAGTGATTTAGTAAGCCGTGAGTGAGAATTGAGTGAGGATAAATTTACGTTGTGTAGGAATAAAGAATCTGCTGGTATTGTGTCTTTGAAATAGTGTCGCTTGAATTTATTAAATATTTTTGCTTGAATTTGTTTTGAGTGAGTGTAGAGTGAATAGAATAGAGCAGACCCCTTTACCGTCCGCTACAGAGCCTCATCAAATCTATCACGTGCAGTGAAATGAGATTTTATTGTACAGGACATTAATGCGACTCATTAAAACAATACGTGCGTGTCAACAGAGTTAACTTTTCCTGTGACTGATCAATCGAAGTCTGGAATGTCTATACATCACTTGTATAGAGAAAAGAGCGGGGACATTATACATCAAATGAAATAATAATAATATGTTTTTACTTCTGAATTATTATTGTAGGTATGTACAGTTGTGAACACACGATGTAGGAAGAATCGAAAATCTTGCAAAGAAAAAAAAGTAAAGCGAAGATGCAGTTTCACGACATTACGGCGTATGTAAAATATGTAGTTAGTCCCATTTATTTGGTGACCAAAGGCACATAATGGGTGATGTGGTCAGTATCCCGCCAGCCACCTTCACTTCACAGATTGCTGTTGTATCAAATGACTAAGACTGGCTCGACCACAGGAGAGGGTTTGCTATCGGAGAACATTCCTAAACCAACTCGGGATTGAACCCTGATCTCTTGGCTAGGAAGTCAGTGCACTAACCACTCTGCTTCTAGTGCAACGAAGAAGATATTTGATGTGAATTACAAAGTGAATGATTGTTTGAATATCGAAAAGGACATATGTTGGCTTAAGGTATTGGCAGCTCTTACGTTTACAAATGATATTAATTATTAAAATAAATGTGTGTATACAAATGTAAACGAATTAATGATAGTACACATAACAGCGGTCTACATACATTTATAATTTGGAACATAAATATACTTTTAATATTGATAAATAATGTATGATATAGTCCAATTAAATAATTATCTTAAGGCATATTGTATCTTAAATATACCAATTAAATATTCATATATGTTAATTTATAATTTATGTATTTTACCGTGTATTTTCCTTTGCAATGGCGAGATGGACTGACCAAAGGCTTAGGCAGGCAATAGCACAGTTTTGCAAAAGATCGGGACGAATACAGAATATTGTTGGCTTCCTAGCATACGGCACATCTGCCGGACTGACGCTGAGGATAATTCGTTTATACGTTTATACGCATTTGACAATTTTTTGTTTGAAGGTATGCTATCTGTATGTACAGGTATAAATTTGATAATAATCTGCTATGACATAATGGAAATACATTCTTAAGATAATAAATTTATGACTTTACTTTTGTTTATGCCAAGTGGCATAATGAAAATCAATTGTTCCTTCAGAAATAAATATTCATTACTTTACATATGTTTATGAATTATTCCTATATTTATTTCATTATTTTACTGTGTCTGCATCCAAAAACATTTTCCATACACAAAATGAGCATCCGACATCATTTTACAAAACAATAAATCTATATTGTTCAACTGCGAATAATCAAATATCGGCTAGATTGATTCGTACAGGATTCCTGTAATTTTTTCTTATGTTGCTACATTGTCTACTCTGCTTGTGCAGCAATTAATACAATTCTTTTAAAGTGAGTGATTTTGTAACATTTCTGAATAATAACACAACTTTAGAAAACATTCGAAATATTGGTCCATTCTCACAGATATCTCCACAACTAAATATTCTTTTTTGTATAATTTTGAACGTTTTTAGTGCTGCCTTGCAATGTATTTTCAGCTAAATTAATTTCAATACAATTAATATAAAGGATTATCAACTCTATAAAATTCATAGGCTATACTGTGTTATTTTCTTGTTATTGTATGGAGATCAATAAGGGATATAACTCTAGGCACGCAATATACATTCTGTGTGGGATTACAGCAGGCGGTGCTAGATAGGTCAAGAGGATAGAAAGAGACAGCGACGTCTGGAAAGTTGATTGATCTAAGAGAAATAGGAGATGTGCCGCGGTTTGTTGGATGGAAGCTGTTTTTATTTCTGTTTTAAAAGCTACATCACATGATCATTATTACGTAATGTAAGGGCATGTGGCATATAAGTAAAAGTGCGATACTTACTTTATGTGTCCTGGGAACCCCGTCATACATCATGTTTCAAATATTCAGCCACGTTAATTGCTTTGTCATTCACCTACAAATTACAGAGCAATAAGCCTCATCAGCCACTCTAGCAAAGTCATGCTTAGATTAATCCTCGACCGATTGAAACCCCAAGCAGAGATCATCATTGCTGAGGAGCAAGCAGGGTTCAAACAGGGAAGAAGCACTACAGAACAGATATTTAATTTAAGGCTGCTAAACGAGAAATATCTAGAACAGCAGCAACAACTGAATCATGTGTTTGTTGTTTTTAAGAAGGCGTTTGATAGGGTATGGTATAATGCGCTATGGGCAACCATGAGGATGTATAAATCAAAGGATATATTATTAAGGTCATTGAACACCTGTATGACAAGGCATCCAGCGCAGTTCTTGTGAATGGGAGGCGAGGGTGCATATCAGTTGGTGTGAGACAGGGTTGTACACTCCCTCCAACTATTTTAAATAAATTCCTTAACGGAATTATGAGTGAGGCACTTGGAGATCACGTTGGTACTGTCAAGATAGGGGGTCGAACGATTACCAACCTTCGTTTTGCAGATGATATCGACAGGTTGGCGGGTTCAAAAGCAGAACTCCAGGAATGGGTCAGAAGGCTCGATGAAACAGCTCTTGACTATGGTAGGGAGAAAAATGTTGGAAAGACCAAATTAATGTCCAACAACGCCGATGGCTTCAAAAGCAGGATACAGGCTAATGGCCAGGAACTCGAAGTGGTTAACCGTTTTAAATATCTGGGCTCGATTGTCAGTGATGAAGGATCAAAATGTGAGGTGTTAGCCAGAATAGCACAGCCAATAGCGGTGATAGCAAGGCTTAACACAATCTGGCAAGATAAACGGTTAGCACTTCTCTCGAGAATCAGATTAATGCGTACATTGGACCTGTCAATATTCCTCTATGCTTGTGAGACAAGGACAGTTACAGCTGACCTTCAGCAAAGGATACAGGCCTTGGAGATGAGATGTTTCCGAAGACTTTTAAACGTCACGTTGAAAGATCGAGTTACAAATAAGGAAATACGTGATTGAATTACAACAGCAATAAGGCCTTTTGAAGACCTCTTGAAAACTGTCAAAAGAAGGAAACCTTCTTGGTACGATCACATAACTTACTATTCACAGTTTTGAATCGTTTTGTCTCTGTTACTGAAGCACGCGTTTGGTAAAGTAAATGATGGTATCTGCCTTCACACTTAGTCGTGTGGTCTGCTGTTTAATCTTGCAACAGTCAAGGCCAAAACGAAGATCACAGAGATCACCATTAGGGACTTACATTTAATTGATGATGATGCCTGTGTCCTCTAACAGTCACAGGGAACTTTAGATTCTGATAGATCGTTTCTTCCAGGCTTGGAAAAATTTTGATCTACCAATACGTCTCAACAAAAAAATGTGTTGGAACAGGAAGTAGATGTTCAATCAACTCTTCGATAATTATGAACTGGCAGCTGTACACCAATTCACATACACGGAGTCCCTCATTAATGACAAGCTCTCTCTAGACCCGGAAATAAACACTCGCATTGGCAAAGTTGCTGCTACATTTTCTTGATTCACAACGCGTGTTTGGGAAAACCAGAAACTCGCAATTTAAACCAAGGTCACAGTTTACTACAATATCGTCAGCACGTTCTTGTAGGGCAGCGACACATGGGCAATCAATGCAAATGAAGAGCACAAATAATATATTTATCCCAGCTTTGTGCTACTAATGTCGACTTGGTTCTTACCCAAATCAGAGTACATGAAAATTAAAACGCGTGAAATGAAATGTCTAAGAAAAGTAAATGGTGCCAGCAGGAGAGAACAAATTCGAAATGATGACAACATACATATTGTGAGAACTTTCTTCCATATAAAGGCAGGACATGATCATATCAGAATGTAGTACGATTAACTACTACTGTACATTTACACATCAATACATTTTATCTTCAAAGCACGAGGAGAACAGCTTGGTAAATGGATAGATGACATCAGAAAGATGTTACAACTGACGTAACATACTTAGCACAAAGTGAAGCAACGTTAGCTACCTTTAGCCGTTAGCTCCAGACAACGTTAGTTCCACACAACGTCAGCTCCTCAAGCTGTTACACCCAGACAACGTTAGCTCCAGACGACGTTAGCTCCCCGAGCCATTAGCTCCAGACGTGGTTAGCTCCCCGAGCTAACCAGCTCCAGACGACGTTAGCTCCCCGAGCCGTTAGCTCCACACGACGTTAGCTCCTCTAGACGTTAGCTCCAGGCGAGGTTAGCTCCACACGACGTTAGCTCATCGAGCCGCTATCTCCAGACGACGTTAGCTCCACGAGCTGTTAGCTCCAGACGACTTTAGCTCCCTGTGTCGTTAGCTTCAGACGACCTTAGCTCCCCAACCCCTTAGTTCCAGACCACGTAAGCCCCTCGAGCCGTTAGCTCCAGACGACGTTAGCTCCCCGAGCCTTTAGCCCCATACGACGTTAGCTTCCCGAGCCGTTAGCTCCAGACGAGGTTAGCTCCACATAACGTTAGCTCCACACGATGTTAGCTCCTCGGGCTGTTAGCTCCAGACGAGATTAGCTCCACACGAGGTTAGCTCCACACGACGTTAGCTTCTCGAGACGTTATCTCCACACGACGTTAGCTCCTCGAGCCGTTAGCTCCAGACAACGTTAGTCCAGACGAGGTTTGCTCCACATAACGTTAGCTCCACACGACGTTAGCTCCTCGAGCCGTTATCTCCCAGAGCTCTTAGCTCCCCACTTCGTTAGCTCCACACGACGTTATCTCCATACAACGTTAGCTCCAGACGAGGTTAGCTGCTCGAGCCGTTAGCTCCAGACGAGGTTAGCTCCACACGACGTTAGCTCCTTGTGCCGTTAGCTCCAGACAACGTTAGCTCCACACGACGTTAGCTCCTCGAGCCGTTTGCTCCAGATGAGGTTAGCTCCACATAACGTTAGCTTCACACGACGTTAGCTCCAGACGACGTTAGCTCCACACAACGTTAGCTCCCCGAGCCATTAGCTCCAGACGGTGTTAGCTCCCCGAGCCGTTAGCTCCAGACGACTTTAGCTCCCCGAGCCGTTAGACCCAGTCGACGTTAGCTCCCCGAACCGTTAGCTTCAGACGAGGTTAGCTCCACACAACGTTAGCTCCACACAACGATAGCTCCTCGGGCTGTTAGCTCCAGACGAGGTTAGCTCCACACGAGGTTAGCTCCACACGAGGTTAGCTCCACACGACGTTAGCTTCTCGAGCCGTTAGCTCTAGGCGAGGTTAGCTTCACACGACGTTAGCTCTTGGAGCCGTTAGCTCCAGACGACGTTAGCTCCCCGAGCCGTTAGCTCAAGACGACGTTAGCTCCCCGAGCCGTTAGCTTCAGACGACGTTAGCTCCCCGAGCCGTTAGCTCCAGACGACGTTAGCTCCCCGAGCCGTTAGCTCCAGACGACGTAAGTTTCCCGAGCCGTTAGCTCCAGACGACGTTAGCTCCCCGAGCCGTTAGCCCCAGACGACGTAAGCTCCTCGAGCCGTTAGCTCCCAGAGTTCTTAGCTCCCCACTTCGTTAGCTCCACATGACGTTTTCTCCATACAACGTTAGCTGCACACAACGTTAGCTCCACACGACATTAGATTCTTGAGCCGTTAGCTCCTCACGAGGAAACAGATGTCAGTCAGTAAGTTGATCAATGGTAACGGGTGTGATTGTGCTGGGAAAATCATATTTACATTTGGGACATAGTCTGGCTCAAGCACACGGTGACACATTTGAAAGGGAAAAAAAGCAGACAAACACTTACTTAACTGAACGTCTTTATACTGGTTTAGAAGACCCTGCAGAGTCTGTATACAACCAGTTACATTTACATCACCTTGCTCTAAAAGCTATGCGCATCCAGTTTATTCTTAAATGCATTAACTGTCCCTGCCTCCACTACCTCCCCTGGCAATGCATTCCAAGCAGACACCACTCTCTGACTAACAAAATATTTCCTAATATCTAACCTGGACCTCTCTTTAGTCAGCTTGTAGCTATGCCCTAGTGTTATTGTAGGTGGCTGAATTTTAAAAAAAACTTGTTATAGTCTAATTTATCGATTCCTCTGATCATCTTATAAACCTGTATTAAGTCACCACGATTTCTTCTCTCTTCGAGACACTGTAGGCCGGTTTTTCTGAGTCGGTCCTCATAACTGTAATTCTGGAATCCCACTATCATCTTTCTCGCTCTTTTTTGTATTATTTCTAGCATGTTTATGTCCCCTCTATGATAAGGACTCCACACCTGTACACAGTACTCCAATCTAGGTCTAACTAAAGCGTTATACAGTTTGACGATTACTTCCTAGCTCCTAAGTTTAATATTTCTTTTTATCATACCTAACATTGCATTTGCCTTTTTCACTGCTACACACACACACACACACACACACACACACACACACACCCACACACACACACACACACACACACACACACGCACACGCACACGCACACGCACACGCACACGCACACACTTACACACACACACACTTACACACACACACTTACACACACACACACACACTTACACACACACACACACACACGCTTGCACACACACATATATATGATATTCGTCTATTCACTCCACGCGAAGCATAGTGCTTCCACTTTAGCTAGAGCCTCTACGGGAAGTCTGTGTCCGAGTATGTGCAGTGACAGTTACAACATGCTTAGAAGGTTACAGTGGTCTCTTTGTTGTAAAGTCAGGTACCACCAATATGCACACGTACATACATATATGCATAAATACATACATAGACACGCACACCCACATACATAAATACATTCACACATGCACCGTACATGCATACACACACACACAAATTCGTACATAAAACACACCCATTCGTACATATACACACACACACACACATTCGCACATACACAAACACACACATTCGTACATACATACACACACACATTCACACATACACACACACATGCATACACACACACATGCATACACACACACACACACACACTTCTCTGTCAGTGATCATTGCTCATTTAGATTAGAACTCTGCAACCTTCAATAATTTCATCTTTCTTCCTCAGGGTCTGAGCCCCGCTCTACATTTCTCTTAGAAATATGTCGGCGTTGACCACTTCCTTCTCCTCAAATCTGTATACTGGTGAGAGCCCTGAAGTACATATGCTGCTGTCAAGGTAGTCAGGCCCCAGTAACATAGGCTGAGGGTAACTATGTTGAATTTAGTGTACATGTGGTGTCTCGTTCTAGTGAGACGTCGTGTGATAACTTGTTTTTTTGTGGACAGTTGGTAATTTTGGAGTGTTGATACAGCTTGTTATCATGTATTATGGTATGTTTGTGCCTGGCCTGTTAGAGAATTGGCTTCTTTATCCTGGATGATCTTTTCCTTATCCAACGTGCTCCAAAAAATGCGTATCTGGCTCGAGAGGGACATGTTTCACACACGCTCACAATAGGATTCATTGTCCAGATCAGTGTAATAACTTCCGAAACTATTATTGAGAGATCTCATCACAGTGAGCTATGGTACCTCAGTGGCTAGGATTATGCGCCTTGGAAATCTCCTGGCCTTTGTTAAGACTTTCAATTTCCTTCGGGTGGAGACAGCAGACACCACTCTTGTTTGTGATGATCTGTTAGTGCCGTATTATACAAGATAAAAGTGCACTTCCCGGCCCAATTCCTTCCCCTTGTTCGGTAATTTCGCGAGAAGTTGGAAGATTGCTCAGATGAGATCCCTTTTGGAGACACAGAAAGGTTGGTTGGAGGCATTGTATTACTGAGAGGACAATAGATAGGGGAGGGAAACAGATGAGGGCGATGATACGTCAAAGAGGCAAGGTAAAACGACATCGAAATTGAAAAAAATGTCTTAATAGAAAAATTTGTGAGAAGCACGGAAAGCGGGTGCGGAGAAATGGTAAGTCGGTTGATTTGATGTTAGATTTGGTTTTGTTAGATTAACTTCTGTTGGTCGCTAGCTAATTGTTGTCGATCTGTACAAATAGGTAGTTTAGTGTTGTGTATTGATACATTTCTGAAGTTTAATATACAATGTAAAAGTCACTTTATTTAATTGCTGCATCCACATGTACCGTTATGCGGCTTTGAGAAATACTTGGTTTCGTTACTGCACGAGTTTTCTCTTTGGTTGGTAGCACTATGTACTCTTTCTACATAATTTATTTAGTGGAGGAGTTAGAGTCGACACTGCATAGGATTGGCTCGTAACGCTACAATCGACCCATCTGTAAATGGGTACCTAGCTATCTGTCGTTAAAGACTAGGCAATATAGCTACATACAAAAAGTCGGCACACAAAAACAAATTAAGACTGTGACGTCACCAAAACGTCATCCTTGTTTCTGACGTCATTCCTGAAATCCATGCACGATTTGCCCATGTGTATCCAGGAAACATTTATTTCACATAATTATTGTTTATAACTGGGACCTACTGTCTGCTTCTGGGACCTACTGTCTACAACTGGGACCAACTGTCTACTACTGGGACCTGCTGTTTACTTACTGTTTTCAAATGAAACCCGCCCCAATGGATTTATTACAAACATATGAAAGGAATATCAGGAGGTGCGTCACAGTTAAACAAAGTTAATATTTACGTTTATAAAAAGTCGTCATAGACATTCAAACAAGCATGCCACTGCAATGGTGGACCTCAGATTCCGTCCAAGGACAATTAATTTTGTTGCTCATTGAACCATTTGGGACACCGAGGCCATGGCGTCCGCATCTGAGTCGAATCGTTGTCCCGTTACACATTTTTGTAAGGGTCCGACCAATGGAAACTAACATGGTGATAGATCGAGGCTATAGACTGAGTGTGGTATAACATGTTCACCTTTTCCGTGCTTACCATTCCTGTAGACTGAGTGTGGTATAACATGTTCACCTTTTCCGTGCTTACCATTCCTGTAGACTGAGTGTGGTATAACATGTTCACCTTTTCCGTGCTTACCATTCCTGCACAATGCTAGCGACATGTGGACGAAGATTGTCGTGCAACAGAATCATACCACGAGAAAGCAACTGCTCTTTCAAGTCTGCCAATAGAAATTCTTCATGGTCAAAGTAAATGCGGTCAACATAACCTTACCAGCAGAAACCTGTGGATTTTGCATCCCATCCGCCATTTTATCATCGTTCTGTAGCAGACCCTAATACGTCAGGTTAATGAGCACGTGCACACTTGTACGTCAATATCTGTTGATTTAGTCAGATGTAACGTCATAGTGCTCTTCGCGCGTTTGTCCACGTGGCGCGGCACGGCGAGCTTTATCTGAACACTGGTCGTACTTAGACTGTCTGCTACTGGGACCTACTGTCTGCTACTGGGACCTATTGTCTGCTACTGGGACCTACTGTCTGCTACTGGGATCTATTGTTTGCTACTGGGATCTATTGTTTGCTACTGGGCTCTACTGTCTGCTACTGGGACCAACTGTCTGCTACTGGGACCAACTGTCTGCTACTGGGCCCTATCGTCTGCTACTGGGACCTACTGTCTGATACTGTGACCTACTGTCTGCTACTGGGACCTACTGTCTGCTAATAGGACGTACTGCTTGCTACTGGGGCCTACTGTTTGCTACTGGAACCTACTGTCTACTACTAAGGCCTACTGTCTACTACTAATGCCTACTGTCTACTACTAAGGCCCGCTATTTACTACTACGGCCTGCTGTCAACTACTAAGGCCCGCTGTCTACTACTAATGCCTACTGTCTACTACTAAGGCCCGCTGTCTACTACTAATGCCTACTGTCTACTACTAAGGCCTGCTGTCTACTACTAATGCCTACTGTCTACTACTAAGGCCTGCTGTCTACTACTAAGGCCCACTGTCTACTACTAATGCCTACTGTCTACTACTAATGCCAACTGTCTACTACTAAGGGCTGCTGTCTACTACTAAGGCCCGCTGTCTACTACTAATGCCTACTGTCTACTACTAATGCCTACTGTCTACTACTAAGGCCTGCTGTCTACTACTACGGCCTGCTGTCTACTACTAATGCCTACTGTCTACTACTAAGGCCTACTGTCTACTACTAATGCCTACTGTCTACTACTAAGGCCTGCTGTCTACTACTAAGGCCCGCTGTCTACTACTAATGCCTACTGTCTACTACTAATGCCTACTGTCTACTACTAAGGGCTGCTGTCTACTACTAAGGCCCGCTGTCTACTACTAATGTTTACTGTCTACTACTAATGCCTACTGTCTACTACTAAGGGCTGCTGTCTACTACTAAGGCCCGCTGTCTACTACTAATGCCTACTGTCTACTACTAATGCCTACTGTCTACTACTAAGCCCTGCTGTCTACTACTACGGCCTGCTGTCTACTACTAATGCCTACTGTCTACTACCAAGGCCTACTGTCTACTACTAATGCCTACTGTCTACTACTAAGGCCTACTGTCTACTACTAATGCCTACTGTCTACTACTAAGGCCTGCTGTCTACTACTAAGGCCCGCTGTCTACTATTACGGCCTGCTGTCTACTACTAATGCCTACTGTCTACTACCTCGGCCTGCTGTCTACTATTACGGCCTGCTGTCTACTACTAAGGCCTGCTGTCTACTACTAATGCCTACTGTCTACTACTAATGCCTACTGTCTACTACTAATGCCTACTGTCTACTACTAAGGCCTGCTGTCTACTACTACGGCCTGCTGTCTACTATTACGGCCTGCTGTCTACTATTACGGCCTGCTGTCTAGTATTACGGCCTGCTGTCTACTACTAAGGCCCGCTGTTTACTACTGGTACATATAGTTTATGACTGTGATCTACTGTCTGCTACTGTAACCTACAGTCTAGTAGTTGTACCTGCTGTAAATGTTTAATATTAAGTCTATCATCATATATCTTACACATGATAAGTTTTATCTATGATCTGCCTTTCGCCGTCTATTTAATAAATTGTGGATTTCACTATAGAAGCGCCATGGCAGCTCTAGTTCGCTGGCCCTGACACTAGCAGTCAGCTGTGGTTCCCTGACCCTGACACTAGCAGTCAGCTGTGGGTCGCTGACCCCTGCAGCTCATGTCTGTATTAACGTGTTATCCTCACGTTTCACACTAAATGGCGTTGACGATTTTTTCAGTTCATAAAAGAAGTAATAGACTTTATTCCGATTATATTATGTTTGTCATTCTAGCCAATATTTTCCTTCTTATTCCTTATCTGTACCTATTATTGCAAATCATTTTTTCTGACAGTAAGCGGTTTAGTACCTCTGTTTTTTAATTATATATATATAACTTTAAGTTTTCTAATGGTGCGACTCTATTGGTTTTTTTAAACTGATGTGGTGACCTTACACAACGTAGATGGAGCAAAGGGGAACTACGTCACATGATATCACTGCAGTTTTATTGTTGTCAGGGTAGACCCATAGAAGACAGTGATGTTGTGGATAAACGGAGATAGTCTTAATTGTATTATAGCTCGGCGCTTTTTTTGCGGCCCGGTGGTTAATTGCCGTCAACGCATGATGTTTTGCCTAATGTAAGTCAGGTTTCCATTTGCAACTGATTAAGACTTGTGCGTTTTGCAAACAAGGATGAACGTCAATCCAATTGAGAGATAGTCATTCTACAGGCTCAGCCATCCAGACACTCACAAATGTAACATTAACATATTTCTAGATCGTTGTATGTTGTTACAGTTGAATGCGAACAATAAGTAAGATTACTCTTTTATGCGCCCTAAAAAAATGTGTCAAGTGGCAGTCTACAGTAACTTTCCTCACTTCCTTTGCGAGCTAAAGAGGGTGCTGATAAAGTCATTGTCAAGACTTTCATGAGAACAGCCCGTTTCCTAAATAGAAGTGAGGTTGTGTGTCTTGGTCAGCATATTTTAACGGACCCTGACTAACATGTCCGATCAGTATGTTTTCTCTGACCAGACGACAGTCTCCTCTCACCACCAATTATATGTAACATCAATATATCCCTTGACCATCATATGTAACATCAATATATCCCTTGACCATCATATGTAACATCAATATATCCCTTGACCATCATATGTGACTAAATATATTCAGTGGTCGTTGTTTGAAATCGATTTTTTTAATCTTACCATGTCAAGTGATTTTTAATTCCATTACTACCATACATGCATAATCTGACGTCTGTGTTCTCGCTGTCTCTCGTTCAGACGTGAAATCATTCGCAAATTGAATCACAGCAATCTGGACACTGAAACACATTATTGAGGTAATTTTGATCCAATTCAGAAATGAAGTCCACTGAATGACATTTGCTAGTGTGCTATACTGCACCCACTACCACACACAACGACCATCATACTGGTAGCTCAAATGATATACAAATCCACAGCGCAGACGGAGAAACAGACGGGGATCTTCAGCGTTGTACTTTTGGCAATAGCTGCACGGAAAAGTCAACAATACACTGGACCTGAAAACTTTAGTGCCCACTTGAACGTTTCGCTCTGAGCTTTCAAAAGTGAATGATTCGGTGGACACCAACTCACTTAGGCTTTTTGGGCAGCAAGAAGGTAGAAATATTTACACGGCAGGAGCGAACGCTGTAGCTAAACGACGTGTGGCCATCAACATGACGAGGGAAAAATAAATATTATACCCGATCTTAAATAAACATGGGAGACAAAGCACACATGTCATTAACACCAACAAATATACAGGATCACCACGTCTTTCGGCTACATCAAGGGACCATGTTCAGATTCCTCAATGAACAGAATTGAATTCGGCCTCATCTTAACATAAAAGCGTGATTGGCACGACGGGTCGGTTCATTTGCGGCACTAATCGCATGCCACGTGAACACGTGTGTCGGAGTTCTCTAGTTCTTGGTCACGAGATCCACCTAATGATCTAAAGAATTAATATATGGCACATGATGCTGATTCATTAAGGCGTTTTCTCTTCTACGCACAGAAATACAACAGTGATTTCATGTATACGCACAGAAACACAATCGAGATTTCTTGGCTACACACACAAACACAACAGCGATTTCTTATCTACACATAGAAACACAACAGCGATTTCTTATCTACACACGGAAATACAACAACGATTTCTTATCTACAACCCGAACTCTCTGATTCATGCTCGTTGTTTCAAGAGCATATGACCGTTATGTTTGTCGTGTAGCTAATCACTTATAATGTCATAACCCGAGACGTGTTCTTAAATTTGCACATACGTTTAATCTACTAATCTACTTCCAGAATTCTGATATCTTGGTCCAAATGAACTTCCTTCTATTTCTTCTATTAACCGACTGGATTTTAAGGACAATCGTTTCTTCATCACCGCTGCTGTTCAGACCTCTGGCACTAGCTCTTCTATCGCTCGTTGGACTTTACGAGAAATATACAGACTGCCTCCTTGAATGACAACTGTTAGGAATTTGTCAATTGCGAGACAGAATTCGTAAAGATGGTTTCTCTTGATTTATTTCACTTCATATCTAGGAAACAAACTAGAATTGACATGAGAAGAAAACTATATTTTGGCGCTGCTCTTGACGATGAACTGTATCAGAAATACTTCTTGGCTTATACGTCTCTGCGATTAATTAAATTACTTGTATAATATAATTACCGATGACCAGCAACTGACACGTGGACTTATTGGCTTTTCTTCTCGGCGTTCCTACTGGTGCAGTACTTGTGAACTCTCCTCTGGTTTCTAACTGAATAAATTCTCGAACTTTAAATCTCAATTCTCGAACCCGTCTGCCTGCGTTTGAGTTCGCCTAAATACTGTCTTGTCTCGCTGACTGCCGCCCTCAATCCCAAGTAGCCAATTGATCAATCGCGATTGCTAAGAACACACCAGGGTATTAGCTCGGCCCGTGTTGTGTTCTGCTTGCAGGATCCTTGTGTGCACAGATTTTGGAGGGCTGGTCAAACTGCCTAGAGTAGCTAGGACGCATCTAATACGTTTAAATATGCAAATTTATTCCCGTCCTGGCTCAGCTGTCCAGACTCATACCGATGCTTTGTTCTTGGACTGCGTCCTGACAATCGAAGTTTCACGCTACCATAACCCTCAGCAATACTAGCAAGTAACTAACTTTCTATTTACTACCAGCTCTTAACATGAATGATAAGTATTTAAATTTGTTCAAAATGGGCTTAGATCGAAGTCATGCGCGAGAAGCAATACTGCAGAATTGGGAGTAGATGACTGTTGCTTTTGTCCAAGTCATTTGTGTAGGCTCTAAATGGCGAACGAGAAAGATGAAGACAGTCTTGATCCAATTTCGGAAGTGGGAAACTAAAGCGAAGAAACTTTGCAGAAATAGCCAAAGCAAAGATGCACGAAAACCCCATGAACGCACTAACAACACCAAAGCCCATCCCTACTGTACGAAAACCTACCTGGAGGCAGCATATATTTCGAGAGTTGGTAGAAAATATACCAGGTATTAGAAACAAAAACTGCCAGTCTAAAAAAAAAAGAAGAGATACTACCCTGAGTTACATAACGGAAAACTACCCAAGCATGGACTGGACCCATGCATACACCGACGGTTCCGTAACAAATACAAAACAGTACGGAGGGGCAGGAGCATTCCTGAGCCTACCAAATGGCAGAAAAATAACACTGTCATTCGCTACTGGAAAATACACAAGCAATTTCAGAGCGGAGGCAGAGGCACTGAGGGCGGCAGTAGAAGAGATGGTGACAGGTAAAAGGAATGAAAGCCACATAGTCCTGCTTACAGATGCACTGGCCGTAGTCACAGCACTGAAAAGCCATAAAAATACTGAACTTAATGATTTAAGAGCAGTACTCTGTCAACTATGCCAGCAGGCCGCACCAAAAAGAGTAGTGGTGCAGTGGGTCCCATCTCACTGCAACATCCAAGGAAACGAGGAGGCAGACAGACTGGCAAAAGAAGGTGCAAAACTACCACAACCCGATACTAGTATGACATACGAAGAGTCAAAACGGCTTATTAGAGCTAGATACATGACCAAATGGGAAACCGAACATACTGGCTACACCAAAAACGATGCCTATTACCAGTTTAACAGAAGAGAGCAGGTTGTTGTCTTCAGACTTCGCACTGGCCACAATAGACTCAGGTACCACCTATTAAATAAATTGAAGATAGGTTGATCCGACGAATGCCTGTGTGGTACCGGGAAAATGACCGCTGAGGATTTGCTGCACAACTGCCCGACATACGAGGATTCGAGAGAGTAGATGTGGCCTTCACCAGTGGCAACACTAGACAAGCTCTATGGCAGTGTCGACAGCCTCAGGATGACGGCTGCTTTTTTCGAAAAAATAATGGTTACTGTCTGACTGCGTACGAAGAAGAAGAAGAAGAAGAAGAAGATCCTAGTTGCTGACAATTCCATCGGTATAAATGCAGATACGCATGATTTGTATGTTCAGAAACGGTTTCTCCGAAATGAGTGAATAACGTTCGAGGAAGCCTACAAATTCCATACATTTGTGAAGATCTATTTTTACTAGAGTCCATGGAAGTGTTACACCTCCATTCATTTGTGAATATCTATTTTACTGGGGTCCATGGAAGTTTCACACCTCTCTACATTTGTGAAGATCTACTTTACTGGGGTCCATGGAAGTTTCACACCTCTCCACATTTGTGAAGATCTACTTTACTGGGGTCCATGGAAGTTTCACACCTCTCTACATTTTGGAAGATCTACTTTACTGGGGTCCATAGAAGTTTTACACTTCCATGCATTTGTGGGGATCTACTAATTCACTGCAGTACCTAGAAGACATTGCATTTTGTTTAGGATTGAACATCTGATCAGCAATAGCCAAGGGACACAACCTGGATTGCAACGAAAGAGATTATTGTCGATTGCAGCTATGTCAACTACATTGGGGATCTATATTACAAAAACAACAAATACCACTCCGATGCACTATGCCACCAAGATAACATTGGAAAGATTGTCCTGGATGCCGCCTGTAGTACCCTGCATCAAATCCGGAACCTGGAGAGGCTTTTAGTGAAAAGCTGTGAATGTTCAGAACCTGTGTAACACGCATCATGATGCACGATTCTGATGCTTGGTATATTCTCCAGTGCGATCAGGAACGCATTGAAGTCTTCTACCCCCATGCCCAGGCAGAGACGAATTCTTGCGATCCACTTGTGTGACCGGGTCTCAAATGACGATGCCACCCAACACAATCCCCTTGCAAACCGTCGCCGTTTGACCTTATACGGACGTGTGGCCCCACTTACCCAGGCTGTCCCCGTAAACCAACTCGAAAAGCAGGCCGTATACATTTTGGATGGATAGCGACTCTCTATGTTCATGGTTCCATCCTCTATGCCGCCCACACACCACCTGGCTATTCTAAATAGGATAGAAATCATCCTCATTGCATGCAGCATGGGATTTGGTTACTCGTCGTGTTCATGGACGGTTGTCGCATAAGTGGACCAGCTACCAACCTGTTATAATTAGGTTCGTCCTCCACAGATTTGTGCTTTTCTAATATTCACGTTACACGTAATTACGTGCACGGAAACCACAATCCTCTCAAAATATGTGATCATCTATACTGGAGTACATAGCCATTTTCATGATCTGTGGATATTTTGGGATCTTCTATACTGGAGTACATAGCCATTTTCATGATCTGTGGATATTTTGGGATCTTCTATACTGGAGTACATAAACATTTTCATGAAATGTGGATATTTTGGGATCTTCTATACTGGAGTACATAGACATTTTCATGATCTGTGGATATTTTGGGATCTTCTATACTGGAGTACATAGCCATTTTCATGATATGTGGATATTTTGGGATCTTCTATACTGGAGTACATAGCCATTTTCATGATCTGTGGATATTTTGGGATCTTCTATACTGGAGTACATAGACATTTTCATGATCTGTGGATATTTTGGGATCTTCTATACTGGAGTACATAGCCATTTTCATTATCTGTGGATATTTTTGGATCTTCTATACTGGAGTACATAAACATTTTCATGAAATGTGGATATTTTGGGATCTTCTATACTGGAGTACATAGACATTTTCATGATCTGTGGATATTTTGGGATCTTCTATACTGGAGTACATAGCCATTTTCATGATATGTGGATATTTTGGGATCTTCTATACTGGAGTACATAAACATTTTCATGAAATGTGGATATTTTGGGATCTTCTATACTGGAGTACATAGACATTTTCATGATCTGTGGATATTTTGGGATCATCTATACTGGAGTACATAGACATTTTCATGATCTGTGGATATTTTGGGATCTTCTATACTGGAGTACATAGCCATTTTCATGATCTGTGGATATTTTGGGATCTTCTATACTGGAGTACATAGCCATTTTCATGATCTGTGGATATTTTGGGATCATGTATACTGGAGCACATAGACATTTTCATGATCTGTGGATATTTTGGGATTATCTATACTGGAGTACATAAACATTTTCATGAAATGTGGATATTTTGGGATCATCTATACTGACTGTACGGTCGTACAAGGAAGCTGCAATTCTGCATGCATTTGTGGGAATCTACTAAACTGTTTTTTACATGGATGCCTCAAACCTTTATAGATTTGGGAAAATCTATTATTATGCATATTCTGGTGATAATTAAGCGATGATAGTAGCCTCAAAAGGTACTATATTGGGAATTTACATCTCTGAAAAGGGAGCTTACTGCACTTATACAATAACTAAATGTGGATTATGGCCCGACAATAAATGAATCCACAATCCGCAAACATGAGACAATGGCATCAAACGTGGATGGAGCAAGGAATTACGGTCCTTAAGTGGGCCGAATTGGAGTATGTACAACCATTGGGCTACAGTAAACATGACGATGGATTTTCATTTTGCATTATGGCCATAAATTCTACAGGAAGGGATATCCATGCCCATGGCCAATCCTTATGAGTTGCTTTAAGGAAATACCTGGCTGGTTACAATATTACTATTCCCGTTTAGCGTTCGGATCTCGGTAACATGGGCAGACACAGCATCCGTCATACTATACTGTATATGTTCTTGACCATACGTTGACAAGTTTAGAGCACTGTGCTCTGTCAGGAGAAAACGATGCCAGTTTGTCTAGCATAACATAAGGCACACTAATTCCACCATATTACAATTTGATGTGAATTCCAGCAGTGCAGTTATTAAAGTATCATGTTCTGATAAGTTTTCTATTGGTTGACGAACCTAACTAACGGGTTAATAAGTGTAGCGTTAAGTATATGTTGTTGGGACGTGTTTTTTTTTAGAGACAGCTACAATGGTCTTATAGCTAAAGTATGTTGTTGGAACGTGTACTTGTAGAGACCGCTATAATGGTCTAAATGTTACATATAAAGATTGTGTCACGAACGTAAAAATACGACAGAGAGTTGAAAACGCTATTGGTCCTTTTGAAGATCTGTTCACAACATTCAAAAAACGAAAGATGGCCTGGTGCGGGCACGTCGCGAAGTCCAACGGAATTACCAACTCGATACTCTTTGGTCCCGTACCAGGACAGAGATGGCGAGGACGTCCAAAGACGAGATGGTGGACAACATAACTGAGTGGTCAAGCATTCGTCCCGGTGAGATACGACAGGCGACGGCAGACAAGAGAAAAATGGCGTGGGATTTTGGGAGTGTCTTCAAGTGTGTCCCAACGTCCTGATCGGTTACGTGATGAACTTAACTGAACTGAACAATGGTCTTATAGCTAAAGTATGTTGTTGGGACGTGTACTTGTAGAGACCGCTACAATGGTCTTATAGCTAAAGTATGTTGTGGGACGTGTACTTGTAGAGACCGCTACAATGGTCTTATAGCTAAATTATGTCATGGGACGTGTACTCGTAAAGACAGCTACAGTGGTCGTGTAATCATAAAATTTACTGTTTGCTGACAGATTGTTGACTGGTTTTGGAATGAAATGATGTTTGAATATTAGGTTTCCTATTTCCTGGGATTCCATAAGTTTTTTAACTAATGCACGTAATTGTGACGTTTTCTAGTTGAGACAATCACAACGGGTATTTAACTAGAGCACGTCAGTTTGACGTTTCCTATATGCTATCAAGGATATGGTTCAGGAACATGAAGCTTGTTACTGGGCATACCACCACTAACTGTAATCTCTTCCCGTCTCCTCGGCTAAATCTGTTGACCGTTGTCCAGTAGACCATAAGTATATTTCCGGAGCCAAAGTCTAGTCACTGTCCCCCACCTCAGATCAAGAGAAATGAACTCGCTCTGTTGACCTTTGATCTACATCATTTCACGAACTAAAACTTTCGGGTAGATTGTTATAATCTGATTCCGTTCAGACGTTTATATCATTGCGGTAATATGATCCACGTGACCTTGTGTCGTACTGGAAGGTGTCTACTGACTATGCACCCTGCTATTTTTTTGTTAGGCATGGGATCAAGTCTTAGAGATCCCATGTTGTGTTGTTAAGACAACCATATCATTTTCGGTTTTAATAAACAGAAAGACTCGGACATAGAAATAAAATATTGCTTTCTCCGGCATCATCACATATTCAATTCCTCTGTGTGTATGTGTGTGTATGTGTGTGTATGTGTGTGTATGTGTGTGTATGTGCGCGCGAGCGAAGAATAACATAAATGATCAAATCACTTTTCCACAAACACTTCCCAAAAGCATGGCATAACTTAATTTTGAAGAAATGTCTGCATGGCCATTACCATTTTCCCTGGCGAGTTTGCGAGAATGTATTATCTTATTGTCGACTGTTCATATCTGCCAACGCTTCATATCGCTATCTAGTGTCTGGGAATTGGAAATGACACAATTTTTTGATTGCTGGTCGTATCCAGAAATTAGACATGTCATTTGGATTTGTTGCTGACAAGCAGTAATGACGTATTTCTGAAAAAGGGCGCTGTGGTCTATTATCTATACACGTTAGATTGATTGTCTGCTGGTAACCCTTGTGTTTGAATTATAATCTTTACTGATTTTATTTGCTTTTTTAATTAAACAGCAACGTTGTAATTGATCTTCAAGAATAACAACGACAGTTGCTCTTTGATTTCAATCAAATCAATAAATTAATCAATGAACCCAGCATCAACCAATCAATCAATTAAACAATCAACGCATGTATCTTTTGCATCCAACATTTGTCCGTAAACGAAGTTGTTAGATAAGACGACAACCGACAAAACGTGAGACCAACGCCAAAAAAGAAAAGGATATATGTAAAGTCAATAGCTAGGATTAAAGTTGTGGACCAGGAACTCGTTGTTCAAGAATCACACAGACGATTCAATTGGACATATTGAGGTTGAGACACTTACAGATGTTACACTTATCGGCGTAACGGTCACACAGATGTTACACTTATCTGCGTAACGGTCAGACAGATGGTACACTTATCGGCGTAACGGTCATACAGATGTTACACTTATCTGCGTAACGGTCAGACAGATGGTACACTTACCCGCGTAACGGTCACACTGATGGTACACTTACCTGCGTAACGGTCACACAGATGGTACACTTACCTGCGTAACAATCACACTGATGGTAGACTTACCGGCGTAACAATCACACTGATGGTACACTTACCTGCGTAACGGTCACACAGATGGTACACTTACCTGCGTAACGGTCAGACAGATTTTACACTTACCTGCGTAACGGTCACACAGATGGTACACTTACCTGCTTAACGGTCAGACAGATTTTACACTTACCTGCGTAACGGTCACACAGATAGTACACTTTCCCGTGTCATCTATAACCGACTACAGATGTGATACACTTCTCCGTGCCATCTATCAACGGTCACGCAGATGGTACACATTTCCTCGTGATGGTGTAGTTATATTTTCCATGATGTTGTAGATGCACGAGGTCTGTTCAAATGAAACCGGACCAAACTGCAACAAGTGAACATAAGTACACTGCGTATGATGACGTCACTTCTGGTGTAACCAGCATATACCAACCGTCAAGTTTGCAATATTTCCTTGTCCTCCGATTCAAAGTTTTCTCAGCAGACCGTTGAAAACATGGCGGCAGCTTTACGGAATCCGTCCAGAATTGAACAGGGAGCTAGGATTCGGTTTCTAACAGCTGAAGGATGGCATTCATCGGATAATGCAGACAGTATTTGGGGACAAAAGTGTGTCGAAGACAACAGTGAAGAACTGGACAACGATGGTTATTGAAGGACGTGAGTTAACGAAAGATCTTCCGAGACCAGACCAGGCGCATATTGTTGCGTTAACTCAAGTAACTATGACGCTAGTGACCGGCTGCTTTCAGTACAAGCCTTTCGATCACAAGTCAGGGGTTCAAACCCACACTAAAAGATATGTTTTTTCAATCAACAATAAAATTCAAAACTAGCCGGTACACAACTTTGCCACAACAAAGCAAGCGTTCTTAATTCATAAGCCTTATAAATACCTGTTCTACCCACCATTTCTGGTGACCTAAACATAGAAGTAGTGATGACAGTTTTTGTAACTTGATACAGATAAACAAGTTATGACACAACCTAGGTCGACGACATGATACAACTTAGGTCAACAAGGAAGGATACAGCCTAGGTCAACATGAAATGATGTGACCTAGGTCAGCATAAAGTGATACAGCCTAGCTCAACACAAAACGATACATCCTTGTCAACAAACAATGATACAACCTAGGTAAACAAGGAAGGATACAGCCTAGATCAACATGAAATGATGTGACATAGGTCAGCATAAAGTGATACAGCCTAGCTCAACACAAAACGATACATCCTTGTCAACAAACAATGATACAACCTAGGTCAACATGACATGATACAACCTAGGTCAACATGACATGATACAATCTAGGGCAACATGAAATGATACAACCTAGGTCAACATGAAATGATACAAGCTAGGTTAACATGACATGATACAACCTAAGTCAACATGAAATGATACAAGCTAGGTCAACATGACATGATACAACTTAGGTCAACATGACATGATACAACCTAGGTCAACATGAAATGATACAACTTAGGTTAGCATGACATTATACAGGACAATCTGAAAGGATCTAACCTAAGTCGACACGAAAGTCACAATAGACCAGAATACCAGGTGCAAATACTTATCAAAATCTAACCCAAAATACATCAAACATAGCTCCATAAACAATTAAAATCCTATTAAATAGAAGAAAGATCGTTTTACTGTACCATAAAACAATTAATTTCCTGCACAAGAGCAGAAAGCACAAAGATTCTTCAACAAATAACCATATCATGTGAACAATACCATTAATTATTGATTATAGATAACAACAGATATTGTCTCGTTTTATGTCACCTTTATGTTATCAAGGTATATTATCTATATTGTGTCATTTGATGTCATGAATGCGTTATCAAAGTACATTATCTATATTGTGTCATTTGATGTCAAGATTGCGTTATCAAAGTACATTATCTATATTGTGTCATTTGACGTCAAGATTGCGTTATCAAAGTACACTATCTATATTGTGTCATTTGATGTCAAGATTGCGTTATCAAAGTACATTATCTATATTGTGTCATTTGACGTCGAGATTGCGTTATCAAAGTACATTATCTATATCATCTATATTGACTAGTTTCACTGATCCAATTTCTCACGTGAAGCATAGTTAGAGTCGATTAGGTTAATCGAATTTGAAAATCGGCAAGACATTATTGATCAGTATCGGTGAATTCAACCTTGAAATCTCAGGCAGAAATTGGTCAACAACCAAAACTTTGCAACAATCCTTAATCTAAGTTGTGTTTATGTAAATGACATGTCACATTATTATGTCGAGTGATTTGTTGTTGTTGCTGAAGATGACACCTCTTTTATTGAACCATTGTTTCATGATGTTCCTGAAGTGTGTGGCTACTCGATTAGTTCTGCGCTCTTGGCGATGTTTCTTTGGTAGCAAGTTGTTATCTTTATATCCAGAGGCGGACTTAAGAAGGTTGATCTATGTTCTTCTGGCTGTACTGCAATCCGAGCATTAAAAGTAAGTAAGCTCATTATTAGGGGACCACAGTGTCAATCCCTACTTCGTTGACCAGACATTTGTAACAGAGCGTGTTTCATTGACTACTACAAAGAAGTGAGTTGGTGTCTTAGTTAGTATGTTTGACCTGATCCTGATATCAGACGTAGTTCCCAACGTCGTATAATAGGCGATGGCAAGTATACTTTAGAAGAGATATGATAAATTCTAAATGTGACAGGCTGTGAATGTGATAGGATGTGAATATGACATGATGTAAATGTTATAGCCTGTAAATGTAACAGGATGTAAATGTGACAGAATGTAAATGTGACAGAATGTAAATGTGACAAGCTGTAAACGTGATAGGATAGAAATGTGACAGGCTGTAAATGCGAAAAGCTGTAAATTCGACAAGCTGTAAATGCGACAAGCTATAAATTCGACAAGCTTAATATGCGACAAGCTATAAATGCGACAAGCTGTACATGCGGCAGGCTGTAAACGTGACAGACTGTAAATGTGGCTGGATGTAAATATGACAGGTTGTAAATGTGATAACATGTAAATGTGACATGATGCAAATATAGTAGACTGTAAAGGTAACTTGATGTAAATGTGACAGCATGTAAAATGTGATTTGATGTACATATCACACATTGTAAATTTAACAGGATGTAAACGTGACAGGCTGTAAAGGTGACATGCTGTAAATGTGACAGGTTGTAAATATAACACATTGTAAATGTGACAGGCTGTACATGTACAGGTTGTTAATTTGACTAGATGTACATGTGACTGGATGTAAATGTGAGAGGCTCAAAATGTGACTGAGGTAAATGTGACTAGATTTAAATGTAACTGGATGTAAATGTGGCTAGCTGTAAATGTGACTGGCTGTAAATGTGACTGGATGTAAATGTGATAGGATATAAATGTGACAGGCTTTACATGCGACAAGCTGTAAATGTGACATGCTGTAAATGTGACAAACGGTAAACATAACAGATGTTTAATGCAAGTCTTCATACAACTGGTGGCTGCTCGCTGAATGTTTCCAACTGCTCTGCTGGCCCCAAGGGAAACCATTCGCTGCTTCTGCAGGTCATATAATGCAGTTATTATTATTTCATTCACTTAATTTTATTGAGTTTGTACCTAAGACAATTGATCTGATTACTCTACAATTATTAATTGAAAGGAAATTAAAGATTTGCTGTTATAAACAATGAACGCATGCATAACACCAACGTTGTATGGTAGAACACGATAGCAAATGTAACTCTATATGACATGCCGTAAACAGGACAAGTTGTAAATGTGACAGGATGTAAATGTAACATGCTGTAAAGGTGACATGATGTAAATGTGACAGGTTGTAAATGTGACAGGGTGTAAATGGGACAAGTTGTAAATGGGACAGGATGTAAATGTGAGGGATGTAAATGTGGCAGGCTGTAAAGGTGACATACTGTAAATCTGACTGACTGAACTGTTAAAGTTATTAGTTATTATTAGTTCTTAGTTGACCTGTACTTCTACAGCGGCCGATGCGCCTGTGCAGGTTCTAGCTCTGATATGAGCTGGACGCAGCCAGTATAAAAGTTTACAGCCCAGGAGTCTAGGCTCGAGCAACTTAATACCCCACTGCGCTGGAACAAGCACGTTTAGTGGATGGCCAACCAATGTGCGAGTCCATCCTAATAGACTCAAAAACTAGAGCAAAGCAGACCCGTAGCCTGTTAAGCGCCATCTATGCCGCTCTAAACAAACCACCTAGCCATGGCCGCTGTTATGCCATGTCACACAGTTAGTCGCCTCTTTCGACATGCTCTCGGTGAGGCAGTGAAGACCACTCGTAACTGTTGTAGACTGTAAATGTGACATGATGCAAATGTGGCAGTATGTAACTGGTACAGGCTGTAAATGCGACAAGCTGTAAATAGGATAGGATGTAAATGCGACAAACTGTAAATGGGATAGGATGTAAATGCGACAACCTGTAAATGGGATAGGGTGTAAATAGGATAAGATGTACATGCGACAAGCTGTAAATGCGACAAGCTGTAAATGCGACAGGCTGTAAATGTAACAGACTGTAAATGTGACAGACTGTAAACTTAACAAACGTTAAATGCCAGTATTCATACATCTGCTGGCTACTCGGTGAATGTTTCCAACTGCACTACTGACCCAAAGGGAAACGATTCGCTGCTACTGCAGGTCACATAATGCAGTTATTATTATTTCAGTCACTCAATTTGAATGAGTTTGTACCCAACACAATTGATCTAAATACGCTACAATTATTAATTAAAAGTAAATGAAAGATTTGATGTTTTAAAAAAAATATGAACGCTTGCATTACAGTAACCTTGACATTTCAGAACACGATAGCAAATATAACTCTATCAAATTCAAAACATGACAATTTTATTGCATTGACAAAATAAAATTACAAATATGAAAACAAGACAGAAATAAAAACAAATAATCAACAAGTGAAGAATTGATGAGTGTTTCTTGTGTGATGTGAAACATTTGAAAAGTAGTATCGCTTGACTTACATGAGATACAGACATGGTATAATGTATGTTAGCGAGTCATTGTAATCGTTTAGAAGAGTCGAAAGATGTAGAATAAATAGATTGTTCGTCAATACGATTCCTTCCCCATGAAAAAGGGGTTTGCAACTCTTTCTCGTCAACGAATGAATTTTGGAATGCTTTCACAGTCCCGCCAGTGTAGATCGAGCTGCTATCTCTTCCATTTCTAGTCTCTATGCAGAAGTCGCTGTTACTCACATATCTCTTGTAAATTCGAGGCAAGATCGTATCTAATGGACTGTGTTGGTAGATTGTTTCTTGAAGTTGCTTTATGCAATTGCGCTTTTCAAAAAGACATAGAAGCATTGATCGCAAATCGTATTCTCCCTCACTGCTCTGACCTAGAAGCATTAATCGCAATCGTATTCTCCCAGATCAAAATCGTATTCTCCCAGACTGCTTTATTTGCTATTACTTCCGGCTATTTGGTAATGGTGCCATTGAATTGTGTCCGTTTCAATTAGGATAGCGCACTGCTATGAAACACCTTCCTGAATATATGCGCAGGTGTTTGACTAACTGCGATTGCTTGAATGATTTTAAACGTACTTTCTCCACATATACATACACACATATACACACCCAACCACATACACACACACGGTTGTGAGCACACACATACACACGCACATATACACCATCTCCCGCACATGCATGGGATCCCGCACATTAAAACAAACATACCTCACATTCACACACACACACATGCACATAAACACACACACACAACCACACACGCTTGTGAAAACGCACATCAACACATAAACACACACAACCACGCTAACACGCTTGTAGGCAGGCACATTAACGCATACCCACATATACACAACCACACATACACACACACACGCTTGTGAGCACGCACATAAACACACACACAACAACATACACTCTTGTGAGCACGCACATAAACACGCACATACACTCACAACCACAACTACACACACGTGTATTAGCTGATTGGTGCAAGTTTGTCAAACCAAGTCACCGTAACATAATTAGCAGTTATTATATCTTTATGTCAAAGCCCGTTTTCCGAGAAGCCAATTTTTCCATGAACTCGAACAAATTGGCCGAGTATTTTTTGTAAGGCTGACATTAATACGCACGTTAGTTTGGCTTTCAATCATTGAATCAAACACGAAAGAATGATTTAAGAATGAGAAAAAGATGGTGTTATAGGACCGGAACATTGAAGCAATCCTGGATTGTTCCTGGCTCTAAGTAAAAGTTGCGAAAGAACCACCCAAAAATTGTGAAAATTTACTCGAAAATGTAAAATCTCCTCACGGAATCAAGGGAATAAATTACGAAGTTGCCACCTCAAAGTTTCTGATTTATGCTTTGAATCTAGGACATTTGAATAAATGTGCACCATGTTCAAATATTGAAAATATCAACAAGGAGTGTCTTTTCAGAAAAAATAATACGTGTCTCGTTAGAAGGATGCGCCGCCTTTACAAACTAACATTTAAATTATTCGTTGTTTTTCTCTCTGATATTATGTAGAGGAATTAGTCTCACTGTGGACACATACTTGTCTCTTCCTCGCGCAGATCTATAATGGTCTTACTTCTGATATATTTCATATCTTCTATGTTCTCTGTTCATCACATTTTTCTCAATTTTTTATCATCTTTCTCTCTCTATTATTATGTTATTCTTTCATTCTCTCATTCATTCTCTTTTTTAATATGTGACTCTCTCTCACTCCCTTTTTTGTCCTTCTCTCTCTCTCTCTCTCTCTCTCTCTCTTCCCATCTCTCTGTCCCCCTCTCCCTCCTTCTCTCTCTCTTTCTCTCTCTCCTCTCTCTCCCACTCTCCTACCTCTTTCTCCCCTCCCTCTCTCTCCCTTTCTCTCTCCTCTCTCTCCCCCGCTTCTCTATCTCCTCTCTCCCCCACCTCTCTCTCTCGCTCTCTCTCTCTCCTCCAAGACATCAATCTTTGCCCGATCTGTAAAATCCGACGATGTAAGCTGACTGATTCACCCGGAACGTTCGCTGAGTCATGTGATCTTTTCTATAATTGTCACTAGGGTGACATTGACCTTACATGATCAGGCCAGACATTCGAGCGGCTCCTGCCATCCTCACGTCCGTTGCGACTCCAGACCTGACACCATAACCAGACCTAACGTCCGTTGTGACCCCAGACCTGACAAAATAACCAGACCTCAGGTCCACTGTGACCCCAGACCTGACACAACAACCAGACCTCACGTCCGTTGTGACCACAGACCTGACACAACAACCAGACCTCACATCCGTTGTGACCACAGACTTGACACAAGAACCTGACCTCACGTCCGTTGTAACCACAGACCTGACACAAGAGCCAGACCTCACGTCCGTTGTGACCACAGACCTGACACAACAACCAGACCTCACGTCCGTTGTGACCACAGACCTGACACAAGAGCCAGACCTCACGGACGTTGTGACCACAGACCTGACACAACAACCACACCTCACCGACGTTGTGACCACAGACCTGACACAAGAGCTGGCCCTCACGTCCGTTGTGACCACAGACCTGACACAACAACCACACCTCATGGACGTTGTGACCACAGACCTGACACAAGAGCCAGACCTCACGTCCGTTGTGACCACAGACCTGACACAACAACCACACCTCACGGACGTTGTGACCACAGACCTGACACAACAACCACACCTCATGGACGTTGTGACCACATACCTGACACAAGAGCCAGACCTCACGTCCGTTGTGACCACAGACCTGACACAACAACCACACCTCACGGACGTTGTGACCACAGACCTGACACAATAACCACACCTCACGGACGTTGTGACCACAGACCTGACACAAGAGCTAGACCTCACGTCCGTTGTGACCACAGACCTGACACAACAACCACACCTCATGGACGTTGTGAACACATACCTGACACAAGAGCCAGACCTCACGTCCGTTGTGACCACAGACCTGACACAACAACCACACCTCACGGACGTTGTGACCACAGACCTGACACAATAACCACACCTTACGGACGTTGTGACCACAGACCTGACACAAGAGCTAGACCTCACGTCCGTTGTGACCACAGACCTGACACAATAACCACACCTCATGGACGTTGTGACCACAGACCTGACACAAGAGCCAGACCTCACGTCCGTTGTGACCACAGACCTGACACAACAACCACACCTCACGGACGTTGTGACCGCAGACCGGACACAATAACCACACCTCACGGACGTTGTGACCACAGACCTGACACAAGAGCTAGACCTCACGTACGTTGTGACCACAGACCTGACACAACAACCACACCTCACGGACGTTGTGACCACAGACCTGACACAACAACCACACCTCACGGACGTTGTGACCACAGACCTGACACAACAACCACACCTCACGGACGTTGTGACCACAGACCTGACACAAGAGCTAGCTATCCCACCAGTCTCGAGCGGGTTGTTGCGAATGCCTATAGTCAGTAGGTGTACTCTTGTTAGAGCCTTGAAAAGTACATTAAGGGGCGGGTTTCTGTAGCTTTTCTTCACATCCCGAGCGTGGCGATGAAATGTAGACCGTGGTTCTCCAGGCGTTTGTGCTAAGCTTGGCTTCATCTGCGTGTCGCTCACTACTACTGAGATTTAACCAGGAGTAGATAGAAGACAGGCCTGCTGACCGGACACTTGACCAACGGGATGTGCCTTCAACATTTCGGTAAGGCACATATTTGTTAGATTAAAGGTAAACTAAAAACATGGCTCACACACTGCGTTTGCAACTACAGGGCAAGCGGCATGTATTCCTCAACCCTATAAATGTTTCCGCGTGGACCTTAGCAACGGTTGTTAAACATCGTCATGCCAGTTTGTTTAATCAGGAGTGGTGCATTGGTTTTATTTAACAGGGACGATGTCACTGGTCAAGCATGTCGTAAAAGACAACTACAGAGGGTTGTGTGTAAAACTAACATGCTCATCGTGCTTATGCATTGCCATGAAACCACTTTTGCAAATGCTCTGGTATATGCTTCCTGATAGAGAGACAGATGTAGTGATGATCCTCACTTAGAGGTCAAAGGTTGAATTAGCTGCAATAGTTTTCCTCCCATAGAGATAAGACAAGATGTCCAGAGGAGTTTTTGTGAGTTGCACTGGTTGTGCACATCGTTGTGTACATTCTCCCCAACATTTTTCAACATATTACTTGATGGTATGAGTGAGGCACTCAGAGATCATGTTGGTACTGTCAAGACAGAACAATTACCAACCTTCGTTTTGTAGATGACATCGACGGGTTGACGGACACAGAAAGAGGAAATTCCGGGACTGGATCACAAGGCTCGATGGGGCAGCTCTTGACTATGGTATGGAGGTTAACGCTGGAAAGACACAATTAATTACTAACAACCCCAAGGGTTTTAACAATGGGGCTAAAGCTAATGGGCAGGAACTCGAAGTGGTTGACCGATTGAAATATCTGGACTTAATCGTCAGTGATGAAGGATCAAAATGTGAGGTATCAGAATATCATGGCCAATGTCAGCGCCTGCACGGCTTAACAAAATCTGACATGAGAAACAATTAGCCGTATGCACGAAGATCAGATTAATGCGTGCATTGGTACTGTTAATATTCCTCTATACTTGTGAGATATGAACAATTACAGCTGGCCCACAGAGAAGGACACATGCATTGGAGATGAGGTGTTTCATAAGACTTCTAAATTTCACATACAAAGAGCGAGCTACAAATGAGGATATACGAGAAAGAGTTTCAACAGCAATAGGGCCTTATGAAGACTTCTTGGCAACTGCAACAAGACGATAATTCGCTTGATACGGCTACATATCGAGATCAAACTGTCTTGCAAATATGATCTTGAACGGAAAGGCGCAAGGCGGACCACGAAGAGGTCGCCCCAAAAGAGATAGAAGGACAACATAAACGATTGGGCGAATTTTCGACCAGAGGAGACACACGAAGCGGAGCTAACAGTTAGGGGTGGCTTAGGGTTGTCTTCATGCGTGCCAAAACAACCTCACCGCTTACGGGCTGACTTTATATGACTTGAGAGGTAAGAGGTGAATCAGTGAATCAGCTATAGTAAGCTTTCCCATTTAGAGGTAACTAGTGATTCAGTCAATTCGCTGTGTGGGGATCCTAATTGTGAGGTCAGTAGTGAATCAGTCAATCAGAAAAAGAAAGAGAATATGAAAAAGGAGAAATAGATAACGAAGAGAAGGTAGAAGAAGAAGACGAAGGGACGCGGGGAGTCAGCCAATCAGGTATAGTTGTGCTCCTCATTTAGAGTTCAGCGTTGAAACAGTTAATCAAGATGTCGTAAAATGCGGCGGACAACAGAGGTGAAACAGTTAATCAAGATGTCGTAAAAGGCGGCGGACAACAGAGGTGAAACAGTTAATCAAGATGTCGTAAAATGCGGCGGACAACAGAGGTGAAACAGTTAATCAAGATGTCGTAAAATGCGGCGGACAACAGAGGTGAAACAGTTAATCAAGATGTCGTAAAATGCGGCGGACAACAGAGGTGAAACAGTTAATCAAGATGTCGTAAAATGCGGCGGACAACAGAGGTGAAACAGTTAATCAAGATGTCGTAAAATGCGGCGGACAACAGAGGTGAAACAGTTAATCAAGATGTCGTAAAATGCGGCGGACAACAGAGGTGAAACAGTTAATCAAGATGTCGTAAAAGGCGGCGGACAACAGAGGTGAAAAAACCTTTCTTTCTAAAACAGTTTCTATCCAAAACAGTACTGAAAGATCAAATAATGCTTAGTCGGATGTCTCCTGTATGACGTGTCAGTAACTAATGGTGTTTAAGGGGCAACAACAAGCTGAAATTCGTGTTCATCTTATGTGTAAATGTCAAATACATGTGCATTGCTTTTATATTATTTGCCCACTTATGATTATTTACCATGTCATAAAAAAAATAAAGCACTGAACACGTCTGTGTTTATTGATCTTTTATTGGCAATCATACATCAACATGCATTTTATATATATATATATATATATATATATATATATATATATATATATATATATATATATATATATATATATATATATATATATCCCGAGACTTGCTCTGTTGGCTGCAAGAGATATGGTTCATTCTGCACAGAATATAACAGAGAATAGAACATTCCCAAAATTCTGTCTGTCCTTGATTATAACTTACTCGTCAGTGACCATCATTGTCCCCTCATACAGATATATGTTACCAATACAACTCCAAGCACCACATACAGCTCCAAGCCACACACACCTCCAAGCCACACACACCTCCAAGCCACATATACAGCTCCAAGCCACACACACCTCCAAGCCACACATACAGCTCGAAGCCACATATACAGCTCCAAGCACCACATACAGCTCCAAGCCACACACACCTCCAAGCCACACATACAGCTCGAAGCCACAAATACAGCTCCAAGCCACATACAGCTCCAAGCACCACATCAGTTGTTGACCTGGAAACGATGACCTACTAGTGTATGGGACTTGTTTGAATTATCACCATTATTAGATGTTTAAAGAATTTAGAGAAGTACACGAGTCAGTGATTAGGAAAACAGCAATGTAATTACAACCTCTGCCACACACTGCGCGGTGACGGTCGTGAGATCAGTCTATTTGCGAGTTTCTCAGTTCTACAAATCCACCAGAGGAAATAATTCTGTGACATTATCTCTTTTTCTCTAATAACTCTTGTCATCTCGGTAGATATCTCACTTGAATTAGACGATATGTGAATGTGGTGATCTTGATAGAACAACAAAATATAGCAAGCAATAAATGTCACAATAGCAGGAGCGTGCCATTTAAACTTCAGTGACGTCACAAACTCAAACATGAAGCCCGAAACGTTCGCGTTTCCATTCTCTAGAAAAGTAAACAAATGTAACTTGAACCAGTTTTTCCTGATAGAACTGGGGGTGATCGATATTGAATATTATTTTAGGAACAATGTGTAGCGTCAATAATTATCTTTTATTTTGAAACGTAGCACGAGGAAAGGTTCTAGAGAAGGTGCCCTAAATATTGCCTGCTTCACAACACAAGAAAAGGGTAGTGCCTATTACATCTGCCCCATGGAATGTGCGCTTATAGACATTACTAGGGCTAACAAGCCAGAACGGCGGACCGCCCTGGTCTCAAGGGAACTGGCTAGATACAACATTAGCAAAGCCGCCCTGAGCCAGACGCGATTGACGGAGGAGGGACAACTCTCAGAGGATGGTGATGTTACACTTTTTTCTGGAGCGGCCGCAGCAATCATGAGAGACGTGAGGCTTTTGTTGAATTTGCCCTAAAGTCCATAATCGTACAGCAATTAAAAAGTATACCTAAGGGAATCACCTATCGCCTCATGATAATGGGGCTTCCCGTGACAGGACAACGTCAGGTCACAATTATAAGGTATCTGGCTTTCTCTCTCTTCTTACCTAACTCTGTTTTATTTGACTCTGTCCTACAATCACACTCTTGCACAACTTTCACACGCGCCCTCAGGGTGAAACCCTTCCATTGCACTTTGGTTGGGATGGCTTCTGAGAGCACACACACCTAGCATAGGTACATACAGACGCACACGTGCATCCAAACACTGGTTTATGCGTCTTAATATCGCCCAATTGACTACGGTCTGGGGTGGAATAGGCGCGACTCCGCCAGTAAAAACTAGTGAGGCAAACAAATCAAATAAAAAAAATTAAAAAATAATCTGACAAATCCGAAATCAACCAAAGATAGGTTCTATGAAGATCTCGAATCACTTATAGCTATGGTCCCAAAATCTGACAAATTGATTCTCCTAGGATATTTTCACGACAGAGTTGGCGCAGGCTACACTGCCTGTGATGGCATCATTAGTGACAAAATGTTAAACTTGAATAGGTAAATGTAACGGCCTACTCTTACTGAAGACATGTGCCACAAATGAGCTTATCACTACCAACACCATCTTCCGACATCTAACTAGAAAAAGGACAACGTGGATGCATTCGTGGTCTCAACACTGGCATCTTATCGATTACATCATTGTCAGACGTCGGGACCGAAGTGATGTCACAATAACTAAGAGTGTGTGTAGAACGGAATGTTGGAATGACCATCGTCTCGTGATAACCAAGTTGATTCTAATAGTCCAACCTAAAAGGCGTACCCAGGGGAGACAAGCACCGGGGAGACTGAATGTTGAGAAGCTGAAGTGGGAGCCTACTAGAAACAGTTTCGTTGCTGAGCTAGAAGCCAGACTGGATGAGATTCAGCTTGGAAACTCCAACACCGATCTTCTTCTTCTTCGTTCGTTCTCAATCTCCCACTGCCAAACCCTGAAAGGGCTTAAGTAGCAGAATGTAGTCCAGAGGACGGAATGCGTTGTGCAGTAGTTTATAGCTTGGCTGCGATATTTGCACCTTTCGGTCCAATACATCCGACTTCAGCAAGCATTTTTTTAGTACCGGGTTAGCATTCCCTCTTCGATCCCTTCTCCTTAGCCAGTCTGCTCTGCTGCAGCCTGTTATCCAGGATCACCGCGTGGAGGTGTAGAAGGGTCTTGGAGCTATGGTTCGCTGGCCCTGACGCTAGCAGTCAGCTATGGGTCGCTGGCCCTGACGCTAGCAATCAGCTATGGGTCGCTGGCCCTGACGCTAGCAGTCAGCTATGGGTCGCTGACCACTGGACGCTATGGGACGCTGACTCATGCGCTGCTCAGCATCCTGATCCCCAACACCGATCAAAACTGGGCGACCCAAAGGTTTACGCTACAGCGCTAAAACACCTTGGTCCATCCACACGGGAGCCCAAAGAATGGTTCGATGAAAATGATGGGAAATGATTCTTATCGACGGAAGCGTCAAGCGCACAGGGCTAATTAAAATGACATCATCCATGTCCAAGAAAATGGCCTTCACTAGCGCGCTAAGGACAGTTCAAAAGACACTCAGGGAGCTACACGATTCCTGGCTAGCAGACAGGCAGACGAGATAGAGGTGTTTGCTGTGCGCAATGACAGGAAGGGTTCTACGCGACGCTGAGATCACTATATGGTCCACAGCCTTCTAGTAACTCTGCAGTTTGCAACGCGGATGGATTGCTGATAACAGAGAAAGCTCAGATCCTCGACAGGTGAGCAGAACATTTCTGCGACAATATTAACAGTCCATCATCCGTAAATGAACAGGCCATCCAATACATGTCCCTGATAGAAATGAACACGTCCATGGATGATATCATAACTGATGATGAAGTAGACAAAGCCATCAAATCTATTTCTCCTGGAAACGTACCTGGATCTGACGCAATACCAGCAGATATGTATACAGCAGCGGGAACATGTCTCACCAAAAGGCTCAATGAACTGTTCTTCTGAACTCTTTTTCTACATGCGGGCTGACGGAGTAGTCCCACAGGGAATGAAAGTGCGTCAATAGTGCATATCTACAAGAGAAAAGGCAATCGCCAGAAGTGTGACAGTCACCACGGAATTTGACGTTTACTTGACAGCGGTGAGACCTTTCCACTATTCGAGATCAACAACGGTGTGAAACAGGGATGTGTACTTGCTCCTACACTGTTCGGTATGATGTTTTCAGCTATGTTGAAGGACGCTTTCAAGAATATCAAGTATGGCATACCAATAATGTACATCGTGGATTGTGGTCTCTTCAATCTACACAGACTGAAGGCGAAGACCAAGGTGATGCCTGACACGATATGTGAACTCTTGTTTGCGGATGACTGTACTCAGACAGAAAATGCATGAGGGTATGGAAAGTTTCTGTGCTGCTTGTGACAACGTGTGGCTTGACAATAAGCACAAAGAAAACTGAGGTCATGTATCAACCGGCACCAGGCACATCGTATAAACAACAACCAGTAGTTGCGGTAAATGAACAAAAATTACAAGCGGCTGAAAAATGTGTCTACCTTGGAAGCACGCTGTTGAGATCAGAGACTATTGCTGATGAGCTCGTTAATAGAATAGCAAAGGCCAGCACAGCTTTTGGCCTAATGCGTTCAACAGTATGTGAACGTGGAGGAATCAGCATAATGACTAAGCTGAAGGTCTACTGTGCCTCTACTGTCCCCACCCTGCTCTACACGTGTGACGGCAGGAGGCTAAATCATTTTCACATACACTGTCTCAGACGCATATTGCATATACTCTGGCAGGACCATATCACAGATGCTGAAGTGCTGTCCAGACTCAACATGCAAAGTATTCATGAACTTCTGCAAAAATCCCAATTGAGATGGGTTGACAACCTTGCCTGAACGTTAAACCAAAGGCTTCCAAAGAGGCTCCTGTACAGCTAACTGAGTGAAGGAAGACGATCACAAAGACGCCCTAAAACGCCTATAAAGGACAGTCTGAAAGAGTCCCTTAAGTGCTGCCAAATAGACATGAACACCTGGGAGAACCTGGATCACAATCGCTCAATATGGAAGAGCACGGTCACCGACAGCATTGCACTTAACGAGGGTCTCCGTATCCAGGCAGCTCAGGATATTCAGGCATATCAGGTTGTCAAGAGCAGAGACAATTTCAGAGACAACTGCTGATTACGTTTGCCAGTTGTGCCATATACTTTATCAGGCTCGAATTGGCCTGATTAGTCACGAGCGCACATAAAAACTGAAGTCTGCATTGGGCTGATCAGTCACGAGCGCACACACAAACTCAAGTCTGTATCGACGACGACGATGGACGAAATTATTTTTATTTTCCGTCACTCAATGCATTTGAGTGACCGAAAAGATGAAAAAATCCACCAGTATTTGGTTTCCATGGGCACAAATGTATGTGCAATATCGATATGATGGCTGTCAGATTTTAACTGGGAAGATGAACCCCAACAAATACAGTGCAATTACAGATTATCTTCTTAGCCAAAATATTAGCGATCCTAGTATTTAAAGTGCACAACTTCCATATTTGGGGCATCGCATTAATACAGAAGTGTGGTGGTGGGGGAAAAGGGAGGGGAGGAGGAGGCGTGGTGGTTGGGGTGGTGTGTGGAAAGGGGGTGGGGGTGTTAACGTTTTGGGGCTTGATCATAACACTTGTGAATGGACAACCATACTCAGATTTGTTGTGGGATGGGGTGGGGGCAATGGGGGAGGGGGAAGGAAGGGGGGTTGTTGATGGTTAGGGACTTCATCAAAACGTTTGTGAATTACTACAAACTCGGCCTATCGTTAAAGGATTCAACTTACGTGCAGGAAACTGTTCTGGTACGTGAAGACGTCATGAGTTCTGTGGGAGACCAGACCGATAAAAACATTCTATGAAAACCAAAGCATTGACAGAACCTCACATGGACACAGATACAGCAGTGATGTGATATAATGGAACACTTGATAACAGCTCCACTGCCCTCTGGCCAGGCTAATTAGATCAGACACGGGAAGCAAATGGGCTAAGGAAATGACCCAAATTACTTTTAGGGACGGTGTGAAAAAGAGAAAATATAGACTTGTATTCCAACAACACGCAGCATTTTTGATAGAAGTAGGAATATTTTGTTTTTTGGACTTTACGGGAAAACCAGTCTCAAACTTTGGTCCCAAACTTGCAGGAAGAACAACGTGACGAGGGATCGGGAGAATTGGAATTTATGAACATAACAAGGAAGTAAAGATCCTGATTTGACGCCTCTGTGGCGCAATGGGAATGCGGTGTGAGTCCATATTTTTCTTGACAAACGGCCCACTAGGGATGATGTTGTCAACACCAAGTAGGATGAATTTACTTTCTCAGATGGTTCTGGTACCCAATTGTTCTGGTTGGATGAGCCACTGGAGTCGTATCGTGATCAGGAAAAATCCCGCATCAACTGCGGACCGAACCCCGATATATCAGCTGGGAAGCCTGTGCTCTAACCACTGCGCTACTCGCGCTCCACAGTTCTTTTGTGGTATAGAAATAATGGCACTTCTCGCTGAACAGCAATATTCAGTTGTAGAATGCGACTTTGGAGGTGTATCCATGAGGCTGGCAACCTCATTATGTACAACAATGTACTACGGAAACATCCACTGCACTAGTGGTGCTCTGCTCATGGCGGAGAGGGAAAAGAGGTATAATAATACATATCGTAATTCCAAATGCATACAAATGTATATATAAATGTATATATAATAATAAATATAAAGAAACTAGCTTTTTCGGTAAATATTTTGAATGAACTGTCCAATATCCATAACAAATTTGATAGATTGACAGGTCCTACTGGTGGAGTGGATGTCCACAACATTCGATATCTAGGTTATCGAGAACTTGGCTAACCATTGCAGAAATAGATGCATCCGACAAACACCCGACACACACCCGACACATCCGACACACACCCGACACGCATCCGACATCGGTCTATCAAGTTAAATAAAAACTATTAAAAAAACCAGCAAAACTAAAGACAAAATCGAAAACGTGCACAGACGATATTGTCACAGCTTGACAATACAAGTTGAGCATCAGAATTGATCAACAAAACAAGGGATATAATTACTTTGAAGTGACAGAAAACTGGAAGAAGAAGAAGCAGAGGAATATCAATTTTGTAGAGTTGCAGTTACATAAATCTGACAATTAGTTTCCTGCTTGACAGCTCATGTATTAACAACCATGATGATTTCTCACCCTTGTTCTTGAAGTTAACAGAGAAGATCAGTCCGGATACTTACAACATTGCATGTAATCGTATTTGCTAGAAGATGTCCACGCAAAACACGTTCAAGGCCAAACGAAATACAATTTACACTTTATTGACATTTGTGCTCTTTTTGGTATTCACGTAAGATTGGTTCCAAAGTTACCAATCACCTTCAATGAAATGTAAACTGTAACAACCGCTTTGTTACATTACATTTATGCTCGTTATTTTACAAGTGCTCGAAAATTGTGTTACATACTGGGAACTTTCTTAGCATACTGACCAGTCATCTTGGATGTTCAGTTACACAGTGAAACCATGAAAATGTGTTTTCACACATCACAGTTTGCAGTCATGCTGACTTTCTTACAGTAAACCCATGAAAATGTGTTTTCATACATCACAGTTTGATATCATGCTGACTTTCTAACAGTGAACTCATGAAAATGTGTTTTCACACATCACAGTTTATAATCATGCTGACTTTCTAACAGTTAACTCATGAAAATGTGTTTTCACACATCACAGTTTATAATCATACAGACTTTCTAACAGTTAACTCATGAAAATGAGTTTTCACACATCACAGTTTATTATCATGCTCACCATGTACTCGACTCCTAAGGAGCATAGGCCTCAATGCTACAGTTGGCTTCCCTGTAGTAAATCTGCGACAAAGGATAATTGTCGTCGTGATGCATACATGTCTGCAGCAGCAGGTTTTCTTATCGAGGCAGCTAGCTCCATCAACAACTCTCAATAGTCGCATTGTACGACTTTGTTAGAAGCAGGGGGTCTATTTTTACTTCTGGGCTTCTGGGTATAAAGTTCAAGGGTATAGACAAAGGACAACTTTCTTGTAGCGTAGAAAACATGAGAGGGGTGTAAATCTAATTGTGCTCGATAAATGCAGGTGTACATGCTTGTGACAACCTGTGTCACATAGAGCATGAGAGTTAACGAGACGGAGATAGAAGTTGTATGGATCAGCAGAACACCTGGGCCACTCAACAACAGGCTCAATGATATGTTTGGTCAACATGCTCATGAGTTTTTGATATTTGGGCAGCATTTGGTCGGCAGACGATAGACTCGACCTGGAAATCCAGATTAGGAGTCAGAAAGCATCAGCTGTCACAACCGCTTATACATCCGGACATTCGTTTGGCAACAGTGAACAGTATAATTATGCCGATTCTGTGGCACCAATGCCAAACAAAGGCCCAGTTCAAGGCTTTCAAAGTTTGGAGAATTCAGTGAAAGAAACCAATGCAAGTGTTGTGGAGATGGCCAGAGAGTTAGAACTATATGTTGAGTTGGAATATATTGCTGGATTAATTGTGTCTAATAATTCTAGCAAATTAAAAGTTGTTTTTTTTAGAAGAACAAAGAAGGTTGCAATTTGAAATGGAGTCTACTGAGAAATATGATGGTGGTATACGTGGATTCGGAGTTGGTAGAGGAACTGTAGTCATGATGTTTGTAGCACGACAGATTCAAGAGAAATATCTAGAACAAAACCGTGATCTGTTCATTGACCTCAAAAAAAACATTTCATACTGTCAGCAGGTGGGCTACAGACAGATCCTGCACGTGAGCTATAGATAACATATCATGCAGTCAGCAGGTGAGCTATAGACAGATCAAGCAGGGGAGCTATAGACAACATTTAATACTGTCAGCAGGTGGGCTATAGAAAACATTTCATACTGTCAGCAGGTGAGCTATAGACAACATTTCATACTGTCAGCAGGTGAGCTATAGACAACCTTTCATACTGTCAGCAGTTGAGCTATAAACAACATTTCATACTGTCAGCAGGTGAGCGATAGACAGATCAAGCAGGTGAGCTATAGACAACATTTAATACTGTCAGCAGGTGGGCTATAGAAAACATTTCATACTGTCAGCAGGTGAGCTATAGACAACATTTCATACTGTCAGCAGGTGAGCTATAGACAACATTTCATACTGTCAGCAGTTGAGCTATAGACAACATTTCACACTGTCAGCAGATGAGCGATAGACAGATCAAGCAGGTGAGCTATAGACAACATTTCATACTGTCAGCAGGTGAGCTATAGACAACATTTCATACTGTCAGCAGGTGGGCTATATACAACATTTCATATTGTCCGCAGGTGAGCTATAGACAACATTACATACTGTCAGCAGGTGAGCTATAGACAACATTTCATACTGCCAACAGGTTGGCTATAGACAGTATTTCATACTGTCAGCAGGTAGGCTATAGACAGATCAAGCAGGTGAGCTATAGATAACATTTCATACTGTCAGCAGGTGAGCTATAGACACCATTTCATACTGTCAGCAGGTGAGCTATACACAGCATTTCATACTGCCAGCAGGTTGGCTATAGACAACATTTCATACTGTCAGCAAGTGGGCTACAGACAACATTTCATACTGTAAGCAGGTTTGCTATAGACAACATTTCATAATGTCAGCAGGTGAGCTATAGACAGATCAAGCTATATACAACATATCATACTGTTAGCAGGTGGGCTATAGACACCATTTCATACGGTCAGCAGGTGAACTATAGACAACATTTCAGACTGTCAGTAGGTGAGCTATAGACAGATCAAGCAGGTGAGCTATAGACAACAATTCATACTGTCAGCAGGTAGGCTATAGACAATATTTCATACTGCCAGCAGGTGGGCTATAGACAACATTTCATACTGCCAGCAGGTTGTCTAAAGACAACATTTCATACCGTCAGCAGGTGAGCTATAAAAAACATTTCATGCTGTCAGCAGGTGAGCTACCGACAAAATTTCATACTGTCATATAGACAACATTTCATACTGTCAGCAGGTGGGCTATAGACAACATGTCATACTGCCAGCAGGTGGGCTATAGACAACATTTCATACTGTCAGCAGGGGAGCTATAGACAACATTTCATACTGTCAGCAGTTGAGCTATATACACCATTTCATTCTGCCAGCAGGTGGGCTATAGACAATATTTCATACTGTCAGCAGGTGAGCTATAGAAAACATTTCATACTGTCATATAGACAACATTTCATACTGCCAGCAGGTGAGCTGTAGACAACATTTCATTCTGTCAGCAGGTGAGCTATAGACAGATCACGTCCAAATTCCGCTGCCATAGAACAAATTTCACTTTTGTCACACAGCTCCACGAGGGCCTACGCGCACGTGTACTTGTGAACGGCGAAAATTCTACATCTGTCGAGGTCAACAACGGTGTCAAACCTGGATGTATACTTGGCCCGACACTATTCAGCATGTTTTCAGCTATGTTGACGTCGTTTGCCTTCCATAGCAGCAAGTATGTTATACCAATATAGTTCCGCATGGGTGGTGCTCTATTCAGTCCCTCGCAGACTAAATGCAACAACAAAAGTGGTGAATAAGACCTTTCCAACATGTGAGCCCACACTCTGGAAAAGTAAGAAACGATGAAAGCGACAGACTGGCGACTTTAAGCGAAACACACAAGAGGTACACACACGTGCTATAAGATTAACTATGTTTTGTTTAATCTTAGATGGGCAACGAATACCTCAGTGGTAGGTTCCTTCTACACTGGAAGCGGCCATCACAATCTCCGTGTTTGCTCCCACTTCGACCTTCTACTTGAAAAGCGCCATCAGCAGCGATCATATCGGGGACCAGAGACGCTCATCAATTCCTCGGTTTCATCCTCCCTCGCAACTCAGAGCTTCCAACCCCATCGATATTGATGCTGACTACGCACATCTCATTACAACAATCAGATCCATCTCAAAGAGAGCTAGACTTTCAGCATCCACTAAAACAACAAATCTCCTTTCACCTTCCACTCAAGCTGTGCTAGATGAACGGACAACCACACAGCCTTCACACCCTTTAGTAAGATCTGCCGTTAAAAACTTAACATCATGAGACCTTTGACTGCGAACGTTCCTGGGAGCTGCAGAATATCGACGCAGCACCATATTAGCTACTGATAGCCTCACCGAGCACCGCCAAAACATTCTTTATCTAAAGCTTCCGATGTGTCTCTAACCACGTCCTGACTGGGCATGAAGACGATCATAAAAGCTTAATTTAGCGATCTATTCAGATAGTCAGAAATCCATCCGATGGCCCTCCCATTCACTTTCCTCACTCATCCAAACCTCATGTCCAACAGAAATGTGCCCTACCGTTGAGTCAATGCAATTTGGAAAATAACCAGGTCAAGATGGCATCCCTGCAGATGTCATTCAGGCCTGCGGTCTACTCCTTATACCAAGCCATAGCCCAACATTTTACACGTTACTTTTACTCTGGAGAAACACCTACCGCTTCGCGCAGCTTGAGGACAATACTCTTGGACAAGAAGGGAGATAAACAAGGTCTCGGAAATTATCGTCTAATGACTCTTCTCCCTGTCACGTACAAGCTATTTACGAAATGTGTCATTGTCAGAGTCCGCACAAGTCGAGAAGACTTGAGAACAGTCAAACAAGCTGGTTTTCGGCAATCTTACAACTGAATGGACCACATTTCAACCTGCTGCCGCCTCACTGAAGTAGACAGAGGGTTCCATACACTCTTCATATTTACCGTCATTGGCTACATAAAAAGATATCGATTCCGTAGAACAACATTTTTGTCTAACGTTCGCTGTTGGATCCTGGTTACATCAGAATTCTTGGAACAGTTATTCGAGCTACACTATCACATGTCGTTCCATCCAAAGTTTATTTGTGGTACCAGTTCAGAAGAGAGTCCCCCAGGGGGATCCTAAATTCCCCAACCTCTTCCCTCAATGAAATCAGTCATCAGCTGATGGAACTGGGCCACCTTTGGCATTCATTTTGACGGCAGACGCCTCAATCACATTAGATTTTCCGGTGACATAGGGCTCACCGCAGAGCTGCAGAAAACAGCCAAATGATACAGCAGCTTGATGATGATGGCAAGAAAGTGGGACTGGAAATGTATGAAAGTTTTGCGCAATCGACTCGTCAATTGTGATCCAGTCTTCTTTGGCGAGGTACAACTATAGGATGTCAACGAGTACATTTATCTTGGAAGCCTCCGAAATATGCAGAACATTCAGAAACATAAACTAACAAGCTGTTGCCGCGGGGTCTGGGCATCCTTCCTGTCCTGTAACACGGTCCAGTACAGTTATCAAAACGAGAACCTACGCGCTTCTGTCTTCAATTTCACTATATTCTCTGCGATGTTCTATGATGCAGAGACGTGGACACTCACAAAGTCACTGGAGTGCAAATTGAGAGTAACAAAGGTCTCTTTTGAGAGAGACGCTTGTTTGGAATCACTCTCCGCAACCAGCAAAGGCAACATCTCAGCAATTCTGACATACGACATTTGCCCTTGGTGAATGATGCAATAATCTATGCAGACAATCTAAAACATAGATGGTCAGGTCACATGTTACGACGAAGCGATGGTCGATGGAGCACGGCGACAGCAATCTAGTACCTCCGAGGTAAGAAGAGACCGCGGGGAACACCTCTATTGCGTTGGTCAGCCTTCCTTGTGTACACAACAACATCTCAGACGCCTCTGATGGAGGGCTTACCCCGCACTGGACTTGCGTGACTCAAGACAGTAGCCCGCTGGCGACAAAGTTGGGACCCGCAACTACGCCGCAAGATCAAAATCAAGATCAAGATATATCACGAGTTAAGATAGATAGATATACGTCACGACTGAGTTTAGAACTGACATATGCGCATCGAGCTATCAACACAATCGGGCTAGCAAGATCATCAGTACTAGCAACGTCATCGAGCTAGACACATTATCGAGTTAGCATCATCATCAGAACTAGCAGCATCATGTGCTAGCAACATCATCAGTACTAGCAACATCATGTACTAGCAACATCATCAGAACTAGCAACATCATCGAGCTAGACACATTATCGAGCTAGCATCATCATCAGAACTAGCAGCATCATGTGCTAGCAACATCATCAGTACTAGCAACATCATGTACTATCAACATCATCAGAACTAGCAACATCATCGAGCTAGACACATTATCAAGCTAGCATCATCATCAGAACTAGCAACATCATGAGCTAGCAACATCATCGAACTACCAATTTCATCATGTAAACAAATTGCTATAGAAACCATCACCGCAGAAGTAGGCAAGCAGCATTGGCGCAGACTTTCAAAAAGAAGCCAACTGTGGTGGTCGCCCTACTCTTCGATTGCGGTGACAATGGGACAAGAAGAAGACCACGACAGACATGTATGATTCAGCTGTCGTGCCAGTTACTGAGCTTGTGACAAGCCATGTGGCATGTGCCTTTCTTTGTTCACCTGTCAGTTTTACTGGTGCTCTTTGTACATGCTAAGATGTCACTTGGCATGCACCTTTCGTTGTTCATCTGTCAGTTCTAAGAGAGCTCTATATATCACTTGACATGCACCTTTCTTTGTTCATCTGTCAGTTCTAAGAGAGCTCTATATATCACTTGACATGCACCTTTCTTTGTTCATCTGTCAGTTCTAAGAGAGCTCTATATATCACTTGACATGCACCTTTCTTTGTTCATCTGTCAGTTCTAAGAGAGCTCTATATATCACTTGACATGCACCTTTCTTTGTTCATCTGTCAGTTCTAAGAGAGCTCTATATATCACTTGACATGCACCTTTCTTTGTTCATCTGTCAGTTCTAAGAGAGCTCTATATATCACTTGACATGCACCTTTCTTTGTTCATCTGTCAGTTCTAAGAGAGCTCTATATATCACTTGACATGCACCTTTCTTTGTTCATCTGTCAGTTCTAAGAGAGCTCTATATATCACTTGACATGCACCTTTCTTTGTTCATCTGTCAGTTCTAAGAGAGCTCTATATATCACTTGACATGCACCTTTCTTTGTTCATCTGTCAGTTCTAAGAGAGCTCTATATATCACTTGACATGCACCTTTCTTTGTTCATCTGTCAGTTCTAAGAGAGCTCTATATATCACTTGACATGCACCTTTCTTTGTTCATCTGTCAGTTCTAAGAGAGCTCTATATATCACTTGACATGCACCTTTCTTTGTTCATCTGTCAGTTCTAAGAGAGCTCTATATATCACTTGACATGCACCTTTCTTTGTTCATCTGTCAGTTCTAAGAGAGCTCTATATATCACTTGACATGCACCTTTCTTTGTTCATCTGTCAGTTCTAAGAGAGCTATATATATCACTTGACATGCACCTTTCTTTGTTCATCTGTCAGTTCTAAGAGAGCTCTATATATCACTTGACATGCACCTTTCGTTGTTCATCTGTCAGTTCTAAGAGAGCTCTATATATCACTTGACATGCACCTTTCTTTGTTCATCTGTCAGTTCTAAGAGAGCTCTATATATCACTTGACATGCACCTTTCTTTGTTCATCTGTCAGTTCTAAGAGAGCTCTATATATCACTTGACATGCACCTTTCTTTGTTCATCTGTCAGTTCTAAGAGAGCTCTATATATCACTTGACATGCACCTTTCTTTGTTCATCTGTCAGTTCTAAGAGAGCTCTATATATCACTTGACATGCACCTTTCTTTGTTCATCTGTCAGTTCTAAGAGAGCTCTATATATCACTTGACATGCACCTTTCTTTGTTCATCTGTCAGTTCTAAGAGAGCTCTATATATCACTTGACATGCACCTTTCTTTGTTCATCTGTCAGTTCTAAGAGAGCTCTATATATCACTTGACATGCACCTTTCTTTGTTCATCTGTCAGTTCTAAGAGAGCTCTATATATCACTTGACATGCACCTTTCTTTGTTCATCTGTCAGTTCTAAGAGAGCTCTATATATCACTTGACATGCACCTTTCTTTGTTCATCTGTCAGTTCTAAGAGAGCTCTATATATCACTTGACATGCACCTTTCTTTGTTCATCTGTCAGTTCTAAGAGAGCTCTATATATCACTTGACATGCACCTTTCTTTGTTCATCTGTCAGTTCTAAGAGAGCTCTATATATCACTTGACATGCACCTTTCTTTGTTCATCTGTCAGTTCTAAGAGAGCTCTATATATCACTTGACATGCACCTTTCTTTGTTCATCTGTCAGTTCTAAGAGAGCTCTATATATCACTTGACATGCACCTTTCTTTGTTCATCTGTCAGTTCTAAGAGAGCTCTATATATCACTTGACATGCACCTTTCTTTGTTCATCTGTCAGTTCTAAGAGAGCTCTATATATCACTTGACATGCACCTTTCTTTGTTCATCTGTCAGTTCTAAGAGAGCTCTATATATCACTTGACATGCACCTTTCTTTGTTCATCTGTCAGTTCTAAGAGAGCTCTATATATCACTTGACATGCACCTTTCTTTGTTCATCTGTCAGTTCTAAGAGAGCTCTATATATCACTTGACATGCACCTTTCTTTGTTCATCTGTCAGTTCTAAGAGAGCTCTATATATCACTTGACATGCACCTTTCTTTGTTCATCTGTCAGTTCTAAGAGAGCTCTATATATCACTTGACATGCACCTTTCTTTGTTCATCTGTCAGTTCTAAGAGAGCTCTATATATCACTTGACATGCACCTTTCTTGGTTCATCTGTCAGTTCTAAGAGAGCTCTATATATCACTTGACATGCACCTTTCTTGGTTCATCTGTCAGTTCTAAGAGAGCTCTATATATCACTTGACATGCACCTTTCTTTGTTCATCTGTCAGTTCTAAGAGAGCTCTATATATCACTTGACATGCACCTTTCTTTGTTCATCTGTCAGTTCTAAGAGAGCTCTATATATCACTTGACATGCACCTTTCTTTGTTCATCTGTCAGTTCTAAGAGAGCTCTATATATCACTTGACATGCACCTTTCTTTGTTCATCTGTCAGTTCTAAGAGAGCTCTATATATCACTTGACATGCATCTTTCTTTGTTCATCTGTCAGTTCTAAGAGAGCTCTATATATCACTTGACATGCACCTTTCTTTGTTCATCTGTCAGTTCTAAGAGAGCTCTATATATCACTTGACATGCACCTTTCTTTGTTCATCTGTCAGTTCTAAGAGAGCTCTATATATCACTTGACATGCACCTTTCTTTGTTCATCTGTCAGTTCTAAGAGAGCTCTATATATCACTTGACATGCACCTTTCTTTGTTCATCTGTCAGTTCTAAGAGAGCTCTATATATCACTTGACATGCGCCTTTCTTTGTTCATCTGTCAGTTCTAAGAGAGCTCTATATATCACTTGACATGCACCTTTCTTTGTTCATCTGTCAGTTCTAAGAGAGCTCTATATATCACTTGACATGCACCTTTCTTTGTTCATCTGTCAGTTCTAAGAGAGCTCTATATATCACTTGACATGCACCTTTCTTTGTTCATCTGTCAGTTCTAAGAGAGCTCTATATATCACTTGACATGCACCTTTCTTTGTTCATCTGTCAGTTCTAAGAGAGCTCTATATATCACTTGACATGCACCTTTCTTTGTTCATCTGTCAGTTCTAAGAGAGCTCTATATATCACTTGACATGCACCTTTCTTTGTTCACCTGTCAGTTCTAAGAGAGCTCTATATATCACTTGACATGCACCTTTCTTTGTTCATCTGTCAGTTCTAAGAGAGCTCTATATATCACTTGACATGCACCTTTCTCTATCCACCTCTGCAAGTTCTACTGTGTTCTGTGTATGTGCTAACATGTCATGAATTCAATGTTGAGATGATCTGGCGACTTACTCGACGTATTTGCAATTGTTTTCCTCTTCATTTTCTTCATTTTCTTTCAGGCATCAGCTTGAATTTATTAAAGGAAAACATTAGACAATCTGAGAGGACTGACGTCTCCATAGAGCACATCAAAGAGTGGTACAGATTGTGACCTCATGTTGGATCCTCATGCAGCAGCAGCCATTCTGTTGTCAGTCTATCCGTGATTAATTATGATAGGTAGTTCATAATCTATTGGATAGCCGGAATCTCAATCTGATATGACGTGTGTGAGAAGTACGACTGGTTTATTTCTGTAGATCTGATAATAATAGCTGTCCATCGTTGTCGATGAGGACCGCCGACATCATCCTTGTCACATATTTCCCTGTTGGGTGTGGGTGCGCATGTGGCTGAACAGGCCGATGCGGGCACGAAAACATCTGCTATATCGGGCACACGAGGTTTGTAGAAGGGGATGATGTTCCCGCTGTTCGGGATTTCCGGGTCTCGCGTCTGCTCTGGGCTTTCACAACACGGTCGTCTTCGCCGGTAGCTACACCCGATTTGACCGCGCTTCTCCAGTCAGATCTGCTTTGCGCAAGACATTCCCAGGTGTCGCTGTCTATCTGGCAACTTTTCAGTGAGTCCATCAGACCGTCTTTAAAACGTTTCTATGGACGCCCTCTCTCGCGCCATCCCTCTCTCAGCTCGCCGTAGAGAAGCTCTTTGGGAGCCGCTCGTCTGACATATGGACGAAGTGTCCGGCCCATCCTAGTCGTGCTTTTTCTAGCAGTGCATGGGTGCTGGGCATGTTAGCCCTCGAGAGAACCTCGATGTCAGTGACACGATCTTGCCATCGGATGTAAAATATTCGCCTCAGGCAACCTGTGTGGAAGTGGGTTAACCTCCTTGCATGTCCAGAGTATACAGTCCAGTTTTCGGAAGCGTATATTAGGGTTGGAATGCTGGTTGCACGGTAGACTGTGAGTTTGGTCTTGACGCTTATGCCACGACGTGCCCACATCATCGATCTCAGTACTGTTGGTACTGTAGATCTGATACATCTGATAATATGCATCATTTTCTGGTGAACTGACAGCTTTTCTATCTGCGTGATCTTCTGTCTATTCACGGCGAGCCTCTCTGCCGCTTAGTGAAGTCGCACTTGAATCAGTTTGAAGTAGATTTCCACCTATCGTTGGCAATATGTCAACCTATCGTTGGCAATATGTCAACCTCTTCATCGTTATGAATGAGATGGATACAATGTGGCGAAGCTCTTTTGACATGATTTGTAAACAAATATTTTTAGTTCCCGAAGGGCTGTTTATTTTTAAAAAAAATGTTCTTCGGCGATGTAAACATGACAGAGCATGTCTATCAAGACTTGTACACGTTCTTTACTGTTATAAGGTGTCATTATGCTATCCTCTGCATTATTCAAGATATCTGCTTTTAGATTAATTTTCTGAATGTGTCTTCTCGGCTAACATTACAACCAATGACGTATTTATTGACTTGATCGTAAAGGAATGTTGTCACAATTTTTGCAAGAGTAAATGTCAGCATACGCCAGACAGACTTTTTGGTTAGAATACTTTTGGTAAATGTCAATACACGCTAGACAGACTTTAATGTCAGTCCACTCTTGTGTTCTATTACTTTTTGCCTTCTTTGGCTTGTTCTGAACAAGAGGTTCTGTCCTGGTTTACATGGAGTCTGCGATATTTGTGCCTTTCGGTCGGACATATGCGATTTCAGCACGACATTTGTTAGACCCAGTTTGCCTTCCCTCTTTGATCCCTTTCCTCTTTGCCAGGTTGCATCTGTTTTTAGGGCCGCCACTAGCTGACGGAATAAGATCTTAGTTACGGGAAACTGACCGAGATGCAAGGGGCATAATGTAAATGTAACTAAACGCTCTACGGAGCTCATAGAAATTGTTTCAGTAACCAATGTGGTGTGCACATATACATATGACATCTATTTTGACAGGACTATTCTGCTGAGTGCAACCACAATAGTCTTAGCTAGTGCTAATGTGGTTTACGTATTACATAATAAGCAAACCCTTTACTTCGAGCTTGCTCAAAATCTCTTCAGAATGTGTAAACATATTTTGTCATTATTAATAATTGGTTTTACTTCAACATTGGAAAGAAAACGTTTATTGTTAGTGCCATTTGTACATGATCGGAATGAAGAGAATGCATGTCCAGTGGGACTAGAGAAATGTAAGCTTACGCCACCAGACCTGAAGCCAGCTTAGCGTGAGACCACTGACATTTGCAATATGGCATCCTTGTTCAACCTTTTGTCCATTCTACCATTGTCTGCGACAAAGCTTCCCAGGTAAGGACATGGACGTGGGGTATGCGTAATGGTTGATTGACATTCATTGTCTCTATTTTTCGCATCCCCGTTTTTGAATTGTCTCTCGAATGTTTTATTATACTATCATGCAATCATGTTCCAATGACCTAAATTGTCTACCACGACAGTGAACTGACCAGTATTGCTGCTGGTAAAGAATCGTGCTATGGTTTTGTCCAGGAAGTTGTAATAACAGTAGAATACATGCATTATTCTCTTCTCTATACTCCATCACCAAGGGATCTGGTCTGAGTGACACGAATGGCGTGTAAAGAAGTGTCCTTGGTCTCCTCCGCTGAACTCTTTGGTCGCCGACAGAAACTCTGTATGGTCAGTTTGACGAAGCGTCGGCTTGTGGCCAGGTAGATGAACACGTTTCCGACGTGGTGGGAAAGGCTGATTTCTTTCACGATGAGCTTGGCTGATGTGAAGGCAAAGTAGGCTCGCCAAGTGGGCTGCAAGTATAGAAGCCAGATACGTTCCATTGAAATCAACAATTTATTCCAGGTGAAAATGACAGTACGTCAAAGAAAGACAAAAAGGAGATTTCAGACATAATGACAACGCTGTCACAGAAGGATATGAAACTAGTGTGAGCCCTATTGTTGTACACAGATGTAACGATTGTAAGGGAGTCGTGTGATTTCTTGATAATAGTAATAATAAGAATAGCAATTATAATAGTGATTATTATAGCAACAATAATTAACAATACAGCTTTTAAAGTGTTAATAATGGTAATAATACAACTGTTATACATGTTGATAATCGTCACAGTATAACTATTATAATATTGACAAAGCTAACAATATAATTAATTCAAATCTTTTCATAGTAATAGTACAACTGTGTCAATGTTAATAACATTAACAACACAACTATTGAATGTTGATAATAGCATCAATACAGCTATTGCAATTTATATTATAGTAACAATGGTACCAATAATTTACCGATCATGTATCAGTTGTAGCCTGGGTATTGGTAGACGAAGATATATGAGAAGACAGAAGAGCACATGGATAATGATGTACTTACGTCTAGCGCCATGTCCTCTACCCGACACGGCATTGTCCCATACGGGAAGCTAGGCTGCATGGCGTACACGATTGTGTTGGGCAGCATTGTGAAGATCAAGTAAAAGGACACCCACAACAGCGTAACAGTTGGCCCCTTATTACTAGACTGACAACCACCGTTTGTTCGGCTCGGTCGCTTGCTTCCGTTGTTTTCGGTTTCTGCAACCAGTGCGGACATACTTGTCTCGTTCACTGTCAGCGGACTGCGAACGTCCCTTGTCATGTGACTTGCTCTGCCTATAGACAACATCCCAACAGTGCGAATCTTGTAGACAACAGCGACGTTTAAGAAGAGCACGATGACCGGAAGCACAAAGAAGACCATGAGTTCCGTACACCAGGTGTAGATAGTAAAGAATGAAGGAGTGAACATTGTGCCCTCAGATGGGCGAAACTGACATTCGCCGACGATATTGATGATCCAGAAGTAGCCCTGGGGTATGCTCAAAATGAGGGACAAAACGAACAGTAAGAATATTGTTCTCGGGGTTCGACTCTTTCCAAACCTCTCCGACTTGAAAGGGTGACACACGGACAGAAAACGTTCCACGGTGAAGGCGAACACTAGGAATACGCAGAAATATTGAACAGCAATGTTGGCCATCGAAAATATCTGGCACCAGCCTTGTATGTCTAATGTTCCTATCAACCATGGGTTCTCCAGCTCGTATAGGCAATGTAGGACCAGGAACGTCAAGTCTGCTACAGCTAGGCAAGTTAGATAGTACGACACTGTGCTGCAGGTGCGCATGCGCGGGCTGGCCCATACTAAGGCAGATATACTGTTACCAAATAATCCAATCATTATCCAAATGGGAGTTACGCATTTACTGACAAGCATCGCCATAGGGATGTTGTAGTTAAGATTGTCAACAAAGAAGGCGTATTTATGAAATTCCAGCTGCAGTGCAATACTGGCGTTGATCAGTTCAATGTAGGTGGTGTTGTGGCATGCCATTTTGCTCTCTGCAGATTAATACACACATATTTGAGTTAACATTGCCACATAGGACATTGTAACATAATACATTGTAATGTGTTTCCAACATCAAACACAATCAAGTACATTCACAAAACTCACTGAATGAAACCCGAGAACCCCACGGCTTTCAGTAATTATCAGATTCTTCGATACCACCAGTGATACCACTCGTTATGAATGCACCCACAGTTTAAAGAGTACAACAGGCCTACTTTACAACGACGTGAGAATCATTCTAGTCTAGTAGAAGGGCTTAAACTCATTTCCTTACGAAACAGGGTTAGAACTGTATGTCGAGTTAGTAATCAGGCCTTGGTAAATTCCACTCGGCCAATTCAAGCAAGGGGAGAGGTACATAGCTGTTTAGACCGGTATCAACCGGACTTTAGAAACGCAGGGATGGAGAAAATCACGTGAGTTTGAGCACGAGATGAGTAATAGAAAGTTGTGGAACAATAAAAGCGCAGATTTCAACAAAGGACTTCTGATGTTGCGACGCGTGGATTCATTACGCAACAAGGAAGCCTCGGTGCTAAAAAGCGTAAGCAAGACACTGTGACTTAGACACCAGCAGCCAGAGCGAAAGGTCGTTTTTCATTTAGTAGACTCACCAAACGACATTGACAGACCGACTCCGACATTAACCAGCGCCCACTCTAATTAAAGAGAACGCGAGTTAAATATAACATGTTTCTAGAAGTTATCAGTGAAGTTCAATTTAAAAAAACACAAATTATACTTTGTTTGAAAGGAAACCTATCGAAAGCAGAAGTAAATCGACACGAGGCCACATTCTTGACGTCCAGTAGCTCAGGAAAACAGATAGGCTTTGCTTAAAGCAGCGTATAGAGAGAGCATCAATGGAGATTTCCTTCAATACACAATTCTTCCTCCTCCCACAGCAGTTAGAATCAGAAATGAAAGCATCCAATTTTCAACAAAAGACTTGCATTCAGTGAGAGAGATCTATATAGATAGATAGATAGATAGATAGATAGAGAGAGAGAGAGAGAGAGAGATAGATAGATATAGAGAGACAGAGAGAGAGAGAGACAGCGAGTGAGATAAAGTGAGCCAACAAACATAGAGAAAGAAATGGTATCTCAAATTTCTTTTCTCAAGCGTGTTTCAGCTGCACAAAAAAGTTGTTGGCAGAAAAATCTAGATTCAATGAGAAGCAACGTCTGACCCAAGGACAGAGGAGACATGGGTTCGACTCCATTAACAAATACACAAAAGTGTCGATATAGTTTAGTAATTTTAGTCAGTGGAACAAGCAGTAGTTTAGCCAGTGGAAAAAGCAGTAGTTTAGTTAGTGGAAAAGCAGTAGTTTAGCCAGTGGAAAAAGCAGTAGTTTAGCCAATGGAACAAGCAGTAGTTTAGCCAGTGGAAAAAGCAGTAGTTTAGCCAGTGGAAAAAGCAGTAGTTTAGCCAGTGGAAAAAGCAGTAGTTTAGCCAGTGGAAAAGCAGTAGTTTAGCCAGTGGAAAAAGCAGTAGTTTAGCCAGTGATAAAAGCAGTAGTTGTCAGTGGAAAAAGCTGTAGTTTAGCCAGTGGAAAAAGCAGTAGTTTAGCGGGTGGAAAAAGCAGTAGTTTAGCGGGTGGAAAAAGCAGTAGTTTAGTTAGTGGAAAAATCAGTAGTTTAGTTAGTGGAAAAAGAGGTAGTTTAGCCAGTGGAAAAAGCAGAAGTTTAGTCAGCAGGGAATAAAAGTTAGTTTAGAGAAAAATACTGTGGTGTGTAGTGTTTTATGTGTTGTAAAGAAAAAGCACATAAAAAGGTTTCAAACAAGGGAGTAAGGGGAAAAAGTTGAAATGTGACACATATGTAGCTCATTCAATGTGTGCTGGACTTGAGAAGTATGAATTTCCTTCTTCGACGGGTTTACCCGGTATGGTGCATGGCGAAACACATCTTATTGACCGGATCTGCTCCTCGAACGGTTTGTCAGAACAATGGAGAAAACAAAGCCCAAAACTGTGATAAAATTCTTGATGTTGCAGGAAAAACACCTACAGAAATACGCAGTGAGATGGAACCAGTGTTTGAGGAATTCTGTCATTCGTATGCTTCTGTAATAAACTGGTGTTGGCAGTTTAAGTGTGGCCGTTCCCATGTTGCTGATCTTCCAAGATCAGGAAGACCATCCTCAGAGAACAGCGATTGAAATGCTGCAAGAGTGAAGAAAATCATTGACCAAAATAGGAAAATGATAATCGGACAGATATCTAGGTCAGCAATGGGACGGCGTGGGCTAGTGGTTAAGTTGCACTGCTCACAACCCGAAGGTGCTGGATTCGATCCCCAGCACAGCACCGGCCGTTACCCCGGGGAAGCAAACCTTTAGAAAATGCAGGAGGAAGCAGACCTTTACATAAAATGCACGCTGAAGTCAGATGCACTGGGCCGACAGGCACAACATAAAAACCCCAGTGCAACGCACACCGCCTTGGGGATTAGAGAAATAAGGCATACGCAAAAAAAAAATTAAAAATATCTAGGTCAGAAAAGCTGAATGAAAGTACAGTTTTTAGATTTTTACACAACAGACTGGACATGAGAAAAGTATGCGACCGCTGGGTCCCTCGTCTGCTGACATGTGAATAGAAACAAACGAGGGTTGATTACTGTGGCCAGTTGCTCAAAATGTGTCGGTTTAAAAACATGTAGCCAACCATGGTGACAATAGATGCGACTTGGGGTCACCATTATGATGCAGAATCCAAATTTTCCAGCATGCAATGGAAAACCCCGGACATGTCAAGCCATGAACACAGAAGTCTGCAAGAAAAGTGATGCTGACTGTTTTTTGGGACGTCAAAGGTGTCATATTGAAAGATTACCTGCCTCGTGGCAACACGGTTAATGGGCAATATTATGCAGATCTCCTTACCAAACTAAGAAAGACTGTGACTAGAAAACAAGGGATACCACGACCCCAAAGTCTGCCTTTGTTTCAAGACAACGGCCCTCCCATCAATAAAGGCATGTGCTGCAAACAGCAAACTATTTGAATATTGAAATTCTTCCACATCCACCATATTCTCCGGATTTAGCTCCATCAGACTTTTATCTTTTCCCAAAACTTAAAAATGGAAATCATTTTGAGAGTGACGAAGATGTCATACTGGCTTGTGATAACTGATTTAGCTCGATAAATAGGTTACTTTATTCCAAAGGTCTTTTCAAGGTTACGCAGAGATGGCAGAAATGTATAAATTCAGTTGGTGCTACATTGAAAATGAATAAGCACTGCCAAATTTCAACTTTCTCCTGCTAGTCCGTCATGGTCAGGGTAAAGACTTATGACAAGCACCTTGTATTATCGTTTTAATTATTAAAATAAATTCGTATTCACTCACTGGGGTATGTTTATCGTAATCGTCCATTATAAGATCCATCGCCAATAATTCAGAAATAGCGTGTAAAAATATAAACGCAAGCAAAGGTTCAGACAGCCCAAAGCGTCTGGAGAACGCAAACAGCCTGGGTAGCCCAAAGAGTTCGGACAAACCCAAAGAGTCCGGACAAACCCAAAGAGTCCGGACAACCCAAAGAGTCCGGACAACCCAAAGAGTCTGAACATCCCTAAAAGTCCGGATAGCCCAAAGAGTCCGGGCAAACCCAAAGAGTTCGGATAATCTAAAGAGTCTGGACATCCCAAAGAGTCTGGGCAGCAGTGACAGACAACTCAGAAGCAGAGCGTATTAGAGTGGAAATGCGACGGGTAGAATTAATGGTAACGGTGACCAGGATGTTCAACAGAAAGGAGAGACACTGCCACATATATATTTAATGGTTTACCTGGCCAGGATTCCAAGATCAGATCACCCTGCACTGCCACATATATATATTTAATGGTTTACCTGGCCTGGATTCCAAGACCAGATCACCCTGCGCTGCCACATATATAGTTAATGGTTTACGTGGCCAGTATTCCAAGATCAGATCACCCTGCGCTGCCACATATATCATTAATGGTCTCAGTGACCTGGATGAACAGAGTGCATTAAATAAGAAGATCCGGTAAGCTGCCACAAGAGAACACAGAACTTAACAGACGCAACGCTAGAGAACAACACAACTTAAAAGCATGTTGGAAACTAGAGCTAAAGCACAAGCAGACCATAGTAAAAGTATAGAGAAACTTGACACAGCTCCACAAAAATCTAAAGACATAACAGATTATGAACAAATTAAATTTCCAAAATATTTAAATGTACCCAGGGGGAGTAAGATCGCACTCCAGACCAGCCATTCATTATTAGACATGATAATTTAT